>CAJZBQ010000051.1:0-375000 GCA_914767885.1 Blepharisma stoltei
AACACCCTAACACCCTAACGACCCTAACACCCAACACCCTAACACCCTAACACCCTAACACCCTAACACCCTAACACCCTAACACCCTAACACCCTAACACCCTAACACCCTAACACCCTAACACCCTAACACCCTAACACCCTAACACCCTAACACCCTAACACCCTAACACCCTAACACCCTAACACCCTAACACCCTAACACCCTAACACCCTAACACCCTAACACCCTAACACCCTAACACCCTAACACCCTAACACCCTAACACCCTAACACCCTAACACCCCTAACACCCTAACACCCTAACACCCTAACACCCTAACACCCTAACACCCTAACACCCTAACACCCTAACACCCTAACACCCTAACACCCTAACACCCTAACACCCTAACACCCTAACACCCTAACACCCTAACACCCTAACACCCTAACACCCTAACACCCTAACACCCTAACACCCTAACACCCTAACACCCTAACACCCTAACACCCTAACACCCTAACACCCTAACACCCTAACACCCTAACACCCTAACACCCTAACACCCTAACACCCTAACACCCTAACACCCTAACACCCTAACACCCTAACACCCTAACACCCTAACACCCTAACACCCTAACACCCTAACACCCTAACACCCTAACACCCTAACACCCTAACACCCTAACACCCTAACACCCTAACACCCTAACACCCTAACACCCTAACACCCTAACACCCTAACACCCTAACACCCTAACACCCTAACACCCTAACACCCTAACACCCTAACACCCTAACACCCTAACACCCTAACACCCTAACACCCTAACACCCTAACACCCTAACACCCTAACACCCTAACACCCTAACACCCTAACACCCTAACACCCTAACACCCTAACACCCTAACACCCTAACACCCTAACACCCTAACACCCTAACACCCTAACACCCTAACACCCTAACACCCTAACACCCTAACACCCTAACACCCTAACACCCTAACACCCTAACACCCTAACACCCTAACACCCTAACACCCTAACACCCTAACACCCTAACACCCTAACACCCTAACACCCTAACACCCTAACACCCTAACACCCTAACACCCTAACACCCTAACACCCTAACACCCTAACACCCTAACACCCTAACACCCTAACACCCTAACACCCTAACACCCTAACACCCTAACACCCTAACACCCTAACACCCTAACACCCTAACACCCTAACACCCTAACACCCTAACACCCTAACACCCTAACACCCTAACACCCTAACACCCTAACACCCTAACACCCTAACACCCTAACACCCTAACACCCTAACACCCTAACACCCTAACACCCTAACACCCTAACACCCTAACACCCTAACACCCTAACACCCTAACACCCTAACACCCTAACACCCTAACACCCTAACACCCTAACACCCTAACACCCTAACACCCTAACACCCTAACACCCTAACACCCTAACACCCTAACACCCTAACACCCTAACACCCTAACACCCTAACACCCTAACACCCTAACACCCTAACACCCTAACACCCTAACACCCTAACACCCTAACACCCTAACACCCTAACACCCTAACACCCTAACACCCTAACACCCTAACACCCTAACACCCTAACACCCTAACACCCTAACACCCTAACACCCTAACACCCTAACACCCTAACACCCTAACACCCTAACACCCTAACACCCTAACACCCTAACACCCTAACACCCTAACACCCTAACACCCTAACACCCTAACACCCTAACACCCTAACACCCTAACACCCTAACACCCTAACACCCTAACACCCTAACACCCTAACACCCTAACACCCTAACACCCTAACACCCTAACACCCTAACACCCTAACACCCTAACACCCTAACACCCTAACACCCTAACACCCTAACACCCTAACACCCTAACACCCTAACACCCTAACACCCTAACACCCTAACACCCTAACACCCTAACACCCTAACACCCTAACACCCTAACACCCTAACACCCTAACACCCTAACACCCTAACACCCTAACACCCTAACACCCTAACACCCTAACACCCTAACACCCTAACACCCTAACACCCTAACACCCTAACACCCTAACACCCTAACACCCTAACACCCTAACACCCTAACACCCTAACACCCTAACACCCTAACACCCTAACACCCTAACACCCTAACACCCTAACACCCTAACACCCTAACACCCTAACACCCTAACACCCTAACACCCTAACACCCTAACACCCTAACACCCTAACACCCTAACACCCTAACACCCTAACACCCTAACACCCTAACACCCTAACACCCTAACACCCTAACACCCTAACACCCTAACACCCTAACACCCTAACACCCTAACACCCTAACACCCTAACACCCTAACACCCTAACACCCTAACACCCTAACACCCTAACACCCTAACACCCTAACACCCTAACACCCTAACACCCTAACACCCTAACACCCTAACACCCTAACACCCTAACACCCTAACACCCTAACACCCTAACACCCTAACACCCTAACACCCTAACACCCTAACACCCTAACACCCTAACACCCTAACACCCTAACACCCTAACACCCTAACACCCTAACACCCTAACACCCTAACACCCTAACACCCTAACACCCTAACACCCTAACACCCTAACACCCTAACACCCTAACACCCTAACACCCTAACACCCTAACACCCTAACACCCTAACACCCTAACACCCTAACACCCTAACACCCTAACACCCTAACACCCTAACACCCTAACACCCTAACACCCTAACACCCTAACACCCTAACACCCTAACACCCTAACACCCTAACACCCTAACACCCTAACACCCTAACACCCTAACACCCTAACACCCTAACACCCTAACACCCTAACACCCTAACACCCTAACACCCTAACACCCTAACACCCTAACACCCTAACACCCTAACACCCTAACACCCTAACACCCTAACACCCTAACACCCTAACACCCTAACACCCTAACACCCTAACACCCTAACACCCTAACACCCTAACACCCTAACACCCTAACACCCTAACACCCTAACACCCTAACACCCTAACACCCTAACACCCTAACACCCTAACACCCTAACACCCTAACACCCTAACACCCTAACACCCTAACACCCTAACACCCTAACACCCTAACACCCTAACACCCTAACACCCTAACACCCTAACACCCTAACACCCTAACACCCTAACACCCTAACACCCTAACACCCTAACACCCTAACACCCTAACACCCTAACACCCTAACACCCTAACACCCTAACACCCTAACACCCTAACACCCTAACACCCTAACACCCTAACACCCTAACACCCTAACACCCTAACACCCTAACACCCTAACACCCTAACACCCTAACACCCTAACACCCTAACACCCTAACACCCTAACACCCTAACACCCTAACACCCTAACACCCTAACACCCTAACACCCTAACACCCTAACACCCTAACACCCTAACACCCTAACACCCTAACACCCTAACACCCTAACACCCTAACACCCTAACACCCTAACACCCTAACACCCTAACACCCTAACACCCTAACACCCTAACACCCTAACACCCTAACACCCTAACACCCTAACACCCTAACACCCTAACACCCTAACACCCTAACACCCTAACACCCTAACACCCTAACACCCTAACACCCTAACACCCTAACACCCTAACACCCTAACACCCTAACACCCTAACACCCTAACACCCTAACACCCTAACACCCTAACACCCTAACACCCTAACACCCTAACACCCTAACACCCTAACACCCTAACACCCTAACACCCTAACACCCTAACACCCTAACACCCTAACACCCTAACACCCTAACACCCTAACACCCTAACACCCTAACACCCTAACACCCTAACACCCTAACACCCTAACACCCTAACACCCTAACACCCTAACACCCTAACACCCTAACACCCTAACACCCTAACACCCTAACACCCTAACACCCTAACACCCTAACACCCTAACACCCTAACACCCTAACACCCTAACACCCTAACACCCTAACACCCTAACACCCTAACACCCTAACACCCTAACACCCTAACACCCTAACACCCTAACACCCTAACACCCTAACACCCTAACACCCTAACACCCTAACACCCTAACACCCTAACACCCTAACACCCTAACACCCTAACACCCTAACACCCTAACTAATTTACTTTATTAAAGATCAATTTTTACAAATGTAGACTTTTATTTGAGTTGCAATAATAAAATAATGGCAAACTAACCTTAAGAAATAACTCAGCTGAGCTAGAGATGGATTCCAGAGCAGCTTGCTCAGCGCCTCAAATAAATCCTAGTCTTTATGACCCACCACTAATGCTAGCTTGCCAAGATTATCTTAATGCTTGCCAGCACGGAACATCTCTTAACAAAAAAACTAATTTAATTATCTATACACTGAAACTGAAACCCAAGAAGTCAAAACCTTGCAGACTCCACAACCACTAGACTCAAGAACTTGCATAGCTCAACTTTCAATTTTAAGCTTTTCCGTTTTGGTAATCAATGACTTTCTAAAATTACAGTTCTAATTGATAAAAATGGTAGAGTCGAAGTGCTGCCATCTGGAACTCTGTGTAGATTCTCATCATGCATCTATTTCAACAACAGCGTCTATTGCTATGGAGGTTATAAAAAGGTATTTTGACTCTATCTAGTAGATTTGATTTGATTCGAAGTCAATGAATTCAATTAATTCCAATGCCAAAAGCTGACTGTTATGCCATAGTATAATGTTTAATAAAAATATTTTGATTTCTGGAAGGAATAGTAGAAATTTTTTGTTATACTCAATTGATATTGACTCTTTCTCGATAATTCCTCATGAGTTTACAGAAACAAGAAAGATCCTGATAAATGCAAAGAGGATGTATTTGCTATTGTGGAAAAAATATTATGAATTTACTTGAGTATAATTTGACTAAAAAATTTAGAAATTTACTTTGTGTTGAATAATAGACGTAATGGCAGACCTAACCTTAAGAAATAAATCAGCTGAGATTTTGAGCAGACCAAAAAATCCAGAACTAGAGATGGATTTCAGAGCAACTTGCTCAACGAGTCAAATCAATCTTAGTCTTTATGACCCACCACTAATGCAAACTTGCCAAGATTATCTTAATGCTTGTCAACAAGGAGCATCTCTTTATAATCTTAGAGAAGATAACAGAAGAACTGATTTAATTATTTATAACACTGAAACTGAGACCCAAGAAGTCAAAACCTTGCAGTCTCCAAAACCACTAGACTCAAGCACTTGCATAACTCAACTTCCAAATGGCAAGCTATTCTGTTTTGGTAATTTTATACATTCTGGAATTACAGTGCTAATTGATGCAAATGGTGGAGTCGAAGTGCTGCTGTCTGGAACTCCTTGTGCATGATCATCATGCATTTATTTCAACAAAAGTGTCTATTGTTTTGGAGGATATAGTAACAGAAGCTTATGTACTCTATCTAGTAGATTTGATTTAGATCAGAATCGATGAATTAAATTAACTCCAATGCCAAAAGCTGATGCCCAGTGCAATAGTATAATATTTAATGGAAATATTTTGATTTCTGGATTAAGAAATAAAAATCTTTTGTTATACTCAATCGATATTGACTCTTTCTCGACAATTCCTTATGAGTTTGCAAAAGGGAAAAGAAAGATCCTGATAAATGCAGGTAGACTTTATTTGATTGAATGCGAAGAAGGAGTTATCTATGAAAGTGAAATTGGAAGTTACACGAATTGGAGACCAGCAGAATGAAGATCAACAATCAATTTCTATACTTCTCAAGTGTATTGTTCATATAATGAAGGATTTATATACATTGGAATGGAGGGATCTGACTACTTCAAGTTTGACTTGAATGAAAAGAGCTTAATTGCATTAAAAAAGTCATAAAATAATTATTAAAAGTGAAGTGAATATCGCTGCTCATCTTTTAGCATTTTTCGTTATACCTATAATTGGCTTGGTGAATTTCATTATGAGTTTCATATAAATTCATCATCTCTTGTTCATTTTCTGCCTAAGAGCAAGCATTGATTAATTTTGTTTTTAAGTCACCATATATTTTTTAAGGATCTTCAATCCCTTGAAAAGTTTCAAAATTTTGCTCGTAGTCTTGCTTTAGGCTCTTCAGTAATTCTTCAATAGAGTTGATTTCTATAATTTTCTATGTAATTCTTTAATCAAATCATCACTTCATGCTCTCTTAATGGGCTTCATATATGAATTATATAGCCAGTAGCTCTTAAAGTGGGTTAAAAGCAAAGAAGGTGAATTTAATCTTATCTCAAAAATCCACATAACTATACAAGGAGATCTTGAGTGGTGCGAACTTTATATTAGATCTATATATTAATACACAACTAATTCATATGACGAGAATAAACTTATTATGTTTGATTCTGGGACTAATTTAGAAATAATGATCAAGCTCAAAATTGTGCTCGATTTTATAAATTCACTTGCATTATTCCAATTTGCAACTATGAAATATTTTATAAGAGTGATCTTAATTGTCATGCTTGCAACTTTAAAATACAAAAAGTTTTAAAAATCATCCATTTAATAATTATTGTATGATGGCAAAGAAATGTTTCGAGTCAGAATGCACGAATGAGGTTGAGTATTCATGCACATGCTCTTCTCCTAAGACTTTATCTTGTGAAGTACACATTGGGGAGCATGTAAGCTTTCCTGATAGAGCCCATAACATTGAATCAATGTTTATCCAGCCTTGTGAAGGGACAAAAGAAGCAATTCTTGAATTCCTTACAATGGAAAATTCAAAATACAGCGAGCTGAGAAGAAAAATTATAGATTCCCTTAGCAAGTGCCCATTTAATTTAAAGAGAAATTTAAGAGATTTCAGAAAAAAATTGAATGATTGCTCAGATGAAATAAATGATTTCTTTGCAAAAATTTTCCAAGTTAAAACAATATCAAAGTTAGAGCAAGATCCAATATTAGAATTATTGGTTTTACCGCCTGGAGAAGCTGTTGAGAAAGTAAAATCGATTACTATAGCTATGAAGGATAGATACAACAGTGCAAAATTCTTTTATCTAATTATTGAAAAGTTATTGAACTTAAATAGATCCTTTGTTAAAGAAAAATGCGATGCAAATCGAGAAAATATTAATATGCAAAATGCTCCAGAAGTGCATAATAAAACTATAGAGTCAGCAAACGTTAAGGATTCAATTTCCTTGATAATAAATGAGAGCAGTGAGCCTGAAAACGTAAGCAAGCCAATTAAAAAAAGCCTAGAAAACGAGACGAACTTGCTTAATTCTCATATAAGTACTATTTCTAATGATCTCAATAAACTCAAGGAAACAGAAAGCGCTTTAAAAGTCATAGACACCTTAAGAAATAAAACTGCTGAGATTTTGAGTAGACCAAACAATCCAGAATTCGATATAGATTTCAGAACGACCTGCTCAGCAATTCAGACCAATTCTAGTTTTTATGATCCACCACTAATGGAAGCTTACCAAGATTATCTTAAAGCTTATCAACAAAGAACATCTCTTTATAATATTAAATGAGATTATGTAAACAAGAGAACTGGTTTGCATATTTATAACACTGAAACTGAAACACAAGAAGACATCAAAACCTTGCAGACTCCAGAACCACTAGACTCAAAAACTTGCATAACTCATCTTCCAAATGGCAAGTTATTCTGTTTTGGTAATAAGCCACGTTCTGGAAGAACATTGCTGATTGATGTAAATGGTGGAATCGAAAAATTACCATCTGGAACTCCTTGCTATTGATCATCATGTACCTATTTCAAAAACAGCGTCTACTGCTTTGGAGGATATGTCCACAATGATAATGATAAGGAGAGTAATAAATTAGGTGATTGTGATGTTGAGGCTTTACATTTATCTAATAGATTTGATTTGGATCAAAATCGATGAATTGAATTAATTCCAATGCCACAAGCAGATTACTTGTGCAGTAGCATAACATTTAATGGAAATATTTTGATTTCTGGACATTGATATAGAAATCTTTTGCTATATTCAATTGATATTGACTCTTTCTCAACAATTCCTTGTAAGTTTGCAAAACGGAAAAGAAAGATCCTGATAAATGTAGAAAGATTATATTTGATTGAATGCAGTGGATCAATCTATGAAAGCGAAATTGGAAGTTACTCGAATTGGAGACGAATAGGAAAATCAGCAATCAATAGCGATCCTGTGCAAGTATATTGTTCGTATAATAAAGGAGGAATATACATCTCAACTATTCCCGCCTCTGATTATCATTCGGCCAGAGAATATTATTATTTTAATTTAGATCAAAAAATTATTATTGATGTCGCTTACTATAATGAGCCTGTCTCACTTAGAAGAGTAGGCCAAAAGATTGAAGCAATAAAATGAAATAACCAGAATTTTAATCTCGATCCTTCTCTTCTGGATGAATGAAATCTAAAAGGCAAAGCTCTAAACACTTTAGGAGAAAATCTAAAAGCAATCGAATACTATGACGAAGCAATCAAACTCAATCCAAAAGAAGTTTATTTATACCTGAATAAAGGCTACACTTTTTGTCATTTGGAAAGATATTTAGAAGCAATCGAATGCTATGACGAAGCAATCAAACTCAATCCAAAAGATGATTGTTTATACAATATTAAAGGCAATGCTTTTTATGCCTTGAAAAGATATCTAGAAGCAATCGAATGCTATGACGAAGCAATCAAACTCAATCCAAAAGCTGCTTATTTATACAATATTAAAGGCAGTGCTTTTTATGCCTTGAAAAGATATCTAGAAGCAATTGAATGCTATGACGAAGCAATCAAACTCGATCCAGACGATGCTGGTTTTCACTATTTTAGAGGTAATGCTTTAAATGAATTAAGAAGATATCCAGAAGTAGTAGAAAGCGTTGACAAAGCAATCAAAATCAATCCAAATAGTGCCAGATTTTATAATCGTAAAGGCAATGCTCTTTATGCTTTATAGAGATATCAAGAAGTAATACAATGCTATGACAAGGCAATCAAACTTAAACCCAATAATCCTTTGTATTTCTGCCACCGAGCTAGAGCATTTAATAATCTCAGACAAGAAGAAGCAGCTTTGCAGGACTTTAATACGGCTTATAATTTAAGGGAAGAAAATCAAATCAATGGTGTTTTCACTGGGGATGAATGGAAACTTTCTGAAAAAGCTATCAATTTTATTGACGACGTATTAGGCCGAGACCGTATTGAACTACTCCAAAAAATGCAGATTTAGAATAAAATTTGGTTTTAATAAGAAGTCATTATAATAATTGCATATACCCCGAGCCTTCATTTGGTTCGGGCTATAGATCATATGAAATGCTTTGAGTTAGGGCACAACCTTGAGTTAATTGAATATGCATGCCTGTGGGCCTCTCCTTTAACTTTAACCTGTGAACTGCACTTCGGGAAACATTTCAAGCTTTCTGATAAGGTTTATACCATTGAAAGAATTTTTTTAAAGCCGTTTAAAGGGACAAAAAAACAATTCTTAGAATTTTTGCAAAAGAGTAGTTTAAAAAATAGCAAGCTGAAGGAAAAAGTCCTAGCATCCTTTCGCCAAGAACGGCGCTAAAGAGCTTTAGGTATCTGTTTTAGATGAACTAGGCTTGCAGCTTATTTGAAATCTTTTATATATCGGCATCTTCAGGAACATGAGAGCTAATAAACTGTTACTGCTGTAAAGTTCTGATAGCATCATTAACATGATGATTTTTCAAGTAATCATCATCTTTTATATTTAACTTGGTATTAATATTTTGCTTGAAAACCCTAATTCTGAGATAATTCATATTATCGCTAAACATTATATTTATCTTATTATGGATATATTTTTCACAAAATCTTAATTTTAAAAAATGTATCTAGAGATATTCAAAGAGCTTTACTATAATTATTTTTTAATTTTAAAGATAAAATAAGATTTTCTTGAAGAGATTTTATTAGAATTTACCTCTCTATTTAATTTTTAGCTCTAATTCATCTTTAATAAGTTTACTTGTGTTCTTTATTTCCTTAAGTACTTCCATTATTCGCTTTTTTTTAATATCAAGTATTTCTCTTTTTAATAAGTGAGCCATAGCATATATCTCACTCTCTATAATTATTAATAAGGTGGAGGTGACTAATTTACCACTGGATGCAATTTTCTACCATATACATGGGCAAAGGTTTTTACTGAGTCTCAAAGTAGTTAATCTTTAGGGTACTATGATTTACCTAAAGATCTTTATAAAAAAGATAGGGCCAGCAATAATTCTAATGATGCCAAAGGTGTCCGAGCCTATAGGCCATAAAAATCAAGAAATATAACGTTCAGATGTTGGCCTTTTCTACTTTACCACCGGTAAGCATTGGCAATTAACCAATTAATATCCCAGATTATGAGCTCTATCAAAAAATTTAATCTATATATCTGTTTCCTTTTATTTTATTTAATTTTCAAATGGCGAGAAAGATTTATCGATAATCGATTTTTTATATTTCTATAATATAAACGGTTATTTATAATAAATTAGAAGCAAAACATAAACTAAAGAAATGTATATGCTTTTATTATCTCATTCGTGGTACCGACTTCGAATCATTTGTTTTGATGTTTGATAGCATTTTATTCAGACTTGGACGATACTGCGATTGGCCTAATTTTATGGATGGCTTTGATATTTCTTTGAGCAACTGCTCTCTTCTTTCTGGATATGTTTGATCTCCATATAAGACATTTCTTACAGATGGCTTATTAAGAAAACTTTTTTTCAAAATAGTTTTCGAAGCACTGTCTTGAGCAAGCTCATTAATTTCTTGGCAATATTCAGCCAATCTCGATTGGAGTGAAAAAGTGTCAGGCTGGGTCAAAATTTTTGCACTTGAGCCTGATTTTTCGTTGCTTTTCAAGGCAATATTTACATGAGGCTGTGATTGCATTTCTTCACTGTTGGTTCCTGTTCTATCTGTAAGTGATTCAGGGGATAAACCTTTAAATTGAAATTCAGCAATATTCATTCTTGGCTTGAGCTTATTTTCTGTGTTATTAGAAAAGCCGCTCTTTGAGTTCCTTCGAGGTGGCGTTTTGCTGTGACTTTGCAGACTTTCTCGTAACGGCCCCTTAATAGAGCTGAAGACGCTTGGTGTTGGCTCCTGACTTGAAGAGAATATTGGACTTTCATTTGATTTTATTGGGCTGGGACTAATTCTTTGCAAAGGCTTAATATTGCTAAGCCTATTCAAATAGTTCTGCTGATAATTATTTCTCTCTATAACAGGAGATTTCGGGGTTTCTCTCTTTTCTGTTGACGAATTTTTAGAAGAATTATTATCTTGATGCCTTTTCGATGGAACAGGAGAGCCAATAGCTTTTCTCTTTTCACTGGAAATATATTTCTTTTGATGAAGTCTATCTGTTGAAGCCGATGAATTTTGTGTATTTTCAGAGTTAGTATTTTCTAAGATAAGTTTCTCTGTATTCAATTTCGGTATTGCATTTTCCAATAATTTGATTGTAGGATTAATCTCAAGTCTTTTAGCAGGGGCTGGAGAAATGCTCTTTTGAGAACTTGCTTGTAGTTTACTTGAAGCAGAAGTTTGAATTTTTTTGGGGGTTTGAATGAATAATTTTGTGTATTTATCTGTTTTTAAATCTCCCTTGATTATTACAAGACTTTGAGATTTTTAATTAAATTTTTTTCTCATTATTTAAATATATTATTTTCATTTTAAATAATCTTTTTCTAGATGATTTTATTTTCCCCGAGAAGTAGGATTTTCCAATGGATTGCTTTATAGCCAAGTGGAGTAAGAGTTTTTTCTGGTTCAATTCATTTGCTGCACTTGCTAATGGAGAAGCACTATCTCGAGATGGTCTCGTTATTTTAGATCTCAATGGCGATGATAATTGCTTTTCAGGTATCAAGTGCACCGAAGTTTTTGAATCTTCCAGCTTTTGTGTGTCTTCATTTGTCCTTGAAGTTTTTTGCATTGTAGATGGAGAGCTTAAATTAGGAGGAACTGATTTAATAGCAGAATTTTTGGTTGTATGAATTGTTTCACTACTTTTCGATGCTAATACGCTGTCATGCGTTTTCTTTACCATTTTCGGAGAGATTGATTTTACCGCTAAAGTTTTGTCTTGCTTTGTAAGAGATCTTATTATCTTTGGCCTACTTGCATTAAGTAGCGAGCCTTCCAAATCATTTTTAAAGGATGATTCATCTTTTAAAGGACTGGGACATTCTTCCTTGGAATTTTCTTTTAAAATAATTGGGGCTTGCAATTTAGATAATGGAGAAGCAATTTCTGTGGCAAAATTGCTGGCAAAGGAAGGAATTTCTGAAATTTCGTTACTCCCCCCCCCCCCTCCGTGAGCGAACAAAATTTTTTTGTTCGCTCACGAGGGGGGGTTAATTTTTTTTTTTTAAAAAAAATTTATATATAAATTTTATAAAAAATATTTTTTTCGAAATTTAAAAAAATCCTAATTTGCAAAAATTGGGAAGCAAATATTAATTTAATTTGCAAAATTTATGTTTTAAAACGCATTTTTGTTTAAAATTAAACAGAATTAGCTCTAGATTTCATTATACTAATTATCACTTATATATCAAAATTTTTTTCCATTAAAATTTTTTCTATTATTAAAAAAATTTTTGTTCACTCACGGAGGGTGGGTTTTTGGTCAAAAAATGGCGATTTTTCTAATGGTTTTGTTCGCTCACGGAGGGGGGGGGGGAGTTAGTGATATTTATCGCTGCTTCTAAATCAGTAGAAGGAAAATTTGCTTTCAAATCTTGCTGGGTCTCCACAGATTCATGAACTTCACTTTTAGAATCTGAAGCTTCAAGAATTTCTTTCTGACTATTTTTAATATCAGCTTTTTCAGAACTGCTAAAAGGGAAGTAATTACCCTCGCTTTTTTGGTTTTCTTCTTTAAGATTATTTGAGATTTGAGAATCTGCTTCATTTACCTTTGGAATATCAAACCCATTGAGATTTGGGTACAGATTTGAAATTGCCGTGGACGATTGAAGAAAATTTATTGGTGATTTTCTGATTAAATTGGAATATGCTAAATCTATGTCGTGAATTTCTCCAATTTCTTCAACCTTTAGGACTAACTTTTCCTCTTTATTAGGCTTTATTTCATCATGGATATTTATGATTTCTATCAAAGATTCTAAGACAGATGCTTCATTTGACTTTTCCATAAGACTTTCATGCATTGGGACAGCGTCTTCATAAAAGCTTTTAGTGATATCAAGGGTTTGGCTCCTGATTGTGTTTGAGAGGTCTTTATTTGCAGAGAAGCTGCTATCTGCAGATCTATCATCATTAATTCAAGTTCTTTCCAATACTCTTTCCGTATATACTTCTATTTCTCCTGGATTGGTCATATAAGACTTATCAGCAGATGTATATACTGATAGATCTTGATGAGCAGTTCTATAAACTTTCGAGCTTTCATCTGGCAGCTCCTCTTCCAGAAAAGATCTTTTAGGAGGAGGAGTCAAGCTTCTTTGTTTTTCCTGAAGTATGCTAGTTTCAACTGCTTCTTCTATTTCAAAAGATATGACCTCGTTGGTTATATTTGAGTTCTCAAGCTTGATCATCCCACTATTTGCTTCAAAAGCGTCTGCACCTTCCAGAGAGAATGAAGGAATGCGATTATGCGCAGTCAAAATTGGTTTTTCTGGGCAAGTTTCAGTTAGCTTAGGAGGAGCCTGGCTTTTGCTTCGAGTTCTTGTCCTCGCATGGCCGAATTTCTTTCGCAAGTCAGGGTCAGTTGGCACGAATAGCGATTTTATTACCTTGCATCAGTCGTCGTGAGATTTTTTCGTTTCTGCATATAAGATGTAAATTCGTTCAATTGTGTCAATTTCAAACGGAAAATTCCAATCACATCTGTCTTTTGGCTTTGGGCTTGGATCAAAGCCAATAATCTCCCTAATCTTATACGACTTCTCAGCAGTTGCTTTTGAATGATTGTCAGTATAATAAAATAAACCATGGATTAAATCAAGCACAAACCATCGTTTTGTGAAGTTTGAGACAAACCAAGTCACTTTCGGGTCTTGCTTTAGCTTTTTTAAATAGCTCTGCACAATCTTCGGGCCCTAATTTTTTCTTACTTTGTAATTGGGATCAACATTAAAACATTCAGTCATCTTTATTAATAAGAGACATAAGAATCGCAAGTTTGGTGAATTATTTAATTTCATAGAAGTAATACATTAATAGTTCTTGCTATAGGTTATTTAAATCATAATAATGATTATGCATTTGCTTCAGGAAGTTGCTACTTAGAAACACTTATTTTGGCCCAATTAATGATATAGATGCTATGGATTTGAGCAATTAATCTTAATAGTGGAAATTTTTTTTAGGAAAATCATTAATATTTGCACTATGCCGGAAGTAGTGATAAAAAAGTTATTAATGTGGATAAACTTTTCATTATTAATTGCTCAATTTTAGTCTTCGTCTTGCTCCGCAGGATGCTAGCTGTGGTCATCCTTTTAATTCCAAGGACTTCGCGGTTATTCGGACTTCGGCCAATTTTATTGAGTGGAGGCAATGAATCTTCTACGTACTGCAAGCTAGCCAGGAAAGCTCATAGGATGTATCTGCCTATGAGTTAACATCTGTGCGCTTTTGACTCTAAGGGTCTCTTTCCTCTGAGAGCCAAGGGTGAAAACCTAACTCCTCCACCTCCCTCCGTGAGTGAACAAAACCATTGGAAAAATCTCTATTTTTGACCAAAAAACCACCCTCTGTTAGTCATTAATGAAAAATTATATTGATATATATGTAATATCATTATAAATTTTTACAAATAGATTAATGTTTGCTTTAAAAATTATTTCGAATATGGATTTTTAAATTTTGAAAAAAAAAATGCTATAAAATTTATATATAAATTTTTATAAAATATCTTATCCTATGTAGAAAGGCCGCTCCTGACATTGTGGATCAAGATTCATAGCAAAATCGAATTTCATAATAATAATAATAAAGTGCCAAAGATCGAAATTGCTTATTCCAATCTCACCATTTATAATGTGGATAAACGTAATAAAAAGAAGAGTTTATCATTCAAAATCTAAAGATTTAGTGCAAGCGTAATTTATACCATATATTCAGCAAACTAACCTCTCTTTTAAGCCTATTTTAAGTTCAAAGAGTTTAAGTTGAATACCTTATCTGTAACACTATTTCAGCCGAATAATATTAAATCCCAATAAACCATTATTATCGGAGTGTTATACACTGCAGAATGGTCTATCACCTTCAGATTACAAAAGAAACCGTTGCAATCAATCTTTTTGAATTTAAGTTAAAATATGAAAATATAAGCATATTATTCTCTTTTAAGGAGTAATTAAACTTAATAATTTAAAGGGAATGTTGAAGATATATTATTTAAGTTGCTCGCAATTGATCGGATTAAGAATAAAACTTACATTAAAAAAACAGATTTTATATCTCAGAAATCAAATATACAGTTTATGAAGACTTAAAGTGCTAATGTGATATGAAATAAAATTATTGGATCTTGATTTGTATAAGTAAGCTATTGAATCAATAAAGTGTAATAAATTTTAAATAAAATATTTAAAGTTCATTTCAGAAACAATTCTAATGCCAATACAAGCAGTTTATCTATATATTTATATTAATATTTTCTAAAAATCTACTATAAAATTATCATAGATGCAATCTAATTCCATATAAATAATTTATAGAAAATGAGTAGAAAAGCTCATTCAAACAGCTCAAAGTATCTTGATTCCTCTTATAGTGAAGATTTGAAGGAAATTTATAGTGAACGCATAAAAAGTCAACATGAATATCAGTCTGTTTCTGATTCACAAGAATGAATGTTGATAAAGAGCTGTCTTAATCCAGAGGCTTTTCCTATATTAAGTGCCTATCATCATATTGAAAATAGCGAAAATGGTTATTTTATTTCTAAACATCGAGATAGCCCTGATAATTCAATTTCGATATTTACCTTTGGCAGTCAATCTGCAAATAAAAT
Organism: Blepharisma stoltei; assembly: GCA_914767885.1. Classification (NCBI taxonomy): domain Eukaryota; phylum Ciliophora; class Heterotrichea; order Heterotrichida; family Blepharismidae; genus Blepharisma; species Blepharisma stoltei. The sequence goes on from CAJZBQ010000051.1 coordinate 16,151, forward strand.
TGATTACATTGTGCAAACTAATGGGCAAACTACCTACTCTTATGCAAGCACAAAGAATCCAGGATACAATGGAAATAGAGTTTCTTTTGAATTTAAAGCTGATGAAAATAGGTATGTTGATGGCCACTGCATAGACCATGGGGACACACCATCTGAAACTTTAAACCTTTATGGGAAATTATCGACTGAACATAGCGCAAACCATATACCAGAGCCATGAGATACTTATTGAGGCTTGCATTATAGAAATTGGCTAGTTCGTAATTTAAGAAAAAGTTCTTTATCTTACAGCCAATTAGTATTCTATTCTGACACCCCGATTGTAACTAATTTAGGATCCCATGTTCCTACAGGAGTTCTCTTTTTTTCTCATAGTCATGAAGGAAATTTGGAAGAAGGGTGGTCCATACCATGAGATAGTGAGATACATAGAAGATGCAAAGATCGAGAAAATTTTCAAAGGATGGGATTAAGAGAATATTCGTTAAATGCTCTCAATTCCCTCTTTAAATTAGAACAAAAATAGGTAAAAATCCATTTTAGGGTAAATTAACCGGAAAATTTATAGGTAAATATTTAATTTTTATATTAATAATTTTAATCTAATTTAATGGAGGGACTGCAAGTAGAATGCTATTCAGACAGTTGGTAAGTTGAATTGATTAAATAGTTTAATTTAATTTTATATAAAAATAAATTAATATTCTTTATCAAAAATTAGCTACCTTTAAATTTGAAAAGTATTTTTTGTTCCAATTTAAAAGGGAAGCTAGCAAGCTCAAATCTAAAAGATATATTTTTGGAAGAAATATATCTCCAAAATCTTTTTCTCATATATCAGGCAACCTAGCTCACCCACCTCTCTGTTCGCGAAAAAAAAAAGTTTGTTCATTATATAGAGGATTTAATTTTTTTTTAAATTAAATATATAAAATTTCATAGTAAATATTTTTTTAGAATTTAAAAAGCATCCAAATTTGAAATAATTTGAAGCAAATATTACTTTAATTTGTAAAATTTATGTTTTAAAATGCAAACTTTTTAATATTAAACAGATTTCATTATACTAATTATAACTTATACATCAAAATATTTTTCATAAAAAATTTTCATATTGAAAAAATTGTTGTTTCACTCATGGAGGGTGTTTTTGAGCAAAAATAGGAATTTTTCAATGGTTTTGTTCGGCCATGGAGGGTGGGTTTTAGGCAAAATAGGGAATTTCCCAATGGTTTGTTCGCTCATGGAGTGTGAGGAGTAAGCAGCAATTTTTCTAATGCTTTGATTATGCCCAGTGTTTTGAAAGATCCTTATGATTACTTTTCGCTGTATCGTATGGAAGTACTCGCTGAGAGCGAGCACATTCCCATGTGATCCCTTACTCCCCCCTTCTATGAGCGAATAAAACCATTGGAAATTCCTATTTTTTAAGTAAAAACCCATCTTCTGTGATCGAACAAAAATGTTTTTAATATCAAAATTTTTTTTGAAAAAGCTATTTAGGTATATAAGTGATAACTATTATAACGAAATTCAATTGAATTTTAAACGCTTGCATTTTAAAACATGAAATTTTGCAAATTAAATTAATTTCTCCATATCAAAAATTGCGAAAAAGGATTTTTTAAATTCGAAAATGAAAGTTTTACTATAAAATTTATATCTAAATTCTTTAAAAACAAAAGTCCGTTAGCATACAAAATATTTTATTCGCTCACTGAGGGAAGCTAGAACTGCTGATTTTCTCTTACTCTCTCCTTCTTTAAATTGAAACAAAAAATCCTGTTTCCAATTTAAAAGTGGGGTTATTTTTGTTTTTAAAACGTAAATTTTATATTCAAATTTAAATGTGGCTAAAGTACCAAAAAAATGCAAATTTTGCAGATGTGTTTTCTTCTTATTTAAAAGGGGAGCTAGATTGCAATTCTATCTCTCAAAGGTCTCGTCTATTTGAAAAATTAGGATATTGGACAAAACGAACCTTTAATTATATTGAAGCCTTGCAAAGTAGCACTATTGACACTGGGATTAATTACAAAATGCTGATGCAGATTTGAAAAAAAGTAAAGGAAAAAGAGGATTTTGATAGAAATGGAATAATCCAAGACCAATTAAGACAAATAATAATTGGGAGTAAGGATGATGCAACTTTTGCGAGTATGATTAATAAAACTCTCAACAGTATGGGATTGGCAGAAGAAAGAAAGGATATTCAACTTCCTGATAATTCTCATGAGCCTCCAATTCTTACAATCACTATTGGTCAAGGCAAAGGCTCTATTAATAAGCTCAAAACTCCATTATCAGAAGAAAACTTAAGTGGTCCAGCTACACTTGAGTTTAAGTTCATGGTTAAGGACAAAAATTCGCCTTTGCAAAAACTCCGTACATTTTTAAACGTTAACAAATCACTATTGCAAAAGGATAAGGGATAATAATTAAATGGCATCATCGGATTTAGTTCTCTTCGAGAACTATTCCATTCTCAGGCAATTTTATTATGGGGTAATTATGCTAGAATGCTCTCCACATCTGGGAGAGACTTTGGAATTTGGGTTTAGGAAGCAGTAAAAATATTAGACTAAATGTCCTGAGGATGGAACTCTTAGGCGAAATATTAGCTAGGAGAAATAATCGCGTTCCATGAAGCTAGGCTATTAGGAGTGCTTTTTGCTTCCGAACAAAAGGGTGGCGTGGAGCAATGCACATGGCTTAGTTAGGGTCCTATATGGCTATGCAACACACTCTCTGCAGAATCAGATGACAAATACCAATTAAGTAATAACAAAAAAATAAGGAAAGCATTGTCGAAGTCATAATTTCAGGCAATACCCAGTTTTTAACGGCTAGATCTAAAGCTTTGCTAAGCGATTTCTTCAGCGAAAAAAAAATTCATATCATTTGCAGTAGCGAAAATCCAAACAGTTAAATTCATAAGAAATAAACTTCTGTAATGATAAAAATATAAAATCTTTATAGTGCTTGAAGAGCAGATTAATGTTATAACTGTCCAGATTTTCGTTAATTATTGTTTCTTTGCTCTCATGTTTTTGACTTTGAGCATTTCCTCTCTGTAAATCACATGCCTATCAACTTTTTTGTGATGCTCTTTATCCAGCAGATCTTTGTTGTGAAGAACAAAGCCTGACTCATTGGAGAAGTCAACTGTCTCATGAAAAGATGAATCAATCGTTGTTGTGAATTCTTTTACTCTTGGCGAATATTGAGGGAATATCGTGTTAAATGTATTTCTTCCTTTCATTGAGTGATTGAGTGTAGGGTCAATTACAGTTTTTGTCTCCATTTATTATAACTGCGAGCATTGATTCTGGCTCTTTGTAAAGGCAATATGATTAGAAATAAAGAATGGATTTTCATATGTAATGAATATGAAATAACAAATTTAAGTCATTTCTTATTAAATAAGTCACTTATTAAGTTTATTTCTTCCTATCTAAGAGAAATCTGTCTGCCATTCTGCGTTTGCTGGAGATGCTCTTGGCCTAACAACTCCATCATCTCCTCTAAAGACATGCGGTCTTCCACCTACAGAAGCTTGTCTGCCTGCGTTATCTCCTCCCATTTGAGGGAAGTTGAAGTTAATCTTAGGCATGGAAATGTTGTTCCACAAATAATAGCAGCAAACTCCTAGCAAGATTACAATTGCAACAGCCAAAATGACCATGCCAAGCCACATCAAGACCAGCCAAAGGCCTATTAAAACAATAAAAACCATAGTATTTGCCTAAATTCGAACTAATAAATCTATGGAAAAAGATCTCAGCAAATCATAGACAATAAGAATCCATTATTACCTGTAAATAATATCTCATAAGTAAATTTACTATAAATTTTAACGGTAAAATTTGGTTATATCTACAATAGCAATGCAAATTCCTAAAATAGAAATCTGTGAGTATATGAAAAAGTGTCTAAATATAATGCAAGTTGAAGCCATAGATATGCTTCTTTTCGCGTTCTATATACTTATAAATAGAAATTAACATTGCCAAATTTTAAGAATTAATTTATTTATTAAAAAGAACAAAAATGAATAATGATAAATAATAGATAAATTATCATTTTCATACTAAATAAAAATAATAAATAATAAATCAATAAAATAAATATATTTTAAATGAATACTAATTTTTAAATTTTGGTAATATTAATAAACCCTGTTTGTTTTTCTATAAAATGACTGAAAAAAGATTTAATAATACTAAATTGATGAAACAATATGTCATTTTTACCTGCTAGTCAGGGTTTGCATTTTTACTTCTATTGAAAAACAGATTTTTTTTTATTACTCACAGATTTCTAATTAAGGAAATTGCATAGTTATTACTAGGTATGAGAAAAAAAAAATTTTACCATTAAGTTTTATATCATCTGTTACACAGATTTCTTAATTTGCAAGGCATGTGGGAAATTTCCCGACATGCTAAAAAATATTTCACATGTGAAGCCGGCATTTATGCAACACTTCACTTGTGGAATTTTTTTTTGACATGTGAGGAAATTTCTCACATGCCTTGCACAATAGGAAATATATGCAACAGATTATAGTAAATTTACTCATTAGATTGATTATTTGTAGCAATAGTGGATTCATTTGACTATTATATGCTGAGACCTTTCCATAGATTTATTAAGTTCGAATTTTAGGCAATTCCTATGGTTTCGATCCACATATAGCGCCCCAGCCAAAGCCCAGTTGCAGTTCCTTTAAAGGTGTATGAGCCGGCCTTGAAGAAATCTTGCCCATTAAGAGCGATTTCTACATTGACTGAATCTTCATGCAAGTCCTTTCTGTTTATTTTTGTTTCTGGAGTAACACATTTAATGGAAGTTTTAGATACATAGACTGCCGGTACAGTTCCGTATTTTCCAAAGCGACACACTATGGCATGCAGTACGTCCAGTTCTCCTGAGCTCTTCCATCCAGTGATTGCTGGGAAAAATCCTTGTTTTTCGTCAGCTGTAATGTTCAGCTCGTATCTTTGATCTACCCAGCCGTATGAAGGAACAATAGAAAGGACCTTAGGGTTGTCATAAAATCTGAATTTGTTATCAGTGTGGGTCCATGGGTGATATTTAGCCTCGCTAAAGCCGATTTCTAAAGGAACATCTAATGGCAATTGAGAGCCATCTGGGATCTTGAAGCTGGCTGGAGACACGCAAATCATGTGGGAATCATCAACAACTTTTCCTTGGACTACCAAGTTGACACTATCAATGCCAAATCTGCATCTTGGGTCAGTGTTCTTAAATCCATATCCTCTAAGCATCACCTCAGTACCTCCTGCAATTGGACCTCCTTTAGGAGCTGAGTCCAAGAGGCCGTAGACTGAATAAGTATGGTTGCTTGGAGCGTAATCTTGGCCATTTATAGCGACGCTGACTATAAGCTGAGTGCCATTCTTAGGTCTTTCCATTTGAGGAGTAAGACATTGTACAACATTTTCACTTAGTTTCGTAGCATGGCTTGCAAATTCTCCTATCCTACAGGTCAAATTGGCTTGCTCGAAATCTGATTTGAATGGACCACCATAAATAGTAATCAAAGACCCTCCAGAAACTGGTCCATTGTCAGGCTCAACACTTGAGACATTTGCTTGTCTGTAATATCGGAATCCATGCTCGAATTTTCTATAATCAACCCCATTCATAGTGATTTCGAAAGTTACTTCGCCTAAAAAGTCGTCCTTCATTGAAGCTGGCATTGGGCAGATCATGTAATTCCAGGAAATTGCAATTGGTCTGTATTCTTTATAGTCTAGAACGCAGGCTGCATTAGGATTTGGAATAAAGCCAGAGCCAAAAATGGTGATTCCTTTGTTTGAGCCTGTATTTGGCCCACTCAGAGGTCTTGCGCCATCTACTTGGAAGAAGAAAAATGAAGAATTGCTGGTGGTATAGTCTATACCATTAAAGGTAATATCAACCCTAGCTTCAGTGCCTGAGCCCCAGCCACCTGGTGAGGTGCAGTAAATTAAGGACTCGTTCTTGTAAAAGGCGTGGATGAACTTGTCTGGAGCGTTGATACTTACTGCTCTGAATCTGCACATGAACTCGTCTGGATTCGCTTGGCCAGTGAAATTGGACCCGTAAACTCCTATCATAGTGCCTCCAGTACTTGGCCCAGATACTGGCAAAATGTGGCTGATGAAAGGAACGTTATAGTACACAAAGATTTGTTCGCCATTTGTCCAATCAACTCCATTGAAGCTGACATCAAGAGGAACTGCTGCTGCAAGACCAGGCTGAGCTGGAGAAATGCACTTAACTCTTACGGTTGAGATGAACTCTCCTGGAACCACTTTTTCGCCAAATCTGCAGAGTGGAGTGCAGCCCATAGAAGGATAATTGATGTACCAAGCTCCTGCAAGAGTGACTTCAGTGCCTCCTGTGTTTGGACCACCATGTGGGAATATGTATTTAATGACTGGCTCCTTGTAGTAGAAATAAAGCAGTTTATTAGAAGTGTAGTCCCCATAGAATGTATAATTTTGCCCATAATTGTCCTCAAGATCGATATTATGGCCGATTTCGACATAAACAAAGCCACCATGCGTGTTTTTGGTTGGGGTTGGTGCTGAGTACCCAGTCATAACTCCTGATGATGGGGAAAATAGCGTTTCTAAGTTCGCAGGTCTGGACTCAGTGCCCCACTTAAGATGCAAGTTCGTTAAATCGTTGAAGCCTGTGCCTAGAATAGTGATCTTGGTTTCTCCGCCATTAATCCCGCAAGCTGGTGTGATTTTCATTCCTTCAAGCTTCTCTTCGTATTTAAAGGTGAAGTTGCCCGAGTAATCTTTCCCATTAATAGTCAAGTCAATTTTCACATCTTCAATGCCAGACCATGGAGGACTGAGACAAGTAATTGCATTAGAAAGACCATGGGAGTGGAATGGATAAGTGATGATGTTTCCTTCTACAGTGACAGTTTGATTTTTCCCTGTGAACCTGCACTTGACGATGACGTATTTTTCAATGAATTCTTTTTTGTTTCCGTCAGTGTTGTTCTCAGATCTCCAATGGAAATCAGTCTCAGTCACAATGTAGCTTCCACCGCTAGATGAGCCGCGATCTGGATTGATGCTCTTATATGTAGGCTCTTTGAAGTATCTGAATTTGTTATGAGAGTTAGTGAACTTTCTGTCTCTAACAGCTACTTCGATATCAAAACCTTCATCTCCAACTGGCTCCCCAGTGCTCTTGTAGACGATATCACTCTGTGCGAAAGTGGTGCATTGGACTTCGGTATCACTAATAAACTTTGCTTTGACAATGCAATCCTTGAATTTGCATAATAGAGGATTTTCCTTGCTTCCAAATCTGCATTCCAGCTCTGAGCCAGTGTCAGCAAAGCCAAATCCCATGGCACTCACATTGGTGCCTCCTTCCCTCTTGCCAAACTTAGGCACCACATCGAGCACAAAGGCATCATAATAGGTATAGAACTTGTGATCGTTAGTGTAATCGTTGCCGTTCAACGTGATTTCGACTTCTACTGCTTCAGGTCTGCTTAGGTTAGGGATTTCACAGATAATGTGCTTGTCGTCTTTAAGGTAGCCTTTAGTGTAAATTGGGTAAGGTTTTGTCCCATATCTGCAAGCTAGCTCGTCACAGTTTGTGCTGAGGCACTTGAAGTTTGTGCCGTTCACTGTGAGGTTTCTAGGTTCGTCATATTTGACTGGGCCAAACTTAGGATCAATGTCAATTATGACAGGAGCTTCGTAAAATAGATAAGTGTCATCATCAGCAGTGCTGCCTGTATTTCTGATCTTTAGGTAGTTGACGCCGTTTTTAGTTATTTCCAAGTATGCCTTAGTCCCAGCCTTTGCAGCAGGAGTCCAACATTTTGCTTGATTAAGCTGCACATCATAACAGACTCCTGTGCCGATGTAGGTTCCGTTTGTATAGTTGAATCTCAGTAAGACATGGAGATCATCTGGGCTCTCCTCTGCATCTAAAAACCCAGCTCCATAAACTACAACAGTAGCATTTCCAGTCTTTGGCCCTTGCTTAGGCTTGAAATCAGTGACTAAAGGATCTTGATAGAAATAGAAGCCGAGCACCCCTTCATCAAATTTGCTTCCTCCGATATTTTTCGTGCCTTCCTGATCCGTAAACTGTTGACCATTAAGTGAAAGCTGGACAATAGCATCTCCAGGAACTTTAACTGAAGGACTCATAGCAACTGCCACAGTGTCAGTATGGTTGAATGTCAAAACCTCAGTCGTTCCAAACCTCACAGTCACATTGCAAACTCCAGGCTGGGCAAAGTGCTCTCCATGCAGAACAGCCGTAGTATTTCCTGTGATTGGTCCACTAGTAGGAGTCATTGAGAATAGTTTATGGAACTGATAGAAGCTGAAAATGATAGGCTTTTTCGATTGACTTCTGTCCTTGCCATTCAAAGTGACTGATACATTAAAGAATATCTGCTTTACCAGCTTATCATCTAGGTGGATGTCTGGGGAGTCACATTTAATTTCAGTCTCACTCATAACAGTTGCTGGGGTGAAAATATTATCACCAAATATGCAAAACACAAGATTGGGACCCGTGAAGACAAAGTTTTTGCCAGTCACTGTGATTTGAGTATATCCAGTTGTAGGTCCACACATGGGCTGAATTGAATCAATCCAAGGAGTTGCGTAGTATAAATACTTGACTGATTGTCCAAAGTTGTCTTCAATAAGTGAAACACTCAAGTCTACAAGTCCTGGGTTGTCGACGGCTGGACTTAAACATAAAATTTCATTGACACTTAGGAATCTGCCGCTGACCACTTTGCTTCCGAATCTACACTTAATAGAGCCAGTGTCATTAAAGTTTGATCCTGAGACGTAAACGCTGGTATTGCCGCTTGTTGGGCCAACCCTTGGGTTGCAATCATACACGTAAGCAGGAGCATAGTATGTATAAGGCAAATGATCATCGGTCCAGCTTCCAGGGTTGAGGATCATGTCTGCATTATTTAATGTAACATCAACTAAAACTGTCCTAATAATTGGGCTTGGAGGTGCAACACAGGATATCAAAATATCTGAATAAATTGTTGCTGGGGTAAGAAAATCGTTCCCAAACCTACAGTAAGTGTCGTTATGGTTGTTGACTTGAGAAAGCACATCATTGAAAGGGTCTAAGTCTTGGCCTTCGATCATAACCACAGTGCCTCCTGTTGTTGGTCCTTTGTCTGGGGTCAGCTTCATGATTGCTGGCTCTGGGTAGTAATAATACTTAATATCATCCTTGGTGTTCTGTTGGTCATTCAAGGTAATTCTGAATGGCATTCCTGCGACGACTGTATCAGAAAAAGGACTGACACAATACATCATTGTAGGACTGATATAAATTCCAGGCACGGCCTTAGTACCAAAAGAGCATCTGAGGTATTGGTCGAAATCAATGAAATTTTCCCCATAAACTGTCACCACTGTGCCTCCATTTTTAGGTCCGTAGATAGGGACGATGTAGTTGACCTTAGGTGGTGGGTAGTATTGGAATTCAGCTGAGTTTTCGACATCTGTGAAGTCTCCAGTGATCGAGACACTAAATGGGACCATATCAGATACCGGCGATTCTGGGCTTGGGTCGCATTCAATGCAGTGAGCTGTCTTTTCTGCTGTTGTTGGCTCTGGCTCGTCTGGACGTCTTGGGATGGGTGTGCAGGTGACATAGGTGGCCTTAACAATGTTCTTCTTGGAGCCAAACTTGCACTTAGGAGAAGGATGATCCTCTCTGGGCTCCAGATGGGTTCCTCTAACTAAGACACGGGTATTGCCTGTGGTAGGACCGATATTGGGAACTATGCTAGTAATGAATATTCGCTCTGCGGCAGCAAGGGCTACAAGTAAAGTGAGAAGCCACGCTGACATATTACAATTATCATCCATTCATGATTCAATTTTTCAAGTTTAAAATTAGGGAATTGCTTATCATAAAGAAACTCGAAGACCAAGACAAGTTTGCCGAAGAAATTGGCGCAGCCAAAAACCAAAAATGAGAAGACTTTTTAAATTGATTTTACTGTAATTATGAGACTAATCAGGGAATTGATTAGTGAGAGCTTATGTTATAAGGCTTTAATAGAGGATCAGATAGCATTTGTTGTCTTGATTTAGTTGCTTGTCTTGGAGATCCTCGAGCTCACAAATGTATTCTAGAGCTAGTCTTCGATACAAGTCATAGTAAACTACCGTTATCCCTCCAATTAGCATTAATGCTGGGAAGTGATATGATCCTGCTTATAATTGCTATAAAGAAGAGACGTTCGAATTGCTTTGTTATATAATAGTTTAGCAAAGAATCCGCTGCTTGCACCGAGCCAAAATAAGCCCATTTATTATGTATGAAAGGATTCATAATCAAAAAGTGGTATCTCTTGAATTTTCTCAATTAAATATTTTATTTTCATGCTTTACATCACCCAATTATTTTCCTGACTGAAGAATAAAGACCCAGTGATGCACAGTACTGGACGGCCATTGAGGAACTGAGCATTGGTAGAAGTTGCCGCATTAGTGATCAAAATAAGTCAGTTTGGAAATAGTTGGCACTGGTGTGACTTTTATTGGAGAAAGCGCAGACAAAAGATATGGCATATAGATGTTAAACTTAATACTAATCATTAAATAAGTACGAAAGGAGTTAGGGATGATTTATTTAATCAAATGCTTTATTATTTAATAGCTCCGATTATGAACTAACGAGTAATTTAGTTTGTTTTGAATTATAAATTAATATATATATTATAATTAATTTGGATAAATAAATTTATGATATCAAATAGGGGGTAAAGAGACAATGCATATAATCAAAGCTTTGTTTAAAAGCCTTAGCTCTTTTATTAAATAACTATTGCTTATAATTAGTGAATGAAGTTCAGTTAGTTTTAAGTCTAAAAGGAAAACACAATTTCTTGAGTTAGATCTAAAATAAAGAGCATAAGAAGCATGAAAATATAATAAAAGATTATAAAGCCCAGTCTAAATCAAAAGGCCGGTAGCAATTCTAAAATAAAACTTTAATAGTAAATTGGTATAAAGCATGGATAGTTCTTTTTGACTGGCGACATATTTATTAAAGATATAAACTAGCCATTTAAATTTAATGAAATGATATGTATACTGATCATATTTTTGACTATTTTAAAAATAAAAAAAATTGAATAATTTCACTGTAAGCTTATTTAAACAAAATATTAGAAAGTCACGCAGCGTATGCAAGGTCCTTCATGAATACTGATGTAGACGCTATTTTGAGAGATATTGACTGATTCCACCACTTTTCTGCTGCTGCTTTGTAATCTTGCACTTCTATTAGTAGACCCCTTTCTAGAAATGCTTGAATTGTCTTTGTTCTGGCTGCTTTCGGTCCCGAGAGATATGATTCCACTGGAATCTATGCTTGTAAAACTTTTATCTGTCATATTTGTTATAATTAGATTTCTGAGTGCAAAAAATAACGATTATCGCATTCACATTTCTCTATTTAAATAAAAATCATGTTTCATAATAAGCCAATAATTTTTTAAACATAAAAGAATAATTTATTTTAAAATACCCTATATAAATATTTTTTTCAGCAAGCAAATAATCTATAAATTAGTTTATTCCGCTAAAATCATTTATTTAATCACTAACTCTCCTTTAACTAATTATAGGCTTTCATTAATAAAATTTCTGACAATTTTTAAAAATCATTAATTTGACTGCAGTTGGAATTAATCTTTTAATATAAATATAAAACCTTATTTTATTTCAATTGCAATCTAAAAATTTTATAAAAAAGTAAATTAAAAGTCTTATAACACTACAAACAAATTATATTTTTATAATGAGAGATAAGAGTTTTATTGCGAAATTGCTTTTAAATTTTTTTGTTTAAATAGCTGTTTTTAATTAATCGTCACTTTGCATAAATCAGTTTTTATAGGAGGATCACCATGTTTCTTTGAATAAGTAAAAAAGCATTTAATAAAGCTCTAGGGAAAAGTTATTTAACTAGAAATTATGAACTGCAAACTAGGGCTAGTGCAGTTATAGCAACGATTTAAAAACGACTTTGAATGTATTGGATTTAAATATAAATTATTGACATTCCAAATCAAAAAGGAAGATTTCAAAATTCAGCTGAAAATCTGCTATTTTTTATTTTTCTTCACAATTCTTATGAAAGTTACAACAATCTTAACAGAAGCTGACTCAAGGAAAGTGAAGGCAAAGAAGAGTGGAGTGGCTCACTTTTGGAGTCTGCAAGTCTTCAGGCCTTTTCATAAATAAAACTTACTAAGTGTCACTAGCTCAAAAGTAACAGGCTCAATGTTTGACAGCGAATAGTTTAAGTATGAATGTTCAAGTAGAAATGCATAATAATGCAAGCTTTAGGAATGTCGGAACTGTATTCACGATTGATAAAATTAGCTCTGACACCCTAGGATTTCTAGTGCATTGTTTGCAAAGGTATATCAGCATTGAAACATTAAAATTGTGGGATAGAATATTGGGTGTAAAATGGATTATAGAAAAGATTGATAGATATAAGACCTGAGAAGTAATCCTAGTTCGAATAATAATACTTCATAGTGAAGTCATCGATTTATAATGACAAAAGAATTTTAAGAGTTAAACAGCATAAAAAATGGAAGACCGGGGTATCGATCCCCGTGCCTCTTGCATGCTAAGCAAGCGCTCTACCATTTGAGCTAGACTCCCAGTTGCAACCTTAACCTAAAATCCATTTAAATATATATCCATTTATGATTTGCTTAATAAATATATAACTCAATTGCCAGCAGCCTTGCTTATTTCTTTTTGCACATACAAGTTCTCGTGTCTGCTCCACAGTCAAAACAAAAAATATAACTACACTGGCACCTCATCACGTTTGTCTTTTCCTCTTTTTCTACCCATCGTCGGCAGTGAGGACAGGCTTTCAATTTTAGTCCTGGATAATATTGTTCTTGCTGGTTATTTAAATAATTTCTTCACAATTAAAAATGGAATGTATGAGTTAGGGGTCTCATCCCCTATACTCGTCCTAGTGAGGGAAGTTTCAAGCTTTCTGAAGGAAATTAGCGTTGGGACTGCTCCGGCAGCCCCAAGTGAGCTTGAATCACATTCAAGCCATGAAGAGAGACTCGTCCGGGCCATAGGCAACTGTAACGGTTCGATGGTTAGGCCGATTCCACCTACCGTTGTTCAGAGCTGTTAGCTAGTGGATGGAATTCATGAAGGAAGAGCTTGTTTAGATTGACCCTAAGCTAAGTGGGGGTCTACAAAGAGTTATCGCAATCTTAATCTTAAATAATTTCTTCCCCACTGGTCGCATGAATACCCTTTATGATAGTCACACCTACAAATCAAGCAGTATTCTCTTTTGCACATCGGGCATTGATAATACCCCTGGTCAGTATCAAGTATAAACATATTCCTGCAGTTGGGATTCGGACAGCTGCACAAATCAGTAGAGTTTTGGTCGATATAGTGTTTGAATGAGTTTTCTTCATAAGTTTTGAACTGGTCTCGAGTCAGCCGCGATTTTAAGTCTGCTAATGCTACTTCCACTTTGCAGTTTTGGCTGGGGCAAACCAATGGAAATTTGTATTCGTAAATGGAATTTTCTAAGTAGTCGACCAGGCACAGCTTGTGGTGCAAGTGGCCGCAAGTCTCGAGCGGGTTTACCTCTTCTTCTGGGATGACCTCTTTGCAGATCCCGCATTTCAGAGCTTCCAGCTTTTTCTTTCTATCCTGTTCTTCTTTGTTCTTCTTTTCTTGCTGCTCTTTGGCTTCTCTTTCAGCTTCTAGTCGCTTTTGTTCTTGAAGTTTTCTCTTTCTTAAGACATCCTCTTCTTCTTCAATCTTTAGCTTTTTAATGACATCTAAGAGTTTTTGCTCTATTTCAGCTACTTGGGCATTGGAAAGTTTACTTTCTGGCTCAATTTTCATTGAATTACCTTCTTGTTTCTGCACAGACTGTGGCTTGGGTGGTTCTTCTTCATTTTTGGAGCTTGTCTTTTGGAATTTTTTAAGCTGCTCAGTCGCTTTATCAATTTTTCCCTGATAGATGTGGAATTCTATGATGGCTTTATTTGTATCGTTGAGCTTATTCCCTTCATACTTAGCTTGTATAAAAGCGAGGATTTTTAATATTTTTGCAAGCGGGGTGCTTGATTTTGCTTTAGCGACTCCAGCTATATAGAGTCCTTGGGGGGAAAGTCTTGACGAGTATTCTTCAATTGCGTTCAGATCTTCTGTGTATTCAGTTAAGGAGTCTCCCATTGATTTCTGTTTCTTATATTATATATAGACATATTGAGAATAGAATTCGGAACTGTGAATAGAAATATATGCATTATTAAGACATGTCTTATGTAGGAGAGCGTATTGCGAAAGTTATGGCATCTCGAGGCTTGTGCTCCAGACGAGAAGCTGAAAAATGGATAACTCAGGGCAGAGTTAAAGTTAATGGTGCTACTCTTGTCTCCCCTGCTTTAAATGTTACAGATGCAGACACAATTTTGATTGATGATAAGCCGATTCCTAAACAAGATTTACTCCGCTTATGAAAATTCCACAAGCCAAAAGGCTACATCACTACTCACAGAGATCCGCAGAAAAGGCCCACTTTGTTTTCTCTTTTACCGAAAGATTTTCCTAGAGTAGTTTCTATAGGGAGACTTGATATGGATTCTGAAGGTCTTATTCTGTTAACAAACAGTGGAGAAATCGAGCATAAATGAGAACTGCCTTTATATGGGTGGATTCGATCTTATAGAGCAAAAGTATTAGGCTCCGTTGATCAAAAAAAGCTAGAAAGTTTGAGAGACGGCATTACTATTGATAATTTTCATTATAAATCAGCTATTGCAAAAATTGAGTCACAAGATGAAAAGTTCGCCTGGTTAAATGTGCAGTTGACAGAGGGAAAGAACAGAGAAGTAAGAAGAATTTTTGATTACTTAGGCTGGCCTGTTCAGCAGCTGATTAGAATTGGATTCGGACCTTTTGAATTAGGCAATTTGCAGAGTGGAAAATTCGAAGAAATTGATCTAACTTCATTAGAAAAAATATTTTTGGGAAAATAATCTCAATAGCTCTAAATTTTAAATAGTTTTTGGATACAAAAACATAAATGATATAAAAGAAATTAGATTTTTCATGAAATCTCGGTTTTAGGATCGATAAAAAATTGTTTCATTAAGCTTTAAAAAAATTATCGAAAAAAAAAATATTTCTCTAATCTTACCGGGATTAGTAAGCAACTATAAATACTTACTTTAACTATTCCTGTTTAAATAAAGTTTTTAATATTCACGATAGCGCAATGTTCAGCCCTTCGAAATTATTACTAAAGCAACCTAAAAGCTTAATATATTTTTATTAACATATTTGACTTACTCCCCAAAATTGCACTTATATCAGAGGGTTTTAGCACAAAAATTGCATTACTAGATTTATATGAGAAGACCAAAATTTGCTTATTATTAGAGGAAAATGTCAAAATTAAATTTTTTCTTATATTTTTGGGCATTCACCCGATCCTCACAAATTTCGATACTCATATAAAATTTTTCTATTTGTAATTTTTGTGTCAAATACCCTATAATAAGGCAAATTTAGCAAGGGAGCTACTTACACTTCAAACACGTAACCATTTTTCAATAAAATGTATTCTCGAGTTACTTCCTTTACTCGACAATTTTGAAGAAGTCTCAAAGTCCCTCCTCAGCCTTCTCAAAGCCCTTCTTCTAACTTTTCTCTCTACCACACATTATTTGCAATATCTGGCCTTTATCTTGCATATGACTATCATAAACAATTTCTTGAAAGCTGTGGGATTGTTGGGTATATCGGAAAAGAGCCCAAAGCAATTGAAGTCATTCTTAATGGACTCAATGAAGTCCAAAACCGTGGCTACGACTCAGCTGGAGTTGCAACATATCATGAAAATGAAGGAATGCGCGTCACAAAATATGCAAGCGGCAAAGACACGATTTCTGATTCAATTTCCAAGCTTTCAAAGGAAGCAGCTATAACTCATAAAGGCAGCAGGTTGGGAATTGGCCACACCCGTTGGGCAACACATGGAGGAGTTACAGACCAAAACGCCCATCCTCACTCAGATCACAAAAACAGGGTCTTTGTAATTCACAATGGGACCATTTCAAACACCCACGAAATTGAGGAAATATTAAAGCATAAAGGTATCCCAATCAAAACAGAAACTGACACAGAACTTATAGCACTGCTAATTGGCATGTATCTCGATGAAGGACATTCATTTAGAATTTCCACCAAGCTGGCATTGGAAAGGCTTGTCGGAACCTGGGGACTTGCCGCAATTTGTAGTGAAAGCCCAAATGAAATTATTGTCGCGAGAAAAGGCAGTCCGATCCTTGTAGGGATTGGTGAGCATGAGCTGTTTGTAGGGAGCGAACAATTAGCGTTCAGTAAGTATACAAATAAATATATTGCACTAGACGATGACGAGATCTGGACTTTAGACCCTGTTAAGATGGAGGTGGAAAAAGATAGAATTCAAACGGTCGCAGAAATCTCCAATGTGTCTTTAGGTCACTATACACATTGGACTTTGAAAGAAATTGAAGAACAGCCTGAGTCAGCAGCCAGAGCTTTGAATTATGGGGCTAGATTAACTCAGGACAGTGCAAGGCTGAAAGGGCTGGATGAGATTGAAGACGAATTCTTAAAGGTGAGAAACTTATTACTAGTAGGCTGTGGAACTTCACTGCATGCAGCTCAGTTTGGAGCTCAGCTGATAAGATATATGGGGATTTTAAACACTGTGCAGGCAATTGATGGGTCAGAATTAACCTCTTATGATATCCCAAGTGACCACCCTGGTGTCATAGCTATCAGCCAATCTGGCGAGACTAGAGATGTTGTTGGGCCTGTAGAAAAATTGGTCAACCAAGGAATTCTGACACTTTCTCTAGTAAATGTGGTTGGCTCCCAGCTAGCCAGACTTACAAAGCACGGAGTTTACTTGAATTCAGGAAGAGAAATAGCTGTGGCCTCCACAAAAAGCTTCATGAACTCTTGTATAGTTTTAGCTGAAATTTCCTTGTGGATGTCTAAACATCTGAAGCCCAACGACACAGAAAAAAGAAAGCAGCTGGTCCAAGCTTTGCTGGAATTTCCCATGCAGGTCGGATCAGTGATAGCACAGAATAAAGAAGCCATGAAAGAGCTTGCTGAAGAAATCAAAGACGAGCAGCATATGTTTATTCTTGGACGAGGCCTTGGGGAGTCTATTGCTAAAGAAGGGGCATTGAAAATTAAAGAACTCTCAAGACTTCATGCTGAAGGCTACCCTGGAGGAGCGCTAAAGCACGGACCTTTTGCATTGATAGGAGATGGGACACCAATAAAATGGCTTTCGCTCGAGCGAAGTTAGCTCTGCTAACTTTCTCTCACTCAAGCAATTTTATTTATAGGGTTGGGTTTTTACCTCAAGAACTTCTGCACAGCAACAGCGGTTTAAATTTGGGGATAACCCAAAGGAACTGCTCCTCAGTGCGCTCAAGATCTGGAGTTTTACCCCTCAGCACATCCCAAGGGAGATGGACCCTCAGGCGGAACACGCGCAGGAGCTGAGTCGAACAAACCGTGGCGGCAGTAAAGCCCGTCGAAGCCGGAACGCCTTATTTGCTCGTGCCCTGGCGAATCAAAAGGGATCGGCCCAGCGGTCTCTGGGCCCGACACGTGTACAAATATGGTGGTAGCTCTGGAAGCGGCAACCCCGTAGGAGACGTTAAACGTTAATAGATAATTAGATAGATAGATAGGAGATGGGACACCAATATTTTGATTATCCTTGATGATGAAAATAAAGACATGATGAACCTTGCACTTGCAGAAGTCACAGGTAGAGGAGCCAAAACAATTGTGATTACACCAGATCCATCATTAATTACTGCTTCGAAAAAGCCTCACAAAATAGTAAAAATTGATAAAACTGGGCCATTATCAGCTTTGCTTGCAATTATTCCGATGCAACTGTTGGGATATTATTTAAGTATTAAGAGAGACTTGGATCCTGATCACCCTCGCGGATTAGCTAAAGTCGTAACTGTAAGCTAATTCTTTATTTTATAGAAAAATCTTATCATCACAATTGATAATTTAAATTCTTGCTTTCTTTACTCCTCTCCCTAGCAAAATAATTATTCGCTTAAAAAGGGTAATTTTTAACAATTTTATATAAAAAAATAAGATTGAAGCTAGAAATTTATCTGATTAAAAAATTGTTTAGAATTGACATCTCTATCATATAGATATATGGTTTTAAATAAATCTAACTTATTATTAACTCTATCAGCTCATTATGGGTCCTGGCTAGAACTAGTATCCAAGTCCAATTGCAGGAAAATTAAATTTAATTCTTTTTACCTTTATATGGAAGCTATTTTTTGTAAAGATTAATAATTACCTAAGTATTTAAAAGAAAGATAAATAGATTTATAATTGCTTGCGCAATTGCTTTGCTCTTTAAGATCATAATCATAAAATCCATATAAGGCGAGTTATTTTCAGTGATTTTTATTGATTTGAATTTTAAACCGAATCGAAATTATTTAGAGATCGTAAGATAGTCAAAGCTCACCGCGCTAGGCCTAAAGGCAATTATTATCCACACAGGCGGTGACGAGACGGCTTATCATCGAATCTCTAATCAATTGTCTTCCTCAGAGCACCGTCTTCAATACGATTTGGCCAATTGACTTGCATCTTCTCGGATGGAGCCGGATGAGCTGCAGACTTGCTTTTATCTTGCCTCAGACAATCCACCTCTCAGCCGACTTTGAATCATGCAGAGACTTGTGCAGCCTAAGCTGCCCAGTCTTCCTTCCACACGTCTTGATGTCGGTCCATCTCGACAGCCATCTTATCCTATGAGCCCAAGGCCCATTGACCGATGATAGAGCTTATATTTGAGGAAAAGCTCTTTAAACTAGTAAAAACCTCACCTGGTTAAAATTAACTCAATAAAAGACACTTCTTGGTCAGTCGAGCAGCTAAAATTTTTCACGATTTGCATTTTAAAACTTAAAGAACTTAGCAGACTGATCGGGAAAAGAGTAAATATAAGAAATCAGATAATATATAAGCTAATAATTAATAGAATTAAATAAAAAGAAGTTACTTCAACTTCAGCTTCTAGTGGTTTGTTTTTAATATAATCTGATGCCCAAATTTAACTCTCTCCCAACTAGAACTCATAAGTTTGCTCTCGTCAATGAAGTTTTAAGCATTCTACTTGTTTATATACTTTCATAGAAGAGTTATAAATTTATAAAAGCAGGTCCTATCTATTAAAATTAATCTTTTGCATAAGCTGAAACTCAGCTTAAAATCATTCTAGGGTACAAGGAGTTACCCATTTTTTAATATAGCAGTGAATGAGATTTTTATGAATCTCTAATTAGCACCATAAACTTAATTTAGTTTTTTTATCAAAAATGGGTTGTATATCTAGTAAAAAGAAAACAAAGCCAGAAGCACTACCAACTCAAGCAGAATACTCAACCGCCCAAAGTCGAGTCCTGAAGAAAGAAGAGCTAAAGATTGAAGCGTCAAATTTCGTATGAAAAGGAAAAGGCTCTATCAAAGACCACTACCGAATGGAAGAGCAACTAGGAAAAGGCGCTTTTGGTTTTGTTCGGCTCGCGACACATATTCCTACTGGTCAAAAGCGGGCAATTAAGACTATTCACAAGAGCTCTATAATAAACGAGGCTGCAGAAAGAAATAAATTCATAACTGCCCACCTCCGTTAGCGAACAAAATTTTTTTTGTTCACTCACGGAGGGGGTGTTATTTTTTTTGTTAAAAAAATTTATATATAAATCTTATTATAATAATTTTTTTTTCAAAATTTAAAAAAACCAATTCGCAAAATTGGAAAACAAATATTATTTAATTTGTAGAATTTATGTTTTAAAATGCAATTTGTTAAAATTAAACAGAATTAGCTAGATATTTCATTATAATAATTATCACTTATATATCAATTTTTTTCATAAACAATTTTTGTTCGCTCAGGGAGGGGGGAGTAAGCGAAATTGAAATTTTGCGAAAAGCAGATCACCCAAACATCGTAAAACTGTACGAGTTTTTCGAAGATGAAGAACACTACCACTTAGTTACAGAACACGTTAAGGGCGGAGAGCTCTTCGATTACATTATTAAAACCAAAATGCTTTCAGAAAAAATAGCAGCTCATTTCATGATTCAGTTATTGAGCGCTGTCCTTTATTGCCACACAAACAATATCGTGCATAGGGACCTTAAGCCCGAAAACTTGCTATTGGAGACCCAAGACCACGACGCGAATTTAAAAGTCATTGATTTTGGTACCTCTGCAATTTTTGAGCCTTGTAAAAATTTGACTCAAAAATATGGGACTGCATACTATATCGCCCCAGAGGTTTTGAGGAAGGACTACAACGAAAAATGTGATATTTGGAGCTGTGGGGTAATTTTGTACATACTATTAAGTGGCAAACCTCCTTTTTATGGAAGAAATGACCGGGATGTCATTAGAAGAGTGGAAAAAGGGGAGTTCTCAATGAAAGGGAAAGAGTGGGAAGATATCTCACCGCAAGCCAAACAACTAATCAGCAAAATGCTGGATTTTAACCCGCAGACGAGAATTTCTGCAAGTGAAGCGATTCAGGATGAGTGGATTTGTAAGTACACAGATAAGTCAGATCTCACAGAAACTCAAGAGCTCAGGTCTCTTGAAGTCCTCAGGACTTTTCGGGCAGAAGAAAAGCTGCAGTATGCAGTTCTTTCTTTTATTTCTTATCAGCTTGTCAACAGAGAAGAGTCGAAACAGCTGACCGAGATGTTCAGGTCTCTTGACATAAACGGAGACGGGAAAATCAGTAAAGAAGAGCTGCTAGAGGCCTACTCAAAATCGCTCGGAAGATCAGCAGCAATTGATCAGGTTGAACAAATCATGGCAAAAGTTGACGCAAATAACTCAGGATATATTGACTACTCTGAGTTTATTATGGCTGCAACTGCTTTGGAGACACTGATTAGCAAAGAAAACTTGAAATCAGCCTTCATGGCTTTTGATGCTGATGGGAATGGCAAAATCTGTGCGAAAGAGCTAAAGATGTTTTTGGGGAATGATATTAAAGTAAGTGACGTTGTGTGGAAAGATATGATTTCACAGGTCGATTTAGACGGCGACGGAGAAGTGGATATTAAAGAGTTCGAAACTATGATGATACAGCTCAGCCGGACCTCTGCTTTGTAAATTTATATTTATACAGAATTATTTAATAAAGTTTTCTTTAAGAATTTCTTTTCCATTTTCAGATATTGCAGGAGAAACTGCTCTGGAAGACCGAGGTGGCTTCCCTGGGTCAGTGAACTCTCTCTTATGTTTTCTTTGTGAGAGGGCGTCTTCATTGTTTCGGTCGCTCACTAAATTTCCCTTTAAATTGGAACAGAAAATTTTGTTCGGATTTAGAGGGGGTTAATGGTTTTTTTTAAAAAAATATAAATTGAGTGCAATATTCAATTTTTATGAAGAATTAATTCAAAAAAATTATTGGTTGAGTGTGTAAACTGTTTAAATAATATTCATAATAAAGGCAATTAAACTCCTGAATTCCTTTTACCTCATCCAAAATTCATTATTATGGGGCTAGGTTTTTTGCATGTAGACTTCTGCGCAAGAGAAGAAATGGGCCAAGAATTTTATATTTTGCCTAAACTTGTGTATAGTGTTTTGCCATTTACCCTGATGATATAAAAGGCATGACCCTTAGGCCGAAGAACAGGCACTGGAGGAAAGTGAGATAGAGCGAGGTAACGTGCAAAGCCGCTAGTGCTTCACAGAGACAAGGAGCTTGAACCGACTGAGAAGCCTGTCTTGAGTTCGAGTGTAGCAACAAGACGGAGAAAAAGGCGTCTCACCCACCCTGCGCAAATAGAGACCCAACTAGAGCTAGTTAAATAAAATTAATGTATCTGTTTAAATAACATTCTAATTAAGTTAAAACTAATTTTTAAAAATATTATTTTACTTATAAAAATTTCTTTAAACAAATTATTTATTGGTTTAAATGGTCAAAGTACCCAAAAAATGGGAATTTCACCTATATTTTTGTTCCAATCTAAAAAGGGGATTAAGAGTTCACCAGCATGCCTTAATAGATCTCGATCTGTCTTTTTATGGTTTCTGATTTTTCGAAGTCTGGGTGGCTTGGGACTGCAGTCTCTTTTTTCATCTGAAACTGACCCTCCAAAGTCAGGGTCAAAATTTTCTGATTCCCCAACTGGTGTTTTAGAAATCCTTGGGAAATCTTCTGATTTGATTTGCTTCTTTTTATGGTGGCTTGAGATTAATGACAAGATATTTTTCTTTTTCACTGAAATAGGAGGTAAAGAATCGATAATTTCTTTTCCTAGTCCCAAGCTTAGCTGTTGCTCATTGCATGATTCATCAATATTTATGGTGGTTGATGTGACACCTTTTTCATCAGAATAAGCTGTTCCCCATTCCGAAACCTGTCCAGAAGCTTGTAAATTCTTTTTATGGCATGAAATTATTTCTTCTTCCTCCTGGTATGGATTGTTTGCTATTTCCAATAGTGAATCAAAAAAAGCTGTTGGCTGCTCTACCATAAGTGGAGATTTCGGAGTCTCAGGGATTATTTGTGACTTTTTTTTGCCTGAGCATGAATGAAGCCTTAGTGACAAAATTTTGGAGATTGAGTTTTTTCTTTTATCTGGGCTTTGATTTTTCTTAGGGGAAGGAGATTTAAAACAGATTTGTTTTGAAGGTTTTGGTGTTGAAGGGAAGTTTTCAGGGTACAAAATGAGCTCATCTTCAGAAAACTCATTGTGAGTTGCGATGGTTTCTTCGTCTGAAAGTTTTCTTTTAGTGTTTTCGCTTTCTATGCAGCTATCGTTCAAGCCTTCATCAATGAAATTATTTTGGCTGATATTGACTAAGAAATCGTCATAGTTTTTTAAGAATTCGCGGTTCTGTTGAGGCTTTTGGAAAAGTTTAGGCAACTCAGGAGATTTTTCTTGAATTTCTTCTGGGACTTTTGACTCTTCCTCTTCAATTTGGCTACTGCTGTTGAAGGCTGACTCATTGTCAAAAGATTGAGAGCAAAGCGAAGGGTTGATTATCCCTTCATTTTTTGGTTTTTGAGGAGAGCTCGGATCAGCTTCTTCATAGCTTATTTCCTCTTCAACTAGCTTCAATGGTCTTTTTTTATAGCTTGGCAGTTCTTTTGGCAATATGTTGATACAATACGGCACATATTTCCCTTCATAGCTCTTAAAAATCCCTGCCCTTTTGCCAATTCCACAGATAAAGACCCTCAACGGAGCATCCAAGCCAATCCCAACCGCAAACTGAATTGCTGCATTTTTCATGATCTCGCTTCCATTAACTTGGACAATCATCATACACCAAAACGTACAAATACCTAGCACCATAGCAGAGCACAATACTATTCGTTCTAATAAAAGCTCAAGTGTGTTTTTTAAGCTTCTCTGTTCTGCAGTAAACGATCTTTCAAGCAATAAATCAGGAAACTCACTTATATCCTGGCGACGATTCTGCTCATTTTTTATTCGAAAGTTAAAACTTGAAATAAATGCAGTCTGCGTTAAAGCAGTAAAAGTCATAGAAAAAATCGTTAAAAATATTGCAATTGCAATAGAAACAGGGATTGAGTACTCATTCGTGATATATGCGCAAGTGACATTTGTAAACCAGTTAAAAATAATATAGCACAGTAATAAAAATATATGACAAGCAGGTGGTAAATCATATTGGATATGGCTATATTTGAAAACTCCATAGTAAGGAATATATCTTGAAAGAAGCTGCCTATATGTGATCCGTTGAGTATTAGGCAGCTGCTGTGTAGGGTGAATAGAGAATACTTGATGAAGAAAGATGTCTCTGAGGATTTTTGAAGTCTTTAATGTTGAGAATAACGATGCTCCAGCAATAAAAAGCAAAGATACGGATGCAATCACTGCTATCTCTGACATTTAAATTTGATATGAATTTACTTAATCCATTTTCTAAATCATTTATTTTTTTTATTTAAAAATTATATGAAAAATAAAAAGTTGAACTATTCTAAATAGGTGATTATTGAATAAGATAAGATAAATGAAAGTTAGTAAAACTGAATTTAAATTTCCGATTATTTAGCTATGAAACATTTTTCTTTCAAATTTAATTAAGAAAAATTTCCATAATTATTAGTTTCAATTTTCATATCAAGATCTTCTTTCCTTTGGCACGTCCTAAAAGGAATTCCTGTAAACACAGGCTTATGGTCTCTCCAAATAGCCCCAGCAACTGGTCCGATATCTTGCTTAGTCCTTCCATTGACATAAGCACAAAAAATTCCATCTTCGTCGTTCATTTCGATTTCTTCTAAATTCACGCCCATGAGTTTCAATCTTTCCGTTAGCTCTTTTCTTCTATTTTCCTTTTGAGTATCACTTAGTTCTAGTTTTGGCTTTTTCAGCGGAATGATTACATCTGCTTCAGGTAGCGGCATTTCTTCTTCATCGTCGTCCAATTCTGCGATTTTTGCTTTTGCCTGCTCATATTTTTTCTTCATTGTTGCTACGATTTTCTCAACTGGCCTTCGGGATTTGCCTTGTATGTAGCTATAGCAAGCAGTGCCTTCTGTGTATATACATTCATCTATATACCTGTCGCTCAGATTTTCTTGCTTTAATAAATATATTAATTCTGTTTTCCTTTTATCTTCCAGCTCCCTCTTTTGTGCAGAATTTGGAGCTCTTGGGTCTGATTTCGCCCTGGAGATTTTTAAAATGTCATCTAGATAATAAACAAGCATATATTTCCCAGGGTGGAAAGGATCAGGGACTTTGAGGCCTTCAATTTCATGTTTGTTCAAATCGGCCTTTGTAACTGAATAGTCAATTTCTGCATTTTCATGACTAATCATTTCGTAGCGAGGCAGTTTTGCACAGGTGTAGCATATAGAACGACGTAAGATTGGCAAAAATCGAAGCTTGTTTTCAGGACTTGCGCATTCAAAGCAAGTTTTAAATAGTAAATGTGCGTAAATAAAGCGATACCGAAATCCTTGCTTTTGGCGCTCAGTAAGCTCATTTGGCAGCGGGCTGCCTACAATTCCAGCTAAATCTTCTTCATTTCTGTACTGTGACATATTCTTAATCCTTTTGTATTCTTTTTCGAGGAGCTTGATTTTCCCTTCAGCAAGTTCTCCGAGAGCTTTCATTCTGTCAGGGTGCTTGAATCAGTTGCACAAATCCAGCCACAAAGAAGGATCCCAGACTACATTATACCAAGATTTGCAGACAGGGGCTAGCTTGATAATATCAAGACCATGCATATATGTGAGAGGCTTCAATAAAACGTCTTCAGATTTTCCTGAGACTTTTAGCCGAGGCATAAGCACATCTGGAGCCAGTCGGATTTTGTGAGTGGATTGTCCGTATTTGTAGTCCCACATAAAAATTATGGGGGGTTCCTTCAACTAAATAATTTTTTGTTTATTAATGCAAAATGGTATTATGAAATTTGTTGAGAAATTGCTATTGAAAAATCTTCGACAATTTGCTGATAAATAATGTTTCTTATTTTTTACAAATTTAAATTGGAATTAAACATGACTAGTTTCAAAATTCCATTAGAGAATCTTGCTAAGAATTCTTATAAGTACTCTTATGCAAGGTCGCAGTCGGCTCGCTGTCGATCGGCATCACTACGAAACCCTATTCTGCAATCTGACGAGCCTGATATCACTCCTAGATCACTGAGAGGAAAGGTTCCTGGATACATGGATTCTAGTCGATGGCTTAACGACCGACCAAAAGGTAAAGCTCTTGCTAAGCCCTCCACAAGCAGCACTTACAATATCTTAAGTTCTCAAGACCTTGCTACTTATAAGCCTACAAAGCGTATTTTCGCTCAAGAAAACCGAATCCCTGCAACTGAGCGTTCTTGTATTCGCTTAAGACCTCCAAGCCCAGCGAAGAATCCAATATTGCAGGCTGATAAATCATTCGAAAACATTGAAAAGCCATCAATAAAGATCCTTGATTCGCGACCTTCTCAAATAACTGAATATTCAAACATGAGGAAGTCACTTACTTCATCAGAGCTAGGACTAAAGAAAAATCTTTTGTAATTTATATTCAGCGCGCAGAGGAATCCAAGCAGGATATTCGACCAAGAAGGAGTTTGTGATCCTTTTGGCTCACATAGGAAAATGGTTGATAACAGCAAGCAAAGCTCAGTTTCTGACTTGCTTTCGTATAAATATGCATTACAATATAGGGAAAACAAAGTCACAGGAAAAATCTAGTTTTAAATAAATCATTATTGTTTATAGTTATATTAAATCTAATTGATTTTATATCATGATTATAAGCAAAATCCTAATCCTGTATTTTCATTAATAAGATTCCCAAGTGACGCTTATTTTCTTATGTCTTTTGAGTCTCCGAGTAAATAGCAACTTAAGCTCCGCGTTGGCTTTTCTCATCATATGCATAATTTATGACTTAGCCATAAATTTAAATTCACATTCAAATGAACGAGGGCTCCAAAACTCCGAGCAGATACGTAAGATCCATCTAGGATACTCTAATGCTGATTGACTGGGTAAACTCGCTAGACATTTCTTCATGTACTTTGGTCGACGCTCTCGAAGACTTGAAATCTGGTGCAGTTGTGGGGGATATAATTGCATGAATGAAAAACATCCCTTGCATCAGAGGAATTGAGCGAGTTCTAGTCTCCCAGAATGAAGCAATAAACAACTGGGTTATTGTTTTGAAAGAACTTGAAGGAATTCTGCCTAGATCTTTCCAAGAAATCGACCCTCAAGATTTATATGAAGTAAGGTTTATGAAGGATGACGTCGCTTTGATGCATTTTTTGAGATTCCTGTCTAATCTTGATAATAAAGAAGAAGAAAAAATACAAAAAGATATGCCTATGGCTCAGAATTTCAGGCCAGAAACTCCAGCGAGCACAATTCATGTGAGAAATGACTCTGCGGTCACAAACAGGTATCAGGAATCCCCGAGAAATAGTGAAGCAACCACTCCAAGTCGTGTGTCTTCAGTCCCTGCCAAAAATAATGAAAAAACTCCTCACTCCCCCTCCGTTAGCGAATAAAAAAATTTTGTTCGCTTATGGAAGGGGTTAAATTTTTTTTGGAAATTTAAAAAAATCCGAATTGGAAAGTAAATATTAATTTAATTTATGTTTTAAAATGCAAGCAGCTTAAAAAATTAAACAGAATTAGCTAGAGATTTTATTATACTAATTATCATATATATATCAAATATTTTATATTAAAATATTTTTTGTTCGCTCACGGAGGGGGCTTTTAGGCAAAAACAAATTTTTTTCCAATGGTTTTGTTCGTTCACAGAGGGGGAATCAGAAAAATATGGGCAAGCCACCCATTCCTCCATCTGTAAATACCCCTATAAGAAAATCCACAGGCAATTTGCAGGTGAAAATTGAAGATAATTCTGATAATGAAAAGCATGTGGAGAAAGCAGCTAAATCAGAAGATTAGATTAGCTTAGATTAAAGTTAGAAGGGACATCGGGGCTTATTTCAGCGCTCTCCACCTTCACCGACTTCTGACTTCCCTCCCGAAGCATCGGGTTGCATTTATGCCCTTTTGTGTTGACGCCACTAAAAAATGATTCCGAGTATGTGGGTAAGGACAGGTCGGATAAGTCACCATTTTATTTCTGTTAGACCAGAAGAAGAAATAGAAAACCCTCAAGAGCCAGTTCCTCGGCAGCATATAAACTCATATTTTTCAAAGAAAAAAGAAGACTCCCACATCTCAGATACCCCACTGAAGCCTCCAGAACAAAGCATATGTGATGCCCAGCCAGTCCCAGAAATAGTCCAAGAAGCTGTTATAGAATGGCTTGAAAGCTTACAACTAGTCCGCAAAGGGTCTTTAAATTATCAGCTCTTGCCAAATGTATGCAGGACAGGGGTGCTGTTCTGTGATGTCATCAATAGACTTGAAGGCCGTAAAGAAGCAATTAAAGGTGTTGAGAGAGCTCCAAAAAACCGTACACAAGCTTTAACGAATGTTAATAAAGTCCTTGAATTTTTAAGAACCCACCCCAAAATGAACTCGCGCTATTTATGATCAGGGAAAAATATCCTTGAAGGGGATGAGTATATAATTTGGGGTCTTCTAGAAGACATCAAAACCTACTATACAATTGCACCGAGGGTCAATAATAACAATAAATCAAGAAATGAGGTAAAATCAAGAACTTCTCCAAATACTTCGCTTGTCATTTCTCCACCGTTTACAGCACAGCAAAGCACAATTTTAAGCATTCCTCAGAGCTCACCCCAAAACAGAAACACTTCAGCACCTCATAAAACACAAATCTCAAGCCAGTCACCCCAAGAATTAGCCATCCCAAAGTCATTTTTACAAGAAAAAAGCAAAAATTTAAGATCATATGCAGCTTCAGCGAGGTCAAGGACTCCAGGCTCACGGTCGACACCCACTTCTCATACCCCCAGGACTAACTCTCCTCGTTCTATGAGGCCTCCTTCTGCTTATTCCTCAAAGAAAAATTCCTTTTCGGCCCAGCATTTTATTCCTGAAGAAGCCAAAAAACAAATAAGACTGTGATTATTTGCTTTGGACATTGACTACGACGAAATTTACGACAATAAATACTCAGATCCCCTGAGAAATGGCTTACTGCTATGCGAGCTGATGAAGGTCCTTGAAAATGTTCAAATAAAAATAAACCCAAACCCTAGGAACGAAAAAGCAATTAAAGAAAACTTCGAAAAAGCATTAACAGTGATGCAAGAAAAAAGAACAGAAATCCCAGAATTTATTTATAGTGATTGTGAGATTTTGCTTAAAAATGTTGACGCTATATGAAGTTTGTTGTTTTCCTTAATGTCTGCGTACCCACAAGCTGTTTCTGTTGCTTATCAGCCTTGCTCTTTACCATATGGTGCGCTAGGTGTAAAAAAATTGGAGACTGCAATAGTAAATTGGCTAAACTCATTAAGCATTTTTAACCCTGAAAATCAGCCGAACTCATTTTTTGAAATTCTTTATGACCTAAAAACAGGAGTTTTGCTATGTGTTTTAATATCCAAGCTTTGTGGCTGAAAAATTCAAAACGTGATAAAAAATCCCAAAACTGAGCAGACTTGTTTAAATAATATTAGAAAAGCACTGGAGGTGTTGAGGAAGATGCCAAAAATGTCTCAGAAATTCACATGAAGCGAAAAAGAGATATTAAAAGGGAACTGCAGCGTCATTTTAGGGCTGCTTGAAGATATTTACAGGTGCTACGACGGGCTGCCTACCAGGAAAGCTGGATCAGAATATCATGCAGATGGGCCTTATTTAGGCAAAGAGCAGCTTTACGCTACCAACGAGTCAAAAATCCCCAAAGACCTCCAACACATAAGAACCCCTTCATGGAAAGCCAAACAAGAGGATTCTTTTACTGGGACTTTTGGGTCTAACGACACCCCTCGAGAGCAGAACCCCAAAAAGCGAGTTTCCTATAGCGAAAAAAACCTCTCGCCAAGTCACCATATCATTGAGTCACATTAATTTAATTTTAATATGTATTTTCCATCATAAAAATCATTATAATTATTACCTATATGTTATAAGGAGCCAATCTTGATGTGTCTAAATCTGCAAAGTAAGGGTGTAGCAGCGCTGCTTTGGCTGAAATCCTTTTCGCTGGGTCATAGCAGACCATTTTTGATAATAAATCAATACCGTTTTCATCCAAATTCGGGACAAGTCTAGCTACTCCTGTCGTTCTTCACTTGGGAAAAGTAGGCTTGAAATCAGGGAAACCAGTTACACCAGGGAAGTTGTCCTCGTTAGGAGTTCCCAGGCATCTGAAAATAGTGAAAAGTTGGTCGATTTCTGAGTCACCCATAAATAAGGCCCTTTTCTGAGCCATTTCAGCAAAAATACACCCAACGCTCCAAATATCAATTGGGGTTGAGTACTGCCTTGCTCCCAGTAACACTTCTGGAGCTCGATACCACAATGTGACAATTTCATGGGTATATGTTTTAATAGGGAGCCCAAAAGCCCTTGCAAGCCCAAAATCAGCCAATCTGATCTGTCCTTCACGGTCAATCAGGATATTCTGAGGCTTTAAATCTCTATGCAGAATTCTGTGTGTATGGCAATACGCGAGAGATGAGAGAATCTGATAGAGAAAGTTCTTTACAGACATCGGAGGAAGCGCTGAGGATTGGGCGTTCATGAACTTTTTAAGGTCATGGTCCACAAACTCGAATAAAAGGTAAAGCTTTTGCTCTGTGTGGACGACATCTTTGAGCTTCACGACGTTGGGATGTTGAAGAGTTTTCAACAAAGAAATTTCGCGTATTGCGGTTGATGGGACTCCTTCATCTTCTGATTCGAGTCTGATTTTCTTGAGAGCCAGGATATCTCCTGTGTTTCGGTCTCTTGCTTTGTATACAACGCCGTAGGTTCCTTCTCCGACTTTTTCGATCTTTTGGTATCTCTCTAAGACTACCCTGTCCATTTCAAATTTAAAATTCGTTAAATATGAAAATCAGGGTTTCCCTCTTATTTTTTGAGTAAAAGTTTTGAATAAGAATTTGTGTGTTTTTGAATTTGGAGAGGGTTGATAGAAGGATTTGATTTTATGGTGACAAATTAGAAAGAAAACGCAAAATAAGGAAAATTAGGACATCATTAGAATGAGAAATTATTGATAAAATTTAGTATAAGAATAGAATTTTTTTATCTGATATTTTTAATGTATAAAATAATTACTTGACTTCAAAGGAAAATTCATACAAAATATTTGTACTATTATTTTTTGAAGGAATCTAGAGCTGATTTTAATTAATTTTATTAAATATAAGAGGAATTGATATGCGATTACTACTAATTGATATTTTGGTACTCCATACAGGTTTATGGCTTGGCACACCTCCAAATATTTAAAGCATTTAATGTGATTAAATTGCATAAATATGGGAAGACTTACTCTTCATTTATTATAAACCATTTTCATAATTGCTAAAAAAAACCCCTTTGTTTAATTAAATAAACTTAATCAGTGATTTAGCTCTTTTTATTTTATAGTCGCGACCATACTCCTTTCAAGTGCTAAAACAGTCATGCACAAGGTATTTCCTATACCTCAAGAATTCGAAGAAGGAGAAGATATTCTATATATCGACCCGTGCCTTTTCGAAATAGCTCACAACCAAAATTTTGCACCAATCGACATTACCCCAATCCTTACTATTTACAAGATAATTAAGATGGCGGTGGTGATAAATATGTCCTTGCCATGACGCAACACTTTGGCTTTATCGCCTAAGCCAAGGTTCAGGCAATTTGATTTTAAACCTAGACTTGTTGGATAACGGACGTTGGGATGGGAGATTTTGGGAGTAAGCTGGTGGCCATTACAGTCCAGTATAAGCTGTTCGAATTGTTTTTGGACCAAGGATTCTTTCTCTGCTGGTTACAGAGGACCTTTATTCTTTTTCCCTGTATCACCTCTCCCGAAGATGACCGACAGGAGGTATCGAGCTAACATTAACTCCATAGAACACGGCGGCGTACAGACAGGGCGCCTTCCTAACCCGTCGAAACTCTTGGGATCATAATAAAAGCCCTGATACTAGAAAAAAATCATTGTTCCAAATAGCAGCTGAATTACCGCCCTGCAAGCATAGCGTTGGTCGAAAGCGTGCGGAGGTATCAAATGTGGAAGGTGTTAAGATTCTTTAATTTTAATTTTTACTATTTATAAATCTCGAATTTTTGGCGAAAAACTCAACCAATGCCCATCACCTAGCAATAACTCCTTATCCCCGAAGCATATTCTCAACATCCATATTTCCTCACCAATATCCGAATACTTCCCATCAAAAATAGAGTCCACTGATGAAAGTTACTCTTTAGAAATCACCCAGGACTCAACCACTATTAAAGCTAGTCAGTACTCTGGCCTGGTTCACGCTCTAGAAACATTTTCAAGACTTATTGAGCCATCTAAGAAAATAAAGAATCATTACGAAATTGAAAATATTCCCATTACTTTGCAAGACTCCCCAAGGTTCGCTTATCGAGGAATCATGATTGACACCTCGAGACACTTTTTACAAGTAAGCACTTTAATGAGAGTCATCGATGGGATGGTCATGGCCAAAATGAGTGTCCTGCATTGGCATATTGTAGATGACGACTCATTTCCAATGCAATCCCTCTCTTATCCGACTCTGACGAACTATGCAGCTTTTTCTTCCTCACAAATTTATAACTCAACCCAGATCCAGAATCTCGTAAAATATGCCAATATTCGGGCCATAAGGATTATTCCTGAATTCGACAATCCAGGCCATGTCCGTGCTATAGGCTTAAGTCCTACATTTTTGCCTTTGGTGACTTGCTTTAATAAGCAGTGGGAGTATCAAATGCCAAACGGCCCTTTGATTTATGGAGGACCTCCTACAGGTGCTTTGGATCCTTCTAATTCTCAGACTTATACCTTTATCCAAGGGATTTTCCAAGATTTAAACGCATATTTCCCTGACTCTTATGTCCACCTTGGTGGCGATGAAGTCCTTTTCTACTGCTGGAGCTCAGTACCTGCAATAGTCAATTTTATGAAAAACAATAACATACCGAGCTATAGTGCGCTAACTAATTATTACATAAACAGAGCTAGAGGAGTTTTAACTGCAGTAAATAGTACCAAAACTGCAATTTATTGGCTCAATGAAGCCACTTTCTATTTGCAAGTGAAGCCTACAGACATTTTGGAATTCTGGGGTTTTACATCAAATCTCACACAATTGGCGACACTTTACCCAAATAATAAAATTATTGTAGCGACTGGGGATAGATACTATTTGGATTGTGGAATGGGCAATAAGTATGGAGGTGAGTCGTGGTGTGACCCATTTCATACATGGTGGGAAATTTATATATTGGAGCCAACAGACTATTTAAGCGCAGACCAAATTTTGGGAGGAGAAGTCACTATGTTTGCAGAGCTTGTTAATGACTTTGTGCTTGATTGGAAAATCTGGCCTCGAGCTGCAGCTATGGCACAGCGATATTGGAACCAAAATTTGCCTTTAAATTTAACAGGGCTAGTATCAAGTTTGAACGCTCTGGTAAATACAATGAATTCTCAAGGTATTGGAGCAGGGCCAATTGATAGTAATTTTTGCAATTTGAATACCAATCTCTGCTTTGGGTCTCCATAAATTAATAAAAATAATAAAGAAAATTAGCTTACATTTGGTGTGGAATAAAAATTGCTAATAAAAATGGGTAAGGGATGGAATTTTGTACTGATTTCTGCAATCCTTTGCATTGCGAACGCTGAAAGTGTAAGACATAAGATATTTCCAACTCCGCAAGAATTCAGCGAGGGAGAAAACGTGCTTACTTTTGACGCTTGCGAGTTTGATATTAAGCATAACCAAGAAAAAGCTCCAATTGATGTAAATCCAATCATAAAAAAATACAAATCACGAATATTTGGGAAAATTTTAGACTGCCCATCGTATTTTCTATCAAAAAGAGTCTTAGAAATTCAGATTCCTACTCTAATTCAAGAGTATTTCCCAGCAAAAATTGAAGACACTGATGAGAGTTATTCATTAAAAATAACAGAAACTGAAATTATTTTGAGCGCAAACCAGTACTCAGGGTTAGTTCATGGTCTCGAAACGTTTTCAAGGCTTATAAAGCCTTCAGATAATGGAAAATATGTGATAGAAAATGTGCCAATTACTATCCAGGATATACCGAGATTTAGTTATAGAGGGATTATGATAGACACAGCCAGGCACTTTATAGGCGCCCAGTCCATAATGAGGGTTATTGATGGGATGGCGATGGCTAAGCTGAATGTTCTCCATTGGCATATAGTAGATGACGACTCTTTCCCAATGGAGTCTCTTTCTTTCCCTAGTCTGGCAAACTACACAGCTTTTTCACTCCTCCAAACCTACTTAAAAGAAGAAATCCAAAGCATCGTTTCCTATGCAAATACCAACGCTATAAGGATAATTCCAGAATTTGACAATCCAGGACACACAAGATCTTTAGGCCTTGACCCTTCATTTAATCCTTTAGTAACTTGCTTTAATACTCATTGGCCTTACTCAATGCCAAGTGGTCCTAAAATTCAAGGAGGCCCTCCTACAGGTGCTTTGGACCCTTCAAATAGCACGACTTACTCCTTGATTGCTGGAATTTTCCAAGACCTGAACTTCTATTTTCCTGACTCTTACGTACATTTAGGTGGCGATGAAGTCATTTTTTCATGCTGGAGCTCAGTTCCTGCGATAGTCCAATTTATGCAGCAAAACAAGATCCAGACCTACCAAGCCCTAATGAACTATTACATAAACAAAGCTCGAGGTGTGCTAACTTCAGTAAATTCTATGGTTGAGGCGGAAAAAAATATATTGATGTTTATTTTGATTTTCCTAAGCCTAGCTAAAGTTGAAATTCTTAGCCCACTTAATACGGCCTTGACTGGAATTTCATATTTAAGGAATAATAGTAATTGTTTGCAGCATTATTTTTCGTTTTCTAAATAAACCCACATTTTAATTTTTGAGCACTTAAGATTATATAAATATCAGCGATTTCAAATTAAGATTTTTTATTCAAAATATTATCAATTTTAATTTCATTTAGATGTTTGAGATCTAGCACTTGCTACGCTTAATATATTAAGCCAATTTATACGAAACAGACTAGCACTTGATTACATTTTACAAATATTGGCTTAGATTTTTATTATATTTAATATTAATTATTATTAAAAATATTTTTAAAATTATACCCTTTGATAATTTAAAACTAATGGATTTTATTTAAAGCCTGAGTATTATTCTAAATAGCGAAGGGTTTCGCCTAAGATGTGCAAGAATGAAGTCTATTGGAACAGTTGCATTTTCAATTATGACGATATACACCATAGCATGAGCTATATGAAGCAGAACTTGTATTATTTTTATGATAATTTTATAATAGTCCACCATCAAAACACAGAGTGATTTTTCACCTGCTTTTTTGCGCCTTTTTTTTGAGCACCAGAAAAATAGTGGAAGTTTTTATACCAATTTTTTATGTGAAGTTTTTTATACTAATTTTTACTTTTTTTTTAAATGCGATGTTTTTTATACTAATTTTTTAATTTTTTTTAAATGCGATGTTTTTAATTTTTATATACCCTTTGTATCTAATTTTAATTTCATAAATAGCTATTCATAAGTTTATTTCATGTACTTATGATCATAGATCTTTAATTACTCAATATGCTATGTTTCATATTTTATCTTTTTCACTGTGTAGATTTTTCATACTATTTAAAATTAATTTTCGATAAAAAATATAGAGGTTTCCTCTATATAGCGCTAAAAGCGCAGACATTTTCCCAGGAGCTTTCCAAGTTCGTCGGACCAAATCGCTTTTTGGTCCGACCAAGGCATTGATTTGGTGCAACCTACCGATAAATTCCGATCAGAATTTATCGGCCTTACAGCGCCAAACATAGGAAACTTCTATATATCATATGTGCTATACTATTTGTGCTTTCATTTAGAGATGCCTTATTTAAATTTAGTGAGAAGACAACGAGTGTATTGATATATTTGATGTTAGCCTGCTATCTCATTGTTTAATATAGTTAGTGACACTGACTATATAAATTGCTCCTGAAGGTATTTTTTTTCTATACCGTTTTTTTACCTGTTTTTTGGCAAAAACGTACTGTTATGCTTTTCAGCCCTCACTTTGCAGTCTTTTTTCTTTATCAGCGCAATGCGTTTAATACTGAAAATTTTTTTTGAAATTTTCAGTCATTTTTGACTAAAAAAAAAACAGGCGGAAATTCATCAACGTAATGTTTCTACCTCACTCAAATTCTACTAAAACTGCATTATATTGGCTTAACGAAGCAACGTTTTATTTGCAAGTAAAATCAACAGATATCTTAGAATATTGGGGATTATCAGCAAACATATCAAAATTAGCAACTTTATACCCTAATAACAAAATAGTGATTGCACCAAGCGACGTGTATTATATGGACTGTGGTATGGGAAATCCATACGGAGGTATATCTTGGTGCGACCCTTATCATAGCTGGTGGAGTATCTATCTTTTAGAACCAACCCAGTATTTAAGTGCTAACCAAATTTTGGGAGGAGAAGTCCCCATGTGGGCTGAACTGGTTAATGATTGGAATATTGATGGAAAAATCTGGCCGAGGGCTGCTGGTTTAGCTGAGAGATATTGGAGCCAAAATTCGAAAGTAAATGTGCCTTCACTTGTAACGAGTTTGAATTCACTGATTGTAGCAATGAATGCTCAAGGGATAGGTGCGAGTCCGATTACTGGGCACTATTGTGAAATCAATGGGAGCTTTTGCTTTTCAACACCATCCTAAATTAAA
This sequence comes from Blepharisma stoltei, assembly GCA_914767885.1. NCBI lineage: Eukaryota > Ciliophora > Heterotrichea > Heterotrichida > Blepharismidae > Blepharisma > Blepharisma stoltei. The sequence goes on from CAJZBQ010000051.1 coordinate 52,702, forward strand.
TAAAAATTAAATATCATTGCATATCTAATAGTGCCATATAAATGATAAATATGTACACTAAGCTGCATATAATTTAGGCTGTTATCTTTCTTTTACCTTTGTGATGGTCATTTATTTAAGCTTAAAACATGGTGTAAATAATTAGAAATTATGCACTTAGAAATAAATTGTGAAGATATAAATGAAGTGTAGGATTATTTTTCATATATTTTAAGCTATTAGAATTATTGACAAAAAAGAAATATGCCAAATAAATATATTTACATTTGATTAAATAAGGACTCAATAAATGCTTCATTGTCCGTACAATTGCTTGGAAATTCATCTTGACTGAAGCTTATATGATAAGTAGAAGAGCTTTCTTTTACGGTAGAGTCATGAGGAAAATAATTGTAGAGGTCATTTGAGCCATAGTCATAGAAAACGAACCAAAGATCTGAGCCTGGCTGGCATTTTCTCGAGAGTTCTTGTGCACCGAAATTTTTAAATCACTCTTGAAAGTATTTTACAAATGAAGGATGGGAGAATAAATAATTTTTATACTTGCGACCATAAGATAAAAACTTGTTCCCTTTATCTGGCTTACCTTTTGAAGACACGTAACTTGCTCAAAAAGAGTTGTCTTCTGCAGTGAGTTTTGTTTTGAAGTGATGGTAATTATTGGAAATATAAGAGCGGAAGCTTCTAAGCCAGAATTTGTCCTTTTCTTCTGTTTTCTTTTTGATAGGATCATTGGGCCTTATAGCCAAGCGCCTCATTTCCATTGCCCTAGGCTATAGCATGCCTTCTAGCTGGTCGAGCTGGCTTGGCAAGCAACACAGTTCTACAAGCTGAAAAATGCAAATATATTTTCAATTTGTAAGGATGATTGCGGCTATACTTTGCCAAGCCAACTCTACTAGTTGGAATAATTCGTTTTCGCCCACGCAATCTAAAGAGGCTCAAAGCTATATCGGCTTTCTTCCTCTTTTCCTTCGGGAATGATTAGGAGCTGTATCACAATCAAGGAATTTTTGATTTCATGACCCATTCAGGCTTTCATCAAGATCTAAATTTAAAGCTGACTTCAAAGGAAATTCAGCAATATGGTCGTATTTGGTCTCTTCTATAAAAAATTCCTCCTCAATTCTGCTATTTTGTGCTTCCTGGCTGAATCTGGTTTCAAAATTCAAAAAATCGATATTGATCTTATCCATTTACTTCGCCTATATTTTAACTGACTCCCCTCCCTAAGCGATAAAAAAAAAATTTTTGTTCGCTCACAAAGGGATTAACTTTTGTTTTTAAAAAATTTAAAATAATCCAAATTCGCAAAAATTGGAAAGCAAACATTAATTTAATTTGGAAAATTTATGTTTTAAAACGCAATTTGTTTTAAATTACACAGAATTAGCTCGAGATTTCATTATAATAATTATCACTTATATATCACAACTTTTTTCATAAAAAAATTTTATTTGATCTCGGAGGGTGGGTTTTTGGGCAAAAATAGGGATTTTTTCCCAATAGTTTTTGTTCACTCACGGAAGGGGGGAGTGAGGAAATTAGTTAATATCCAGATAATTTATATAATATTCGCATATTATCTTTTGCCTATATTGCTTATATAGGCTGGCGCACCAAAATTTTCTCCAACTTTTGGAGAAAATTTCCACATGTGAATTCTCTATATTTTCACTTGTGAAAATTTTAACATGCCAGCCTAGATAAGTAATTTAGGCAACGCATAATAAAAGAAATAAAAAGATAAATTAATGTAATAATTTTAATTGGATGAGACCAACACTTTTAGGATTTCGTAGCCCTAAAGAGCAGACTCCGGACCCTTACTATACAACAGTCACATATGAAGGAAGATCATTGTCATTCAGTCCTCCAAAAGGAGACATCAAACGTACAAGCTTCTCTAAAGAAAAACGCTTTGGGGTTTACTCTCAAAATGCAAAAAAGCTAGGCTATCTGTTAGGGCCAGGCACCCACAGTCCTGAAAACCTGACAATTGGAAAAGAAAAGATCGCTGGAGGGCACCTTTATAAAGGCTTCCATGGTGGAAAATCCAATAAAAACGAAGGATACTTCATGGTAGGAAATCATCTAGTATTTAGTGCGCACTATATGACGCCCAGCAAGCGGCACTCAGTCACCGACATGGACTGCAAGCTGGATAGTAGCTACTACACGAATTCCAGATCAAGAAGGCCGTTTTCCAGCATGTCCTCAGAAAGAACGACCACAAGCGACCAACGCAACGTTTCCACAGCTTCTTCCGGCTACCGAAGGAAACTTATTTCTTCCTTAAAAAAAGACTTGTTTGGGGTAAAGCCTCAGAAAACTAGGAAAAACCACTCAGAATTGATTGGCGACAAAAAAGAGAAAAAGCTTAAAAAATACAACAGTAGCTCGACGAAATATAGGAAGCTTGTGAGGAAACTGCTATCGTCAAGGTATGATAGATCTTTTTGTTAATTTTTATCGATAAATTTTAACTGAAAATGTAAAATTAAAGGGGAGATCTGGGAATTTTGTCTCGTGATACAAAGGCGTAGGTGAACTCGCCGGTGCCTTGAGGAGTCATGAGAGCAGGCTCTGCCTTGGCTGGAGCTTCTTTAGGTGGTTGAGGGGTAGGCTGTTGAGCTGTAGGTTGCTGAGGAGAATTTTGCTGGGGGATTTGCTTTTTCTGCTCAGGGACTTTTTGTTCTTCAATTTTGACTGGCTCTCTAACCCCAGTGTCTGGGGTTCTTGGTATTTTGGGCTTAGACTTCATTTCTGTAGGGACTTTTTTATCGGCTGGCTGTGCTGGTGTTACAGGTCTACTAGGTGGTTTGCCTGGATCATTTAAATTGACCTTACTGCTGTTTCCCCCCATTTTTGCCATGTATTTAGCATTAAGCAAGTCTTCTCCTACCAAAACTCCACTTTCTTTAATAATGTCGTCCATATCTTCATCTTCTGCTATAAAATCATCAATTTCGCTTTCTTCTTCATCTCTGTCTTCTACATCATCATCATTGTCATCAGACAAGCAGTCTTCTTCCTGCTCATTATAAAGCTGGTCCAGTATATACTGAATTTGTCGCTTAAAATGCTCATCAGAGTTTTGCATTAGATATTTTAAGGCATCTTCCATGCCAAGCTGTAATGCATGCTCTTTGAGCTTTTTTCGGGTTAAAATACTATATAAGGTGCCATTCACATAAGTTCTTACCTGAGTATTTTAAGAAATAAAAAAAAAAATATTTAAAAATTAGCTATTTTTTTATTTTTTTTGGGTATAACCAGTATATTTTCATGCTCTAATAAATTATTTAAAATTGCTATAATATCAAGCTGGCTTTTTTCTATATTGTTTTTCCCAGCAGTTCTTAATGAAAGATTCATCAATAGAGCTGTAGCATACTCAAGCGAATAATAAGAAATTGAATCGACTTCATGCTTAAGCAATCGGGCTAGCCAGTCTATCATATTCAGCTCAATCATCGTAGATTGCGCTTGTCTTCTTAGCGACAGCTTCTGCAGCGTCCCCAATGCGTTTTGCCTCAAAATTGAGTCTTCTTTTTCTTCAAATAAAATAGCTGACAAAATTTCAATGACATTTTCTTTGGTCAATAAATAAGTTCTCCCTGAGCATTCTGAAGCAATTACATTAAGAAATCTGACTGTATATTCTTTAACCCTTTTATTCCAGCTCAATAACTTATCAAGCAAGATGTCATGTGGCTTTGCAGTGCATAAAATATTGTATACAAGTTGCCCGATGATGGCGATCAATGCGCCATCATAGGGCAACTAAAGTTCAGGGTCCACATAGGAAATGGGTTCCACGTGTGGAGCCTTTCTGGCACGTGAAAGGTGAGGATTCTCCACGTGTCAAAAAAGGTTTGACACATGGAACCTATTTCCAGTGTGGACTTTTAAAACAAGTTGCCCGATGATGGCACATTGAGCGCCATCATCGGGAATTTCCTATATTTTATATAAGCACTCAGCATTTCTTTCCGAAGAAGACTTTGAGATCTTGACAAGCGCCATCTTAAAGCTTGCAAAAGGGCACAGACTTGTAAATCGTCTTGCAGGGAGCTTAAGTCTCTTATAACAATTGCATAATTTAGCTGAGGGAGGTTAGCATAGCCTTTTACCATAGGCTTTTCAGACCTCATTGGAGCAAGGGAAGATTCACTTACATCTGCACGTCTTGGGGAAGGCGTGAAATCAGAATTGCTATGATCAGCTTGTGAATATGAAAACGAGGCGCCACCTGAAAGCTCATCATTGGAAATATTCAAGAAATTGTCATACCTCACAATCTTGTCAAAAATCGCCTCCAAAAGAGACTGATTAGGATTTTGGCCTCTTTTGCAAGCTTCGACGACTCGGTAAAGCTCTTTGGTCATATTCAAAATGTCTTTAGAAAAGTTTGTCCATTTAGTCTGGCTTTCCAAAAGGGTGTTTCTAGCATATTCTTCTCGCTTCTGCAAAATGATATATTGGTTGTTCAAATCTTCCAGCTCTTGTTTGGCGACCGCAAACTGGGCTTCAAGCTCCTCAAATGCAGCGTTGCTTTCTCTGCCTGTTTTTCCTCTCGGCTGGACCCTTTTTCCTTTATCCTGATTATAAGCTTTATACATTTGGACAAGAAGAGGCTCCTGGTTTTGCCCTGAGTGTGCCTTATAAAATTTAGAAACCCTTTCTTTAAGTTCTGTGGCCCAGCCTCTTGTAAATAAAATCTTAAAAGAAGGGTGCTCAGCTGGATTCGGTATATATGGCAATGCATAAAAATGCAAAAACTCTTCAGTCTTAGACAGTTCTGCACCTTTGGTGTTTAAAAACTCTTTGAAGCTTTCCATGCGGTTTTTGTATTCATTTCCATCATCTTTTTTCTGCCGGTTCAATGGGTGAATTGGAAAAACCGAAAAATAAACATGGGCATAAAAATCCAATTTTTGGCCTTCTGTAGACTTTGAGGCATTTAAAGGCACGAACCGGGACCAGAGCCTGAAAAAACTGTCCTTGTCTCCTGTATCCAAACTTTTAATTATCAATGATAATGCTTGAGAATCTTCTGATTTATTTCTCGCAGCTGTCATCTCATGCTGAAACACCTCCAGGGTATTTAAAAACCCGCTTTTCAGCAAGTATTCGTGAATCACTTGCAATAAATTTTCGCCAGAGTTCCCCTGTTTTCCTTGGGCTTTCATTTAATATATTAGAGAATTCATTAATTAGTTAATTCAAAGAAATGGGGACACGAATATAAGAAAAGCTGAACCAATGACGAATTCTGGACAATTTGCACGTGGGGTTTCAAGGACTCCTCAACCGGAAAATGTACGTCAAGCCTGCAGATTTTTGGGATTTTTATTTGTGAGAAAATATTTTGTGCCATTTCAACATAAATCTCATTAGAAGTTGGAGAAATTTCGACCCTTGCTGAAGAAAAAGGAGTGTAATTATCTTGATAGGAGCTGAGGAAACATATGTGCTTAAACCAGCCTAAGCCAACTTGAGAACTTAATTTATATATATAAGTGTCCCAAGGGTTGTGAGCATCTGTCATTGTGCACTGTAAGAGGCAGTCGCTTTTAAGCAAGGTTTTCATGCACGCCCCAGCGTCTATAAGCTTGCTTGAGTTTTCCATGTATCCGAGATGAGGAGAGGAAAGAGACAAGAAAAATTGCATTTTTGAGGAATAGTGGGAAAGGTGGGGAAGGGCTGAACGGATGATGAGAGAACCTAAGGAGTATCCGATAAAGGATATTTTTCTCAAGCCTTTGGGACAATATTCGTGGATATAGCTGACGATTTCGTCTGAGAGCTTTCTGCCCATTTCTTCTAGACTGATTTTTGTGTCTTCTTCATTGGAAACTGAGCTTAAAATCATAGTGTCAGGTCTATAAAGCCCTATATAGTTTTTCCATAGTTTTACATCAGAGGAGTTCCCTTGAAATCCATGGACTATTATAACTAGATGAATACCGTGTTTTCTCATAGGCAGATTTGGGAGGCAGCTTAACCATTCAGGATCCCATGGATTAGTTTCGCTAGAAATCCTGCTTTTTGTGTGGGTGTTGCAAATTAAGACTGGCTTTTGTGACAAAAACAAAGGAGCTTGTATACGAAAATTTTGAAAATCTTGGGGGTGATTAAGAATTGTGTCGACAATTTGTTGGTGGTGCTCAGCTAATGATTCATCAAAACTCATAGAAAAATCATTAAGTGTAGCACTTTCATAAGAAATATAGCGGTTTCAATACTCTTTTGATGCTTGATTATATAAAATTTCTAATGATCTTGATATTTCTGTTGAATGATTTTTTAGACAATCTAAAAATTGGATATTCATATAGCAAATTTTAGCAGCGATGGTCTGAATGTCTTCTATAACTTTCTTTATCACTTTTTCTTTCCCGATACCCACATCAGGAATTTGGACTTTTTCATCAATTTCTCCTCCTTGGCTATCCCATTCTAGTATAAATTTTTTGTTGTTTTCACATGCATTTTCCAATATTTTTACATAAATATTATATATTTCACTCATATCTTCCTGCAAAATTATATCTTTTCGCTTAAAAAATATTTCCCCTATAGCTTGAATTAGATCTTCTTCTGAATACGAAATGTGATGGCTACTTTCTTTATTATCGTCCTCTATTTTGGAGCTTCTCAGTCTAAAATCAATTGGTGCCGCATGAATTGTAGCAGATGTCACACAAAAATGCTCATCATCAAAGACAAATGGGAAATAATTATTTATCCCGCTAATGATTGACTTTACTTCAATTTCTATTGACGAGACAGCTTGGAATTCTCTAATCCTCCTCACGTCAGTATTTAAAACTTCTTCATCTTCTTGATTTTCAGTATTTAAATACATCAAATTCGCCCTGATCTTAATTTCTCCAAGATTTTTTCCTCTTTCATAGTCAATCTCAGTCCGGAAGACAGCAATTTCATTAAAAATGATTTCTTCATCGTTATATCGGATTCAGAAGCTTCTGGTTTTGAACTTCATGTCATCAATATTTGGCTCAAGAATCCTACACTCGTCTTTTGGCTCTTCGTTCATTATCAAATTATAAGGCGACGCATAGATTTCTGTATCTTTAATCTTCTGAAACACAGAAAATTCTATATGATAAAGCCCAGATTGATATAAATCAATGTTCCTGAAACTTTCAACGTTGATGATGATATCAGCAATAGCCCTAAAAGACATTATTTATTTCCATTTTTAATCAACAAATTAGTGGGTTTCCATGTTGAAGAAAATAAATTATTTAAAATCTGGGCGGCCGTTTACAATTGGCTTTATGACATTTATTTCTGTTTATTTAATTATACAAATTATTTAAAAAAGCTTTTATAGCTGGTCGGGTAACTTTTCTGTGACAATAAATCTGTATATTGTGTCTCCAAATAAGACCTTATTGAGTCAAAATTAGTAGAGGTATCTACATATCGTGACACCCTAAACTCTTTTCCTGAGCATTCCCTCGTCTTGTTTCTTTTTCTTGTTAAATCTCCTAGTTTTTCATAGCCTTCCACATAAGGCTCTCCATACACATAAGAGTCCATCCTCTTCCATGCTGAGCCATTATCAACCTTTATATTCAGTGTAGAAGGGCTTTTATTATCTTCCCTTCATTTCGGCAAGTGAAATTTATTTACATCAAGAGCTTCATAATCAAATAAGTCAGGAACTCTTATTTCTCGCTTAAAAACCTTGACCTTACGCTTCACTTCAGTTGGCCTCATTCAATCGCTGCTGTTGTGAGGCGAATGATTGTTGTATTTATCCGTTTCCAGGTGGGAGCTTTTAAACTCGTCAGAGCAGCGTTGGGCTCTTTCTGCGCTTTTCATATATTTCCTAATATACATATTTCCAGCCTTTTCCAGGTGCTTTTTTCTAGTTCGGAATTCATGGCTTGATGGATGTTTTATCATGACAGCTCCCTCTTGTAAGGTTTTTATAGCCCCTGGAGAAGCAGATCGGCCTCAATCAAGGATTCTTTTGTAAGACTGCACTGAGCTGATGGCTCTTCTTTTTTTGACTGGTCTTGGACTTTGTGACTTCTTGTACTTGAATAAGTTAAACATGACCTAAATTATTTATACAATTTTTGGCTTTATATTAATATTAATATAACTGGCAATATAATTTCTTATAAAATAAGGGTATTATCTGTATAGAAAAATAAATTTCTGGCTTAAATGAGTATAATTAGTGTCTATACACTTCTATTTAACTCTGATTCACTCTTATTTAGCTCTTCATCAATATCATCTAGACTTGGGTCTCCAAATAATAAAACAGAAGGATTCATCTGGATTCTTTCAAGCAGCACTCCCTTAATACTTTCCCATCGCTCTATTTCTTCAAGCTCCAGATTGGCTTTGCAGATTTGGCATCTGTCTTCAATTTCCATATTCGAGGTGCATGCGCAGATCTGTTGAAAAATCAAATTTATAGCAAATTGGTCAGAAACCTTTTTGCTGCTTTTGAACTTGTAGGGATCAATTTCCAGTTTTGGGAAAACTGAAACTCCACCATAAGCATTTTAATTTTTTTGAAAAAAAATATATTGCCTTGCGATCAAATAATTTATTTTTGTATATAAATCAGCTGTTGATTATTTCACTGATTGTTTTGCAATGCTTAATATAACTGGATATAAAAAATAATATAATTATAATTGAAATTGGAGAAGCACCATAAGCTGTAAATCCTGTGTTGAAGGAAAACCTACAAATTCTCTTATACTTAATAGCACCTCAATGTGACAGTTTGCAAAGAATATCTCCTTGCAAGAGAAGCTCTTTATCAACTACTGCAATTTCATGCAATTGCAATTCTTCCCAGGAATCCTGGAAAGTTTTCTGTCGATCTCTATTGCTTTCTCTACTGGAGTACACCAACTGGTTATTTCGATACATATTCCTCTTAAACAAAACAATCCTATTATTTTTTTATATAAAAAATAAAGCATTTTTACCATCATCCCCAATATCAATAAAAGGCTTTGACGAATTTCCATTCACATGAGGCGCAGTTCTCAGCTGGACCCTTGAAAGCTGCACCACAAGCGGGCCTTTGACCCTGCCATGAAAAATCTCTGCAAAATACCCTACATACCTGACTTGTGAAGGCTGGGTAACCCCTCCACCTTGCACAAATCGCTTTCTTTTATAATACAGCAAAGATTGGTTGGGGTCTGAAATCCTTCCTGAGTAAATTAAGTAGCAGCATATAAGAGTTCCTGTCCGGCCCTTCCCTGCGCGACAATTAACTGCAATTACGTTTTGGGGATCTAAACTGAGTCAAAGATGAATATCTTTGCAAGCTTTAAAAAGGAGTTCTACAGGAGGAGGGTAATGGTCAGGCCACGGGAACTCTTTGACACTGTCCCCGAATTTTCTGTAGTCGTATTGGATGCCGCTTAGATTGAGAATGCGATATTTCCCATTATGTCTGTCGTTTAGAAATTTAGAGACTGAATCAAGCGAATTTCTATAAATTTTGGACAAACCTTCCCCTGGGATTGACATTGCAATTACTCTGGGCGTTATATAACTTAAATCCAAATTAAATCCGTCCTCTTTAAGTCTTTTCTTTTTGCCTGAAACAATTGCTCTAAGATAGTCCACCATAATATATGATTAATCAGACAATATTTCAGTTGTGCTTTCAAAATTTATCATTTTTCCCAATTTAAAGCTTTAAAAATAAATTATCATTCTAATAAGAATCCAACAGAAATCGCGGAATTCCATTATCTCACCAATTTTTTACCTTATTTATATCTATTTTTATCAAACCCAGGATTCCTCTAAAGCTACTAAAGCCTGCTTATTTTCCTGAATAAGTTTTCATAAAATTTTCCCCTCCAATCTCACAATTTTCCAATAATTTTTTCTCAAATTTTGCCTCAGCCTATATACTTTCTGCTTATCCTCTACAAATTAAAATATGGCGTCTCAACTTGGCTTGGCCTCTCGGCCAAGCAGTATCGAGCCCTATTTTAATTATATCCGGCAAGGTTTTGCTAGCGAAGAATGGACAGCTATGCTAGATAACTAGCCCTAGTCTATTTTCCGAGTTAGATTTTACCTCGAGGGAAGGGAGACTTGGAGTTGGAAAGGGGAAGCCCCAGCAAAGCCTTTCTAGGCCATTCGGGCAACTCCCTAGCGAGAAACCAGGAGTTTCGCCCTAGGCTACAAGTTTTACCCTTTTTCCGAAAGTCGGCCAGAAATTCCATTTTTTGAAATTTCTGTGCAGGCAACCTTCGTTGGCATACGGCATGATGACCCAAACTTTCCGACTACGGGGCGTATGTGCAGGCCCATATCCGTAGGAGCGAGACTTTGAAGGCCGTGAGACGGTTGTTGGCGAGCAGGCGAGTGGAGTATTATGGAAGGGAATAAGGATCTGCGGGTCCTGACAGGAAGCTTTTCGATAAATCTTAATTAACATTAACATTAGCTTATCCTCTACAGTCTTTAAAGCACTTATTGCCCTTAAATCCTATTGCAAGCCTCTTAAAACACCTGAACTCCTCTTTGTTTAATGGTTATAATCAGTGGTAATGGAGTCCGAAGATAACACCATCAAAGTCAGTGCAAAGTCTAACCCTGGCAGCTATATTTTTGAAGGCAAAGAAAAGCTCAAAAGCAAAGGAAGTGTCGCTTTCCACGCAATTGGTGGATCCATAGTGAATGCAGTGAGAGCATCAGAAAGATTAATTGACCTTGGCTATGCCACCCTTACAAAGTTCGAGACTTCTTGCATTGACGAGAAAGATTTTAACGGACAGCCGAGAAAAGTATATAAAGTTGTTCTTCAGCTTGCCAGAACTCCAGACTTTGACAGTATCTATGATGAATTTGAAAAGAAAAGAGCAACTAAAAACTAATCTTAAAAACATAGATTCACCAGCTTAATTGAGCTAAAATATATTAGTTATTGTAATTTTTATGGGTGACATAATTTGGCTATTATTTGTTTCCTGAAGATTCTTAAAAAATATAAAGAGAGAGAACACAAATAACCAAAGAAAAAGCTAATTTACACTTAAACAATCAATCCTAATATCATCAAATTTACCAAATATAATTGGCAGCGAGTAAGGGTAAGCATGCTATTGCAAAAATATAAAAAATCAATAGGATTTCTATATTCATAGAAAGGCTTTTGATCAAAATTATAAGCTAAAATGATTTATATGCTTAAAAGCTCATATAAGCAAAATTATTGGAAAGATTGATTTGGATAGGAAAAACAAAGGTTTAAATTTTATATTAATTTGATATGAATTTAGTTTGAGGCAAAACTGGAGCATAAAAATTTTATATAAAAAGGACCTATGCAGTTAGACTCAAAATATTATGGCAAGTTTTAAGAGGATAAACATTTCTCAGCAAAAATTATTTTCCTGGTAAAATCTCTTTATCGAAGCTTCAATAATTTGTTTAAGCAATTTATCACTGTTGATTGGATAAGCCAACGATTTCCTTCTGCGACTGAAATTTTCGAGCTCATTCAATTTTTAAGCTAAATTCTCTCTAACTAAGCCTATTAAATAACAAAAATGTGCAAAGTAGTGTGTTAATCATTTTTATTAATTAGTAGAAATAAATATCATATTTAAGTTATGTTTTAAGTACTTCATTTAGGATATTTAAAATTAATAAATTTGTAAAATGAAATATTCAAAGTACAAATTTTAGAATAATAAGTTTAAATGGGCAGATATAAATTCAACTTTATTGATAAAAGCTTGATTCTATTGAACAATTAATAAACTTTATTTTACTATAAGAGATATTATTAGCCCAAATAATGATTAAATATTAATATAAAAGTATTAAATATAAAAAGATGGCTTATCAGACTTCTCTGAGTCTATTTTAGACGGTTTGAAATAGAGTAAAATTAATTTAAGTTCTCAAGGCTATTGCAATTAACAGAATAAAATTGTTATTAATTGTCAATTTTCCAGCTTGATGCTTTGAATAAGCTTAGAATTTTTGATGAGATTTTTTAATATTTGGTATATCAAAAACACAATAAAAACAATTTTTTAGATAAAGACAGATAAGGTATAGCCTATTTCTTTTTACACAATTCTCTAAGGTTCATAGAATCGAAAGAAAAAATAAATTCTTTCGGCCAAAAATTTCTTAACTTTATGTTCGAGATATATTACAATTAACTTTATGAGTTTTTTCTCGATTTATGTTGACAAATTTCTTATGTTCCATAATTCTTCTTCAACGCTAAGCCTCTTCCATTTTTAAATGACGCCTTCTCAGGTTGATTAGAACATTCCATTTATAAACAATGGCTGGTAAGCTGCAACAGGATGGCGAGACTGAACCAAAGCAATTCCCTATGACCGAGCTTTTCAGGTCACTAATTGGCAAAGGAAAAATGCAATTGATATTTTTCCTCATCTTTTTGCTGTTTTTCCCCTTCTTGGCTCCCTTCTTAAAGGATTTCAACGACACCTTACAATGAAGAATTGCTAGTAACCCCAACTACCCATGGCCAAAGTACGACGATTTGTGGTTGGCTTGCTATTCTTGTATAATTCTTATAGGCTTAATGCTTCTGTTTAAATTTTCTCTAAAGCCTCTTGCTGAAAGAATCATTGTGCCAAGATACACAGGGAAAGAAAGAACGACCAGGGCAGAAAAACTTGTAGAGTCTTTGTTTAAGGCCCTTTACTTTACCTTTTCTGTTGTCTTTGGGTATTGGGTTGCAAAGGACTCTTATTTTTTGTCTTGGAAGTTGGGTGGGAAAGGTGATGTGAATTTGATGTGGACCGATTTTCCACTGGAAAACATTAAAAAATGTAAAAAAAATAATTTTTTTAAAAAATATGTAAATTTATCGGAGTCATTTTCCATTCCAAAGCACTGAAACTTTTCCTTATATCAGGGAATACTTAATGATCCAGCTCGGATATCATACTCAATCCTTTATAGTGCACATTTTAAGTAAGCCTAGAAATGATTTCATGGAAATGCTTCTGCATCATTCGCTTACTATTTGCCTATTGACGTCAGGATATTTAATGAACTACGTCGTTATGTCTCATTTAGTTCTTTTCGTTCATGATATACCTGACTTGTTTGTGTACTTGACTAGAATATTTATGGATACAAAACATAAAAATATTACATTTTTATCGTATATAGGAATTATGATTTCTTGGGCGTATTTGAGATTGTATATTTACCCATTTGATCTAATAAGAATGGGGAGCTTTTATGATAACCCAGTAAGCCACGAAATTTATGGGATGGGAATCTTGTCAGGGATGGTCCATGTGTTGCTGCTTATGCATATTTATTGGTATGTTCTTTTAATCCCCCCAATCCCATCCGTGAGCGAACAAAATCATTCGAAAAATCCTTATTTTTTGCATAAAAACTCATCCTCTGTGAGCGATAAAAAATTTTAATATAAATTAATTTTATTTAAAAAAATTCATATATCAGTGCAAAAAAATTTACCTCTCACAAAAAGTTTTTTTTCGCTCACAGATCACAGAGGGAAGCAGTTAGTAAAAATGGGATTTAAATTCGTAATGACTGGAGTACCAGCTGACACTCAAAAGAAGCTTAATGAGGAATAAAATAATCAAATAATTATAAAAAATAATATAGAAGTTAATCAAGTGATGGCTCTTCATCTGGCTTATTGGGAGCGTTCAACATATGAGTCAGAATATCATTGGTGTATTTCAGTCTTTTAGTCATCTCATGATTTGTGCTTTCTTGGGCTATGTCTAATGGATAAGTAGTTCTTTCTCCATTTTGATTAACATAGGTAACAATTCTTGTTTTGTTACTTACTCCCCCCTTCGTGAGTGAACAAAACCATTAGAAAAATCGCTATTTCTTGCCCAAAAATCGACCCTCCGTGAGCGAACAAAGATTTTTTTAATAGAACAATTTTTTTATGGAAAAAATTTTGATATGTAAGTGATAATTAGTATAATGAAATCTAAAGCTAAATCTGGTTAATTTTAAACACAAATTGCTTTTTAAAAAACATAAATTTTATAAATTATAATTAATATTTGCCTCCCAATTTTGCAAATTAGGATTTTTTTAAATTTCGAAAAAAAAATTTTCTATAAAATTTATATATAAATGTTTTTAAAACAAAATTAACCCCCTCCGTGAGTGAACAAAATTTTTTGGTTCACTTTAGGAGAGGGGAGTTAGTATAATTTCAGTATGATCCTGGAAATTGACCTGGATAATTTTATTTGACAGTCTGAACATAATCGCATGATTAGTCCTCATCCATTTTTTGACGTAGACTGGGTTCGCCATTGTATTCTCATCCTCAACCCCTGTTTCTTCTTTTATGTCTCGCTCTAAATAACTTATATGATCTATAAAATGCTGCAATAGAGTGACCTTTTCCTGAAGCTCTTTAGGATACTCAGTTAACGTATGATTTGCTACCATATATTGCTTTTCAGGCATTTTTCTTTCGATATAATTAAAAAGATGTCCATCTGGCCCTAAAATTACTTTAGTGGTGTCATTGAATAATATACCAGCTGAGCCATTACTTAGCAAATAGCCTAGTCCGTACTCTGAAGAATAATCTACCCACTTTTTAACCAAAACTTCAGGAGCGTTTGCCATCCCTTGTGAAGAATTCGCTATCATCGGAAGCTGCTTACTCTCCGCTCCATGAGCTAACAAAACCATTGGAAAAAATCCCCATTTTTTTCCCCAAAAGCCCACCTCTGTGACAAAACAAAATTTCTTTTGATATATAAGCGATAATTAATATAATAAAATATCTAGCTAATTCTATTCGGTTTTAAGACATAAATTTTATAAGCTAAATTAAGGGGAGGGGAATTAGTTTCTTCTTTTGCACTAGAAATTCTTTCAGTGCTTACCAATGAAGACTGCTCTAAAATATTTGGTGCAGTTTCTGTTAGCCTCTCGGTTGAATAAACCTGAGGATTTGTAGCACCTGGTTGAAATTGTCTAAGAAATGATGAAGATGGTGGACACGCCAGCGTAGACGGAGGAAGCAGCTTAGGTATAGAATTTCCTTGATGGAAAAACTCATGATCCAGCATCTCATCAATTGACGGCCGTTTCGAAGGGTCATTAACCAGTATCCTCGTAATAAGACTTTTGCTTTGCTCGCTAAGCGGCACATGGTCAGGAAATGAATAATCATTCATGCGGATTCTTCTATAAGTGTTTTTTACATCAGAAGTTTCAAATGGAGGCTTTCCTACCAAAAGTGTATAAGCCACAATCCCTAAGCTCCAGATGTCAACTTCATAAGAATACCCTTGCTTCCCATCCAAAATTTCTGGTGCAATATAATTTGGTGTCCCACAGATCGTCTTTTTCCTTTCCCCATCATGATCCAGCTTGGTCGCCGTACCAAAATCCCCAATTTTTACCTCCATTTTTTCAGACAGGAAAAAATTGCCTAATTTCAAGCCTCTATGGATAACTCGGTGACTGTGTAGATATTTCATTCCTGATATAATTTGCATCAAATAGCATTGAACTTCTAGCTCTGTAAGTCTTTTTCTACGTCTCAGAAGTTCGTTCATCGTTTGATTTATACAGAGCTCAAATAAAATGTAAACATTTTCATTGTCTTCGAAGAAATGTTCAAAACTTACTATATTTGGATGGTGCAAGGAGCGGTGGATTTCAATTTCTGACAATAATCATTCATTCGCTCTTGCTTTAACTAATGATGCTTTTGGGATAATTTTGGCTGTTGCTACTTTTAGGTTTTCCAAATTTGTAAACTCATAATATTTTGCAAAGCCGCTTCCTCCGAGAAATCGGCCTTTATTGTACCTTCTTATTTCGATATCTCCGTCCACTTTTGAAACTTTTTCTTCGACAATGCTTGCAGTGTCACTTACTTCTTGATTTCTGCTTGATTCGAGAGCCATATTTTTAATATCTGATATAGTTTAAATAAGCTTAATGAGGAATAAAATAATCAATAAATTATAAAAAATAATAAAGAAGTTAATCAAGAGGTGGCTCTTCACCTGGCTTATTTGGAGCGTTCAGCATATGAGTCAGAATGTCTTTGGTGTATTTCAATCTTTTAGTCATCTCATGATTTGTGCTTTCTTGGGCTGTGGCTAATGGATAAGTAGTTCTTTCTCCTTTTTTATTCACATAAGTAACAACTCTTGTTTCGCTACTCAGTATAATTTCAGTATGATCCTGGAAATTGACCTGGACAATTTTATTTGACAGTCTGAACATAATCGCATGCCTAGTCCTCATCCATTTTTTGACGTAGACTGGGTTTGCCATTGTATTCTCATCCTCAACTCCTGTTTCTTGTTTTATGTCTCCTTCTAACTTCCCCTCTTAGTGAGTGAGCAGAACCATATGAAAAATCCCTATTTTTTGCACCCTCCATGAGCGAACAAAAATTTTTTATTATAAAAATTTGTTTATATATAAGTGATTATTACTATAATGCAATCTCCAGCTAAGCTAATTCTGTTTAATTTTTAAACAAATTAGATTTTTAAACATAAATTTTACAAATTATACTAGTTTTAAATTTTGATAAAAAAATTATATAGAATTATATTTATCAAATTTTTAAAAAATATACCTCTCCGTAAGTGAACAAAAGTTATTGTTTGCTCACGGAGGAGGGATTAAATAACTTCTAAAATGTTGCAATAGAGTGACCTTTTTCTGAAGCTCTTTAGGATACTCAGTTAGCGTATGACTTGTTACCATGTCTTGCTTTTCAGGTCCTTTTCTTTCCATATAATTAAAACGATGTCCAGCTGGTCCTAAAATTACTTTAGTGGCGTCATTGAAAAATACACCAGTTGAGCCATTACTTACTCCCAACACTTCCGTGAGTGTGAACAAAATTATTGGAAAATTCCCTATTTTTTGCCACCCTTCTGAGGGAAAAAATTTTTTAATAGAAAAATATTTATAGAAAAAAATTGATATATAACTGATAATTAGTATAATGAAATCTCGAGCTAATTTTGTCCAATTTTTAAACAAATTGCATTTTAAAACATAAATTAAATAAATATTTGCTTTCTGATTTGAGAATTGGATTTTTAAATTTCGTATAAAACATGGCTATATAATTTTTTTTTCGCTCATGGAGGGGAGGGAGCTAGCAAATAGCCTAGACCGTACTTTGATGAATAATCTACCCACTTTTTAACCCAAACTTCAGGAGCGTTTGCCATCCCTTGTGAAGAATTCGCTATCGTTGGAAGCTGCTTAGTTTCTTCTTTTACCCTAGAAATTCTTTCAGTGTTTACTAGCTCTGGTCTAGATGTCCTCGAAGACTGCTTTGAAATATTTGGTGCTGTTTCTGTCAGCCTCTGAGTTGAAGAAACCTGAGGATTTGTAGCACCTGGTTGAAATTGTCTAAGAAATGATGAAGATGGTGGACACGCCAGCGTAGACGGAGGAAGCAGCTTAGGTATAGAATTTCCTTGATGGAAAAACTCATGATCCAGCATCTCATCAAGCGACGGCCGTTTCGAAGGGTCATTAACCAGTATCCTCGTAATAAGACTTTTGCTTTGCTCGCTAAGCGGTACATGGTCAGGAAACGAATAGGCATTCATGCGGATTCTTCTATAAGTCGTTTTTACATCAGAAGTTTCAAATGGAGGCTTTCCTACCAAAAGTGTATAAGCCACAACCACTTTTTATTTGTATAAATGGAGGAGAAAAACATCTGCTGTGTTAAACTGAGAGGAAGCTGCTTTTGCTTACAGCCAAAGATCGTGCAGAATCAGGAAGTAACTAGATAATGCTGACTTTGATGATATATCGCCATTTTACGATTGCGAGTTCTAAAATGAAATAGATGAGATAGTTGATGACGAGGAAGCTGATAATAGCAAATGGGAGCTTGAGGAAGATTCTATAATGACTGGAGACTACGAAGAATGGTATCTAGGAACACTGAGAACTGAAGGGAAGATACTGAATTAACCAATAAAGCACCGGAGCATAAGGTGGTGAAATTGAAGATAAAGATTGATTAATAAAAGCTCATAAGAGCTGCGTTAGGCTAGGGCTAATAAAAGTAAGTAAGTAAGTAAGTATAAGCCACAACCCCTAAGCTCCAGACGTCAACTTCATAAGAATGCCCTTGCTTCCCATCCAAAACTTCTGGCGCAATATAATTCGGTGTCCCACAGATCGTCCTTTTCCTTTCCCCATCATGCTCCAGCTTAGTCGCTAGGCCAAAATCTCCAATTTTTACCTCCATTTTGTCAGACAGGAAAAAATTGCCTAATTTCAAGTCTCTATGGATAACTCGGTGACTGTGCAGATATTTCATTCCTGATATAATTTGCATCAAATAGCATTGAACTTCTAGCTCTGTAAGTCTTTTTCTACGTCTCAGAAGTTCGTTCATAGTTTGATTTGTACAGAGCTCTAGTAAAATGTAAACATTTTCATTGTCTTCGAAGAAATGTTCAAAACTTACTATATTTGGATGGTGCAAGGAGCGGTGGATTTTTATTTCTGACATTAATTTTTGTTTTGCCCTTGCTTTAGCTAATGATGCTTTTGGGACGACTTTGGCTGCTGCTATTTTTCGGGTTTCCAGACTTGTGAACTCATAGCATCTGGCAAATCCTCCTTTTCCGAGAAATCGGCCTTTATTGTACCTTCTTATTGCGATATCTCCGTTTACTTTTACAACTTTTTCTTCGACAACGCCTGCAGTGTCGCTTTCTTCTTGATTTCTGCTTGATTTAAGAGCCATATTTTTAAAATACTGAAAAGTTTAAATTTAAGGCAAATAGATTTGCTGAACTTTCTTTGAAAACAGAAAAGTAATAAACAGATTAAAATGCTTATAGCCCCGTTCCCAGCTATAAAGCTTGATTTAAATAAATATTGTTGGTATTGAAAAATGCCCATTTTAAGATAAGCTATAATGATATTGAGACTTCTAACTCCCCCCCGTGAGTGAGCAAAACCATTGGAAAAATCCTTAATTTTTGCCCAAAAATACCAACTTTCCTGAGAGAACAAAATTATTTTGCATATAAGTGATAATTATTATGACTAAATTTATAACTAGTTCTGCTTTAATTGTATATTAAAAAACATATTTTGCAAATTAAATTAATATTTGCTTTTACGAATTAAAATTTTTAATATTTCAAAGAAAAAAATTAACCCCTCTTCTCCGAGCGGATAAAACTTATTTGTTCGTTCATGGAGGGGGGAGTAAGAGCAATATAATTCAAGCCTATAATTATATAATTGCTTGATTTTAAAAATTAATTTCCTTTCTCCATTCTACATTTTTAAGTTTAATTTGATTATTTGATCTCTCTAGGTCAGAGAAAAATCTGTATTTTAAATTATTTCTTAAAAAATATCAGGAATATTTGGATAATGGCCCTGGGCTTTGCATTCCCAATATCCTCCTGTATATCTCCATTCATCATCGTTTTCTAAAGCAAACCACCTTGGGAAATACATATCGCGGCTTTCTTCAAGCTTTTTTCTTGCTGCTCTTTGCTTTTCTTCGAGCCTATGCTTTTCTGAGTTAGCAAGCTTTAGGTCTCCATTTTCTAGAGCACGCTGGTCAGGTCTATATCTTGAGTCAGTCAATGCAATTCCAGGGACTAATTCCGGTACAGTATTTTTTATTTATATTATAAAAATGATACTTTTTAAATAAAATTTTGACGAAATATACAAATTTTATATTAGAATATAAAAAATTTTTTAGCCATTAAATTTTATTATCATACTTTTAATGAATAATATCTATACTGTACTTGATTTAATTGCAAAGTAAAGTCACTAAAGAAATAGCACCAATCGAAATCCTTAGGAAATGGATAAACTCTTCAGGCTTCAGAAACCTCTCCTGTTCGATTATTCACAATATCTACTCCTTTATTCCAGGTTCCTTCTAATTTATAATGTTCACTTCCATAACAATCATACACACTTCCAGATACTTCTGTAGCTTTCTTAGAAAATCACCCAGTTCTTTTTCAATTAACTTTTGCAAAGGTTGAGGGATTTTTGCACACATTTCTATATAAAAATCAAAAAATACAAAAATAAATGTCTTTTGCAAAATCACCATTTTCAAGATTTTTTACGTCAACGACTCCATTATGCTCAACCCAAATTTTTCCAAAAATAATATTATGGACACGAGTTTGAGGCTTATTCCAAACAAAATGATCATTATGAGGTTTTAATATCAAATGATACTTAGCTTGAGGCTCGACCAATAGATGTGTAGCCTTAAAAGTAGTTCTTACCTGAACACTTGCCCAAAAAATATACTTTTCATGCTCGCAATGCAAAGCTGATATAGGAGGATGATGGCTTACTTGTTCCAATAACAAACGAAAACCATAAAAAATAATTTACAAAAATTAAAAAAATAAGAAAATAATTTTTTTTTTTATTTTTTACGAAAACCATCCTGCTCTAATTCAAATGTTTCTCCTAATAAAGGGTTAAAAGGCTTCATAGTACGTCATTCACTTGTAGTATAAGAAGTTATAGCAAAGCTTGAAACTAAAGCAAGCCTATATCTAGGATCTGGATGATCTGCGGCTCTCAATAAAATTTCATTATAAGTTAGATCTTCAGCCCATCTTTGGATAAAGCTTAAAGGCTCGTTAAAATATACGGGAACTGTAATTTTGCTTAATTCCTGTCCTATAGATTCTTTAACAACTTTCCAAATATTGATTTTTTCATTTGGGTCTCTGAGATGTGGCAGTCTATCTCTATGGACCATAATGCTTGAAGTTATAGGAGCTTCTATTGGCATGATGACTTCTATTTGTTTAAATTCTTCGAATTTATCTTCAGATATATGGCTTTGGGCGTCTTCGAAATTATAATTTTCTTCTTCAACGGGGAAGCTTGCCATAACTTTTTTTTTGTCTTCTTTCACTATACTAAATAAATATAATATCAATATAAAATAATGCCTTATTTATTTAAAAATAAATAAATTATCTTAAAATACAACAGAATAACTCTTTGTAATACAGAATAATTCTACTGAATTATCAACTTGTGCGTCCTTTGCAAAATCAAATGTATTATCTGCCATTCCTTGACTTTTTACCGGAGATCATGTTTTTCTATTAAAATCCTCATCAATTTCCATATACTGTAGTACTTCAGTGGCCAGAATTTTCATTTCTTCACACAGTGATACAATTTTTTCTATCCCTGGGGTCGTTTTTATCACATTTTTTGGTATCAAGTCAATAGTCGCCTGCATTTGTGCATGGACACTTCACATTTCGCCTATTTTTCCATGAATTATTTGGTTAGATGAGCTTTCAACTGTTGCGATGCTTAATCTGGGCTCATCAGTAAAAGTCCTTCTTTTGACGTCAGTTTGGTTAGCTTTTAAAGCATTCATCCAGTCAATAGCTTCTCCTGGAGTGTAAGCTTTTAAATGAATTTGGGTACAACCTGTATCTATGAAAAAACGACATGGCTTGTAAGGGTGTTTACGAATTTGAGAAATTTCAAGGTGAATCATGCCACGCTGAGGAGAGCCTTTTTCTTTGCAATAGTGGAGGACACCATTGTAAAGGATGAAATACCTGCGCTGCCATCCGAAAATATAATTTGTCCACTTAAGCAAGTAGCCTTCCATTGGATTTTTTATTTTATTTTTAAAAATTTGGAGTTATAGTAAATATTCGGTGATTTAAGAATGATACAGTTAAATAAATCAATGGAGAACTTTGCAAAGCTTAGAAATGATTAAATTTATTTTGCTCTGGCTAAATAAATTGATACCAAAAAAGTTTATTCAAAAAACTTATTAAGATGATAGAGTTGATAGTATTTTAATTATTTAATATTAAATAATATAAATTATTCGCATTGAAATCTCATAAAAGTAAATAATCTAAATAATTTTTCATTAAACCCAGCTAATTTTTTGCGTTTTTGACAAGTTAACTATTTGTAAAATTTCTCGAGTATTATTCTCAGTTTAATGAATTATATTAGAAAGTCAATTTTAAGCTTAACAAGAATTTAATTAAATTTATTTCTGTATGCTCGCCTTTCCCTAGTTGACATTACTGATGAAATCCTTCTAGGATTACTATCAGAATCAATGCTACTTGATAGCATTTTTAGCCTCCTGTTTCCTTTAATATATCGATATTGGCTGTCTTCTTCATTGATTTTTGCTTCTAGCTCATCAGATCCCATGCTTTCCGCTACATTTTTAGGTGTTTTAAAATGCATGGTATTACTAATCAAAGGCATCATGGATACATCAATTGTTTTTAATGGAGAAAATTCTGAGGTAAGTGACTCAATTAGTTTAAGTAAAGTATTATGAGATCTCATACGTGAATTTTCTTCAGACCTAAGGCGAGCTTCAAGCGTAAAAAGCCTTGCTTCAGTCCCTGACATCCCATCAAGATGACGAAGATTTATAGGTAGCCAGGACAATTTTTCTGATAGCTCAATAATATTATTATGAATAATTTCTTTACTTTTATTGAAATTTTTTTCAATTTGTTTTGCAGTGTCTTGCAATTTTGTATTGAATTTCTCTTCTTGTGAATTTATCACGTTGAGGATTTCTTGCTTTAGGGAAAATAATTGTTCTTGGAATTCGTCTGGGAAAGGCGAAGAAGAAATTTCAAGCTTGAGTTCTTCAGCTTTGGAAGGAGAAGGCTTAATTGTGGGGGATTTTGTGATTTTTCGATTAAATTTTTTTAATTTTGAAATTTCGCCATGAATTTCATCAATAATCCCTTGAAAATTATCTATTTCATCTTTTATTTTGTCAACGTAATTATTAGTTTTCATATCTTTTTCATCAAAAACTTCTCTCATAATTCTAATCTTTTTCCTTAATTTCTTCTTTTTCTCAGCAAGATTAAAAATTTTCGCTTCAATTTCATTAGATTTTTCGATTATTTTTTCTTCCAAAATTTTCTTATTTTCCACTACAAATTCATTTGATTCGCTCAATATTTTTTCTTCCATTGCCATAAGCCTATCTTATATATTAAAATGGCGAACTAGCTCTTAATTCCTGCTATTGGACCCAGGGACCTCGAGGTTTGGAGATGGTATCCGTAAATCTGTATCCGACCAAGTTATAGTTATTTTAGTGAAGCACAGTGTCGGTTATAAACTGCACACTTTACTATAGATCAAGGCTTTTCTGCCACAGAGGGAAATGGAGCCAAGTATTGGAGAGAAGCCCCCTGTAGGATAAAGAGTATTTTTCATGGCCAATCAGATTTGCTTTCCAGCTTGAAACTAGGAGCTACACCTTGGGCTTCGGATTTCCATTTTGGGAAAAGAATCAATCAGAAATTCAACCATCTTGAATGTCCAATGGTGGGTAATCTTTATTGGCGCTCAGCACAGTGGTGAAAGACCCATCCGACAACGGCATAGTGAGTGCAGGCCTTTATCTTGCAGAAAGCGATTTTCGCGATATTGTGAAACCATACTTGAGAGCAATTGAGGAAGCCTAAGGAAAAGAGTTAGTTCCACTGAACTTTTTCATTATATATAATTTAGCTAAAGCCTATCTTCAAAATTTCTATTTAAATTTTACGATCTGACTATATTAATTTGTCTGTTAACTTGCTGTATTTCAGGATTCACTAAATTTTCTCTTATTTCAAGTCTAATTTTGTCACGTAAATTATCACAACTTGTTTTGATTTTTGTTTCTATTTGTTGTAGCGTAGGTCAGGTATTGGTATGTCTTTCAGACGTATGCAATCTTTCATCAAAAGACAAAATTTTGTTAGAGAGTCAGTTCGTCTTGGTATCAAGATCTTTTGCTAATTGGTCTTGTAGTATTTTATTTTTCTCAAGAAATGAAGTTTCTAATTCTGAAATTATTGTTGAGATTTTGTCTTCAGTCAATTTTATATAGGAATTATTATATATTTTTTTTAATTAAATTAATATAATTTTTCTAAAATTTATTAATATAATTAATACAGTACAATAGAGCATATCTTTTGTTGATTTTAAAACTTTTTTATGCTTGATAGTGAATTTTTCCTGGAGATCTTTTAGTTGAAATGATAAATTGTTAGAAATTTTTGATTGATAGCAAATTGAATTTTTTATTGTGTTGAATGCTGAAATAATAGGCTGAGGAATATTAAGCCATTCTGTAGTATCTAATTTTTCCAGTTCTTCAATATAATTAATACCTTCGTTAGATTCCATTTACTAGTCGAATATAATAGTTTTTAGTTATCAAAATACTAAAATTATAAAAACTTTATCATAAGTTTACAGTCCTTCTAAAAACGTAATTTATAAAGAAAACTTTATTCCTTTCCTGACCGAAATAATTCAAATCAATTAGTGATATTACTCATTTCTCGCTTTCATGCATTAATTTGCAATATTCTAAAGCTATAAAATCAATCAAGACTTGTCCATATGTAGCTTAGTTCAATCATTTAAAGAAACATACCATATAAATCAATAGTTTTTTAAATTAATTATTAACAATAAAATAATTGATTTAAGGAGAAACTTGCGCGATATTGGAATTTCCTTGATCTGTTTTCCCTAGATCTTGAGAATTACCAAATTTCTCTAAATCATGCACATTACTTGTTTTATCCCCTTCTTTTATATCATTAATTTTCCAAGGAGATATCGGGTTACTCGTTTTTTCGCTTGCATTATCCTTTTTTTGCTTTTCTTTAAAGGATTTCCATCTTTTAAGTCCAAAATCAGTCAAAAGTTGTCCAATTATAATAAATAGAACTTCAAGTGCAGCTTGTGGTAAAAGCACTAAATTTGCCATGGCAGGCCCAGGACAAAAACCAGTTAAACCCCATCCCATCCCAAAAAACGCAGGGCAATAATAATCCCATAATCAATTTGTTTATTTGTAGGAACTCCAAATTTTGCACTGCATAATGGTTTTTTTCTGTCTTAAAATCAAGTTAAATGCAACCACATTAATGCTTACTGCAACAGCCATCACAAATATCAAACTTGGATCCCAGCCATCAGCCATCGTTAAAAATGCGAGAATTTTAGTCCTTCTGCACATTCCTGACAGTAAAAGTCCTAAGCCGAACAAAGCTCCTGCAAAGCAAGAGACCCATAAGTCGAATTTCCCTATTTTTGTGGTTGCCTTGGATAGAGCGGTGATGATAGCTAGTATTAAAAAGCCAACGAAAACTGCTAAATAAACTCAGCCGCTTACTAATCTATAGATATCATAAGCATCACTGCTAACGTCCAAAGTGTCATCTAAAAATGGCTCATAATGCCTCAATGTGGCAGTTGCAATCCCAAAACCCAAAAATATACAAGTTGCTATAATAGATCTTGGAGAAAATCTAGGGACTCCACATACAGCATGACCACTTGTGCATCCATTTCCAAATTTTGTCCCGAAGCCCACAAATAGTCCTCCCACAATCCATCCAGCCACATCTAAATCATCTCCAGCCTCTTCGCCATCAAAAATCTTTTGTCCACTAACTTTATGGTCCACCCCCAGCCTAAAGCACACAATTATTCCAATTAGCCCAGTTATAAAACTTATTTTCCATATCAAGCCTTCTTTCTTATTCCATGTCGAGATTGTAAAAAGAATTCCACTCATCCCTGTGATTCTTCCCATCACATATAAGTTAATAATCGTTGAAAGTGCTATTAAAAAGCCTCCCAAGCAGGCAAAACCAACTGCTGTTCCATCCCAGTCGACTCCCATGATTTTTATTTGGAGTTGAAAACATGAATTTAAATTTATTAAGTATTCAGTGAAATGGAATACCGTATTGAAATATGGAAATATGGGTATTTATTTTATATTATTTTTATAATAGTTAAGTTATTTAAGAGCTAAGAAGGAGTTTTGCAATAAAAACTGATAAGAATTTTGCTAGAGCCAATAGACTGAGCTTTAATTTTAAACTTGCCCAATCTTAGTAACAATAATATGGATCCTCACAAAGAAATTCTGAAGAAAATTGAAGCACAAACCCTCAATATTGCCCAGCTTACATTTGAAAATTTACTTGAAGCAAGCTTTAAATCAATTACAACATTGACTGAAAGCATTAAATGAAACAGAAACCAAAGACTTGAATCTAATGAATATTTAGCAGAATCAGTTTTACAAAAACATGATATCATTGAGGAATTAAGCAATGTTACTAATACTCAGCAGCGTGAAATAGAATCACTCCAAAATGATATTGACCAAGCCGATGAGTTGATATATTACAAAACTGAAGAAAATAAGCACATCAACAAAAGGGTAGATCAGCTAAGCACAGAGGTTGTTTCACTAAAGAAAAATAATAAAAATATGAAGCTAATGGGTGCTGAAAAAGAAAAAGCAATAAAAGGTTTAGAAGCTAAACTTGATAAGGAAAGTGCAGAAAAGCAAAAAATAATCAAGAATTTAGAAGCAAGAATAAATCAACTAGAATCAAAATTAGATCAGGGGCAAGCAACAATCAAACATTTAGAGGAAAAACTGAATAAAGAAAATGCTGATAAGCAAGCAATAATCGAGCAATTGGATAAGGAAAAAGTAGATAAGGAAGCAATAATCGAAAAATTGGATAAGTGCAAAAAAAGAATCAAGCATTTAGAAGCGAAATTTGATATGGAAAATGCAGATCATCAAGCAAATATGAAGTCATTAGTGGAAAAAGATAAGAAAAAAGATATACAAATTTCCCACTTAGAAGCAAAGCTGAAAAAATCTAGTAAAAAATCCAAATCTCAAGATGAAAAAATCATTGATCAGCAAGCCCTAATAGTTAATCAGAATGCCAAAATCTCTGAGCTGCAAGCCCGAATGACTAAGCAGGATGATACTATAAATGAATTAGTTCAGGAAGTTCGAAGGACGAATCAAATATGACTAAAAAGTGAAGAAGAGAAAAGTCAAGGTGCCTTTCTTGCTCTTGCACCTCTAACTTTGAGGGAAACGTTTAGAACTCTAAAGAATTACTTATTGAAATTCTTTAATAGAAAATGCCAAACGACCATAGATGCACAATTGTCTTTCAATAGCTTATATGCTGTGAAACAGTTTTTATTGCAGCAAGGAAACGAAAATTCCTATCATCAATGGATGAATGAAGTGTTATCTCAATTTGATATTGATGAAGAGAAGTTCAATAACTGCAAGGGGTTAAACAAGGTGATGAATAAAGAAGTTCATTGGGAAGGTTTGCTAACATACAGAGCCTTATACGAAATTGGAGAAACCATAAAAATCCCAGCCGCAAAGAAGCTTTATGAAATATTAAAAGGTTTTATTCTGTTTCAGAAAGGAAAAGAAGAAGGCACTAATTAAAAGATTTTATATCTTTCATAAAACTAAAGAGTCAAATAAAAAATATATTTTATTATTTCTTAAAATTATGCATTCTATTTAAAATGATGTCATTTTTTTAAAAATTTTCAGATTGCTTAAAATCTCTCTTATATATTTATCTTCCTTTTTCCAATATCTCTAAAAGTATTTAATTAATTTTATTTAAAAAATGACCTTGGCTGCCTTGCACTGCTATTTCTTTTTCTTCTTTCTTCATCATTTCTCTGCATTTCTGCAAAAAATCATCTTCAAGCTCTTGTCTTTCTGCTGGAATCGAATAATGCAAAGGATGGCGAAGCTGCGTCAAGTTATGGACCCTTTAATTTAAAACCTGTGGGGCTGGGGACATATTTCTTTCATAGCTGATTCTTGGGGGTGTTGAATTTCTGCTAGGTCTTCCACTGCTGGCATCTTCTCTTTTTGGAGTGCTAGTTTCTTTGCTTTCTTCGACTTCTTGGTATATTTCAAAAGACCGCTGAGACGCTGGCGGGGTCTTGTCTTCTCTAGGCTCTTCTTGGGATTCCATATATTCTAACGGAGGGGTCGCAGGCTCTTCTTTATAATGATGAGAAGTCTCACCTGTAGACTGATGGAATAAGTTTTCAAAAGGGTCTGGGGAAGCATAATGGGTTTCTTTTGACTCTTCCAGTGACTTTTGGTAAGAATTCCATGCGCCTGTGCTCCCAACATCAGAAACCAGACGGTCAGTAGACTGTGGGTGAATATCTACTACAGGGGAATAAGAAGGCTCAGGCGGCTCAGCTGGAAATGACAAAGCTTCATAATTAAACGGCTCATATAAATTGTCATTTTCTAATTTTAATTGATTTAGCTGCAAGTCAAGCTGCTGGATTTCTTCGTCTTTGTCTTGGATTTCTAAATAAAGCATGTCACATTCTTGATGTAAAGCAGAAAGCTCATTACGAAGAGAAGAAATATCGGTTTGTAGCTCAGAAATTTGTGAGTCGAGAAATGAATTTTTAGGCTGATGAAGGCGGGCTGTGAGGATTTTTATGTCTTCTTCAAGTCTACTGGTTGCTTCGTGAGACTGAGTTTTATATCTTTTGTATTCTTCTGATACTCTTATGCTGTGGTCTCTTAGTTTTGTGCATTCGCTTGTATGGATTTCGATTTCTCTCTGCAAATTTTCAGCTTCACAGTTCCGATTGTCGATGTCTGCGTTAAGTTTCTCTATTTTTTGCTGGTCTTTTCGGACCTGACCTTCAGAATCAAGCTTACGCAATTTTCTTCTCAGGAAATGGATAAACTCTTCAGGCTTCAGAAACCTCTCCTGTTCGATTATTCACAATATCTACTCCTTTATTCCAGGTTCCTTCTAATTTATAATGTTCACTGCCATAACAATCATACACACTTCCAGATACTTCTGTAGCTTTCTTAGAAAATCACCCAGTTCTTTTTCAATTAACTTTTGCAAAGGTTGAGGAGATTTGCACACATTTCTATATAAAAATCAAAAAATACAAAAATAAATGTCTTTTGCAAAATCACCATTTTCAAGATTTTTTACGTCAACAACTCCATTATGCTCGACCCAAATTTTTCCAAAAATAATATTATGGACACGAGTTTGAGGCTTATTCCAAACAAAATGATCATTATGAGGTTTTAATATCAAATGATACTTAGTTTGAGACTCGACCAATAGATGTGTAGCCTTAAAAGTAGTTCTTACCTGAACACTTGCCCAAAAAATATACTCTTCATGCTCACAATGCAAAGCTGATATAGGAGGATGATGGCTTACTTGTTCCAATAACAAGCGAAAACCATAAAAAATAATTTACAAAATTAAAAAAAAATAAGAAAATAATTGATTTTTATTTTTTACGAAAACCATCCTGCTCTAATTCAAATGTTTCTCCTAATAAAGGGTTAAAAGGCTTCATAAGGATCGCCCCCCCCTCATTTGTCCGATTTTCTAGTTTTTTTTTATAGGATAAAAAAAAAATTCAGGACCTCACTTGTCCCAAAATCTAGTCAAATATGATTTGTCCCATTTTCTAGTCTTTTTTGGATTTTTTCAAATGTCCTAAATTTTAATTTTTTACTTTAAAAATACTAGAAAATGAGACAATTGAGGTCCTGAAAAATATTTTTTCCTATCAAAATTTTGACTAGAAAATTGGACAAATGAGGTGCTAAAAAAATTTTTTATTCATATAAAAAAAACTAGAAAAATGGACAAATGATAAAAAACTAGAAAATTGACAAATGAGGGGGGGATCCTTAGTACGCCATTCACTTGTAGTATAAGAAGTTATAGCAAAGCTTGAAACTAATGCAAGCCTATATCTAGGATCTGGATGGTCTGCTGCTCTTAATAAAAATTCATTATAAGTTAGATCTTCAGCCCATCTTTGGATAAAGCTTAAAGGCTCGTTAAAATATACAGGAACTGTAATTTTGCTTAATTCCTGTCCTATAGATTCTTTAACAACTTTCCAAATATTGATTTTTTCATTTGGGTCTCTGAGATGTGGCAGTCTATCTCTATGGACCATAATACTTGAAGTTATAGGAGCTTCTATTGGCATGATGACTTCTATTTGTTTAAATTCTTCGAATTTATCTTCAGATATATGGCTTTGGGCGTCTTCGAAATTATAATTTTCTTCTTCAGCGGGGAAGCTTGTCATAACTTTTTTTTTGTCTTCTTTCACTATACTAAATAAATATAATATCAATATAAAATAATGCCTTATTTATTTAAAAAATAAATAAATTATCTTAAAATACAACAGAATAACTCTTTGTAATACAGAATATATCGATATTGGCTGTCTTCTTCATTGATTTTTGCTTCTAGCTCATCAGATCCCATGCTTTCTGCTACATTTTTAGGTGTTTTAAAATGCATTGTATTACTAATCAAAGGCATCATGGCTACATCAATTGTTTTTAATGGAGAAAATTCTGAGGTAAGTGACTCAATTAATTTAAGTAAAGTATTATGAGATCTCATACGTGAATTTTCTTCAGACCTAAGGCGAGCTTCAAGTGTAAAAAGCCTTGCTTCAGTACCTGACATCCCATCAAGATGACGAAGATTTATAGGTAGCCAGGACAATTTTTCTGATAACTCAATAATATTGCTATGAATAATTTCTTTACTTTTATTGAAATTTTTTTCAATTTGTTTTGCGGTGTCTTGCAATTTTGTATTGAATTTCTCTTCTTGTGAATTTATCACGTTGAGGATTTCTTGCTTTAGGGAAAATAATTGTTCTTGGAATTCATCTGGGAAAGGCGAAGAAGAAATTTCAAGCTTGAGTTCTTCAGCTTTGGAAGGAGAAGGCTTAATTGTGGGGGATTTTGTGATTTTTCGATTAAATTTTTTTAATTTTGAAATTTCGCCATGAATTTCATCAATAATCCCTTGAAAATTATCTATTTCATCTTTTATTTTGTCAATGTAATTATTAGTTTTCATATCTTTTTCATCAAAAACTTCTCTCATAATTCTCATCTTTTTCCTTAATTTCTTCTTTTTCTCAGCAAGATTAAAAATTTTCTCTTCAATTTCATTAGATTTTTCGATTATTTTTTCTTCCAAAATTTTCTTATTTTCCATTACAAATTCATTTGATTCGCTCAATATTTTTTCTTCCATTGCCATAAGCCTATCTTATATATTAAAATGGCGAACTAGCTCTTAATTCCTGCTATTGGACCCAGGGACCTCGAGGTTTGGAGATGGTATCCGTAAATGTGTATCCGACCAGGTTATAGTTATTTTAGTTATCAACTGTACGCTTTACTACAGATCAAGTCTTTGCTGCCACAGAGGGAAATGGAACCAAGAATTGGAGAGAAGCTCCCTTGTAGGATAAAGAGTATGCTTAATGGCCAATCAGAATTGCTTTCCAGCTTGAAACTAGGAGCTACGCCTTGGGTTTCGGATTTCCATTTTGGAAAAGAATCAATCAGAAATTCAACCATCTTGAGTGTCCAATGGTGGGCAATTTTATTGACGCTCAGCATTGTGGTGAAAGACCCATCCGACTACCGCTTAGTGAGTGCAGGCCTTTATCTTGCAGAAGCGATTTTCGCGATATTGTGAAACCATACTAGAGAGCAATTGAGGAAGCCTTAGGAAAAGAGTTAGTTCCACTGAACTTTTCAATTATTATAATTTAGCTAAAGCCTATCTTCAAAATTTCTATTTAAATTTTACGATCTGACTATATTAATTTGTCTATTAACTTGCTGTATTTCAGGATTCACTAAATTTTCTCTTATTTCAAGCCTAATTTTGTCACGTAAATTATCACAACTTGTTTTGATTTTTGTTTCTATTTGTTGTAGCGTAGGTCAGGTATTGGTATGTCTTTCAGACTTATGCAATCTTTCATCAAAAGACAAAAGTTTGTTAGAGAGTCAGTTCGTCTTGGTATCAAGATCTTTTGCTAATTGGTCTTGTAGTATTTTATTTTTCTCAAGAAATGAAGTTTCTAATTCTGAAATTATTGTTGAGATTTTGTCTTCAGTCAATTTTATATAGGAATTATTATAATTTTTTTAATTAAATTAATATAATTTTTCTAAAATTTATTAATATAATTAATACAGTACAATAGAGCATATCTTTTGTTGATTTTAAAACTTTTTTATGCTTGATAGTGAATTTTTCCTGGAGATCTTTTAGTTGAAATGATAAATTGTTAGAAATTTTTGATTGATAGCAAATTGAATTTTTTATTGTGTTGAATGCTGAAATAATAGGCTGAGGAATATTAAGCCATTCTGCAGTATCTAATTTTTCCAGTTCTTCAATATAATTAATACCTTCGTTAGATTCCATTTACTAGTCGAATATAATAGTTTTTAGTTATCAAAATACTAAAATTATAAAAACTTTATCTTAAGTTTACAGTCCTTCTACAAACGTAATTTATAAAGAAAATTTTATTCCTTTCCTGACTGAAATAATTCAAATCAAATAGTGATATTACTCATTTTCTCATTTTCTCGCTTTCATGCATTAATTTACAATATTCTAAAGCTATAAAATCAATCAAGACTTGTCCATATGTAGCTTAGTTCAATCAATTAAAGAAACATACCATATAAATCAATAGTTTTTTAAATTAATTATTAACAATAAAACAATTGATTTAAGGAGAAACTTGCGCGATATTGGAATTTCCTTGATCTTGGTTATTATCTGTTTTCCCTAGATCTTGAGAATTACCAAATTTCTCTAAATCATGCACATTACTTGTTTTATCCCCTTCTTTTATATCATTAATTTTCCCAGGAGATATCGGATTACTCGTTTTTTCGCTTACATTATCTTTTTTTTGCTTTTCTTTAAAAGATTTCCATCTTTTAAGTCCAAAATCAGTCAAAAGTTGTCCAATTATAATAAATAGAACTTCAAGTGCAGCTTGTGGTAAAAGCACTAAATTTGCCATGGCAGGCCCAGGGCAAAAACCAGTTAAACCCCATCCCATCCCAAAAAACGCAGGGCCAATAATAATCCCATAATCAATTTGTTTATTTGTAGGAACTCCAAATTTTGCACTGCATAATGGTTTTTTCTGTCTTAAAATCAAGTTAAATGCAACCACATTAATGCTTACTGCAACAGCCATCACAAATATCAAACTTGGATCCCAGCCATCAGCCATCGTTAAAAATGCGAGAATTTTAGTCCTTCTGCACATTCCTGACAGTAAAAGTCCTAAGCCGAACAAAGCTCCTGCAAAGCAAGAGACCCATAAGTCGAATTTCCCTATTTTTGTGGTTGCCTTGGATAGAGCGGTGATGATAGCTAGTATTAAAAAGCCAACGAAAACTGCTAAATAAACTCAGCCGCTTACTAATCTATAGATATCATAAGCATCACTGCTAACGTCCAAAGTGTCATCTAAAAATGGCTCATAATGCCTCAATGTGGCAGTTGCAATCCCAAAACCCAAAAATATACAAGTTGCAATAATAGATCTTGGAGAAAATCTAGGGACTCCACATACAGCATGACCACTTGTGCATCCATTTCCAAATTTTGTCCCAAAGCCCACAAATAGTCCTCCCACAATCCATCCAGCCACATCTAAATCATCTCCAGCCTCTTCGCCATCAAAAATCTTTTGTCCACTAACTTTATGGTCCACCCCCAGCCTAAAGCACACAATTATTCCAATTAGCCCAGTTATAAAACTTATTTTCCATATCAAGCCTTCTTTCTTATTCCATGTCGAGATTGTAAAAAGAATTCCACTCATCCCTGTGATTCTTCCCATCACATATAAGTTAATAATCGTTGAAAGTGCTATTAAAAAGCCTCCCAAGCAGGCAAAACCAACTGCTGTTCCATCCCAGTCTACTCCCATGATTTTTATTTGGAGTCGAAAACATGAATTTAAATTTATTAAATATTCAGTGAAATGGAATACCGTATTGAAATATGGAAATATGGGTATTTATTTTATACGATTTTTATAATAGTTAAGCTATTTAAGAGCTAAGAAGGAGTTTTGCAATAAAAATTGGATAATATAGAAAAGGAAAATAAAGGCTTTTCTGCTTTTGAGAAAAATTTAAAAAATTATTATTTTTTAAATTTTTATGTTTTATTACTATTTTTTGCTTTTTCTTATGTTGATTAATTAAAAGATTTATAGGATAGCTTGGCAGCAATGCAATGCAATCCAATTAAATGGATATCATTTTTAGCACATAAAGTAGCTATGATCATTATCATTATCATTAGAATTTATATCGCTTAACGTCCACTACGGAGTTACAACCCCAGGTTTATCACTCGCCCTTTCGTCGCATCGGGCCCACAAAGTAGCTATGATCAATATAGTTCTAGATATAAATTAATTGAAGCAAGCTTAAAATTCATTTGCGATTTTAGTATCAGCTTCTTCAGATTATGAAGCCCATGAATTTCTTTATATTTTAATTTCTCAAGTTTTCTAAATAGATCATTTAGCTTATAAAATGTTTTTTATTATAACCAAAATCTATGCTTTGCATCTACTTAATTTCAAATTAAGTTATTTATCAAATTGCTTTATAAATGCAATTTTAAAATCATTAGCAACTGCCTAAAATGCTTTCCTCATTATATACTTTCAATTCGATTTTTCTACTTTCAGTCATATAAATTCCATATTGAAGCTTTTTAAAAAAATTAAAATTTCTTATAGTCTATTAAAATTTAAACACACCCAATCTTACTAGGAAGAAACCTAAAAATCCCAGCCGCAAAGAAGCTTTATGAAATATTAAAAGGTTTTATTCTGTTTAAGAAAGAAAAAGAAGAAGGCACTAATTAAAAGATTTTATATCTTTCATAAAACTAAAGAGTCAAATAAAGAATATATATATTTTATTATTTCTTAAAATTATGCATTCTATTTAAAATGATGTATATTTTTTAAAATTTCAGATTGCTTAAATCTCTCTTATATATTTATCTTCCTTTTTCCAATATCTCTAAAAGTATTTAATTAATTTTATTCAAAAAATGACCTTGGCTGCCTTGCACTGCTATTTCTTTTTCTTCTTTCTTCATCATTTCTCTGCATTTCTGCAAAAAAATCATCTTCAAGCTCTTGTCTTTCTGCTGGAATCGAATAATGCAAAGGATGGCGAAGCTGCGTCAAGTTATGGACCCTTTCATTTAAAACCTGTGGGGCTGGGGACATATTTCTTTCATAGCTGATTCTTGGGGGTGTTGAATTTCTACTAGGTCTTCCGCTGCTGGCATCTTCTCTTTTTGGGGTCCCAGTTTCTTTGCTTTCTTCGACTTCTTGGTATATTTCAAAAGATCGCTGAGATGCTGGCGGGGTCTTGTCTTCTCTAAGCTCTTCTTGGGATTCCATATATTCTAACGGAGGAGTTGCAGGCTCTTCTTTATAATGATGGGAGGTCTCACCTGTAGACTGATGGAATAAGTTCTCAAAAGGGTCTGGGGAAGCATAATGGGCTTCTTTTGACTCTTCCAATGACTTTTGGTAAGAATTCCATGCGCCTGTGCTCCCGACATCAGAAACCAGGCGGTCAGTAGATTGTGGGTGTATATCTACTACAGGAGAATAAGAAGGCTCAGGTGGCTCAGCTGGAAATGACAAAGCTTCATAATTAAACGGCTCATATAAATTGTCATTTTCTAATTTTAATTGATTTAGCTGCAAGTCAAGCTGCTGGATTTCTTCGTCTTTGTCTTGGATTTCTAAATAAAGCATGTCACATTCTTGATGTAAAGCAGAAAGCTCATTGCGAAGAGAAGAAATATCGGTTTGGAGCTCAGAAATTTGTGAGTCGAGAAATGAATTTTTAGGCTGATGAAGGCGGGCTGTGAGGATTTTTATGTCTTCTTCAAGTCTACTGGTTGCTTCGTGAGACTGAGTTTTATATCTTTTGTACTCTTCTGATACTCTTATGCTATGGTCTCTTAGTTTTGTGCATTCCCTTGTATGGATTTCGATTTCTCTCTGCAAATTTTCAGCTTCACAGTTCCGATTGTCGATGTCTGCATTAAGTTTCTCTATTTTTTGCTGGTCTTTTCTGACCTGGCCTTCAGAATCAAGCTTGCGCAATTTTCCTCTCAGCTCTTTTAGTTCTTCTTCCATTAACTTTCCTTTGTTTTTCTCATTTTCTAGTTCCATTTCTAATGTCAAGCATTGGACTTTAGCTGATTCAGCTTCTTTTTGCTTTGTGGTTAGCTGCTTTGTAAGTGATGATAAGTCTTCCCACTGCAATGAGTCACTTTGAATAGAAGAAGTGTCAATTGATTTAAATGTAAACTCTGAGCCTTCTGATTGCTGAATTTCTGTGGCAGGAGGAGAAGCCGAGAGTTGCTTAATATGTGCTTTTTCTTCTATAATTTCTGGGTTTTCAGGGATTACTTGGGTTTTTATAGGCTCAATAGGCACTTCTTGAGAATGTGGTTGGGATGAAATAGGCTGAGGAGGAAGAGATCGATTAACTGGACGATTTAAGCGGCGATTCCCCGTTTTTTGTCGAAATTCTCTGAACTCTTTAAGCTTTGAGTCTCTGATTGGAAGTTACCTAATAAGTTTTGCCTGATTGGGGTTCATTTATATAAACTTATAATTATGAGTTTATATAACTAGGTGCACTTATAGCAGGCCGAAGCTATAATTGTAACAAGATTTTCTATAAAAGTATCAGTGATTCATTTGAAAATTAGATTTTAATGAGATTTCAACAAATATTTTGATAATTTTATTTATCTGAAGCTATTTAAGTAAAAGGATGAAATATATAGCAATAAATCAGATTGTGATATAATAAAATATTAAAATCGCATAAAATATTTATCAATCGAGTTCCTTAATTTTCCTCTGTGAAAATAAATATTTAGATTTTAGAAACTAACATAATGAAACATCCAGGCTATTTATTCCATCAAATAATCAAAATTTATTATTAAAATAATTCATAACTTGCGCCAAAGGGTTTTTTATTAATATATCATCCTTTATTAAAAGTTAAATTTAAGAGTTTCTAAAGCAGAATTTATAAAAAAAAAATTAAAATATTAGACATTAAAATCTTAATAAGTTATATTAGTGATCTCATATCAAATTTCTTAAAATAAATTCCGACATGATTTCACCTTTAATTTTATATTTTCTTATCACTAAAAATCAGAAGAATTCTTATAAATCAAGAGGAAAATAAATATTGCATCATACTCTTATTTCTGACAAAACGGCTTTGCTAATTTAAAATATCTCAATTCTTGCAATTATAATAATACTCAAAATATATATAATGCTTTTCAAAGTGATGAATATACTTACACTAGGGTGGTGTCTCAATCTTCTCATAGTTGATAACAAAGAAGCTAACTCCTACTCTCTGTGAGCAAGCAAAAACATTGGAAAAGTCTATTTTTTGAAGACAAATAGAAAAAAATTTGCTCGTTCACGAAGAGGGAGTAAAACGAATTTTGACTCACTTGAAGACTCATACACAAACATTTACATTGAGCACAAAACCCTTGAAGAACTTTTAAAATTAGAGTATGAAATTGATAGAAATACTATTATTATTGATTTATCCTCAAATATTCAGTCTCATTTTTTATTATCTCAACTCGCTTCAAGACAAAGAATTCTTCATATCATAAACGATGATTTTAATAATGGATATACCTCTTGGACTTTTACGCTAAAACCAAATCAGGGTAAATATATAAACTCCTTACTCCCCCTCCATGAGTCAACAAAAATATTGGAAAATTCTCTTATTTTTATGGAAAAAACTGCCCTCTGTGAACAACATAAAATATTATATAAGAGAATAATTAATATAATGAAATTTCTAACTATTTCGTTTAAGTTTTACAAAGATATAAATTTTAAATTTAATTAATATTTTATTTCCAATTGGGATTAATTTTAATTTTCGAAAAAAATGACTGTGAAATTTATATAGCCCCAGCCATGAGCGACAAAATTTTCGTTCACTCACAGAGGGTTAGTAAATGTTTGCAAAAAATTTAACTGAAACTCAGGAATTGTTTTTCTCTCCTATAAAAATTCAGGCATGCAACGTAAAATTAACGAAATATTTGATAATGATTTTCATTATATCATTGTTGAGAGAAAAACAGATATTTCTCAAGTAATTAACAGAGAAGTTTTTAGACTTGGAAGTTACTTATATTATTTATTCACAGAAAGTAATATATCTGAGGATATTATCCAAAACCTCATAAGGACAAATTTATTATTAAAAGACAGCGGAATATTATTAAGCCAGGAAAGTAGTTATAATACAAATTTTAATGGCGCTTTAATTCTAGCTTCAAAAGGCCAAGAAAATACAAAATCATATGAACAAGAAACTGTCCAAAGTTTAAAAAATTTATTTTCTCAGATTCTTGGAGCTCAAAATTTTAATAATACAGGAAATGACATTAATTTTATTATGAAAGATATTCTTATGTCTATCTGTGAAAGCCATTTTTGTACAAATTCTTTTAATTTAGTAAATATTCAGTCTGGAAATAGGGTTATTATTGGAGATTCTTTGCCTTTCTCTATAAAAAACTCAATAATTTTCCCAGGCAATTCTTCAGTAATCCCTGAATCTCGCAAAAAAATTATAAAAGTTAGCATAAGTAATGGCTCTAAAAACCCAACAACCGCTCCTATGAATAATACCTACACAAATTACTATGGCTGCTATACAGCCATAAAGCAAGTAAATACTGGCCAGGATTTAATAGAAAATTTTATGCTATCCCCTACAACTTTTGATTGTGGACAATCTGAGTATAATTCTACTTTTATGTATAATTGTTTTTCTAAAAAATTCGATGATATCGGTGTCATGCATTTTCCATCAAGCTTTACACCAGTAGTATCAGGAACAATGGCGACGCTCTCCAAGCTAAATCATAGTATTCCGCTCATCGCAGGCATGTCTAATGATGATGCGCTGACAATTACGCAGAAATACCCATTTTTCTCTAGGACAAGTTTTGATTATGTTTACGTAGCTGCACAGTTTGTAAAGGTACTCTATACTTTGGGTTGGAAAAATTGCGCAATTTTATATAGAGGTTTCCTCTATATAGCGCTGAAAGCGCAGACATTTTCCAGGAGCTTTCCAAGTTCGTCGGACCAAATCGCTTTTTGGTCCGACCAAGGCATTGATTTGGTGCAACCAACCGATAAATTCCGATCAGAATTTATCGGCCTTACAGCGCCAAACATAGGAAACTTCTATATCAGACTAAACCTTTGTATACAGCCATGCACAATCAGTTTGTAGAAACAGCTGAAAAGTATAATTTGAAGATTCTCAATAGAGAAAGCCTTCGTGCAATACCAGGAGACGTCAATAGTTATGAAGCCTTACTAAATCACACAGAGATTGTTCAAGAAGTCATAAATAGCAACGCTCGGCTATTGATAATGATTATGCTCGCTGACATTTCTATTGCAACGATGGACTTGCTTTACGATTTAGGCATAAGAAAAGGCGATTTAATAGTATTATGAGCAGCGCCAGCTTGGATCAATGCTGTATATTTTCCTAGACCAGGCGGCTTAGATAGAACTAAAACTAATGAGCTTTCGCTTCCTTCAATTGCATTAGACCAACCTAGCTATACAGGAGAGGTAGGAAACTGGGTCGAAAAACAAATAGCCAGCACATATGGAGGAAACCCCTCTCAAAGTAACCTAGGCTCATGCTGGAATTATGACGCAGCAAGACTAGGAAGCTATGCATTGGATTTCATGATTGATAGAGGTCTTGATTACACAAATGGGACTTTATTAATGGAAGCGGTCAGAAAACAAATTTTTACAGGCTGCTCTGGGACAGTGAGAATTGAGCCTGATACAAATAATAGATTTATTAATTTCCTGATATTGAAAAATGCGTTGTGAAATCCTGCAACTAATTCTGTACAAGTTTCTGATGCGGCATATTGAAATCCTACTGGGAGTGACGTTTTAACGATTCTTCAGCCATTAAAATACGCTGGAAATACCACGATAAAGCCTAGCGATTTTAGAGTTGAGCTAAATAATTGCCCATTTCCTGAAAAAGAAATTAGGACTTTTGATAAAGGCAGGTATTTATCCCCCCAATTTAAATTAAAACATAACTAACATTTCTTTTTTTTTGTACATTTATCCCTTTTAATTTGGATCAACTTTTTTCATAGGTAAAATGCTAATTTTTTTTAAAATTAGTTTTAACCTAATTTAAAGATATATATATTAATATTTTAAATCTGAATCGATTTAAAAATTTTGTGTTCAATTTATATATTTTTAATTTTTAACATTTTTAACCTTCTTTAAATAGGAAGAGATTTTTTTATTTAAAGAGAATAGGATTAGTATTTGGAATTTGCATAGCAGTAGCGGTGGCGACTGCAGGGGTTACTATCGTTATATGGAAAAAATGATGGAATATAAGAGCTGAAGATTTAAAAGAAAGGAAAGAAATGTCAATCGAAGATTTCATTATGGCTGCCACCATTGTAATTGAATTTTTCCAATTGTTAGCTATGGGTCCAGATATTACTCCTATAAATTCTTTAATTTCTGATATAGGAAAATCGTTTTCACTGGATTTTGAAAGCTTGATACAGGTGAGAAATGACGTTTTTTGGATTTTTCTTGATGTAGTTTTTGGGTCAATTATATTGTGGGTGATTTTATCTGTGATTGTTTTGTTTAGATTGGACGAAATTTTTAATAGGGTCGCGATTATTCGATATCTCAATTCACTTTCGGATTATTCAATACTAAACTGATTTTAAAAAAATGAAAAAATCATGATTTTATATAGGAATCACCTAATTATGATGAATTTTACTATTTTCAGCATATTTAATGCCTGTGCTTGGGAATTTATTGTTTATCCCGTTTATGTCAGGCTTATTAGACGTTTTTGTATGTGATAAATCAATTGGAGATGATTTCACTCAAAGTTTTATGTATAAAGATTGCAACCAATTTTGCTGGAAAAATGACCATATAATATATGCAACTTTTGCCTTCATTGGTATTATTTTATATGAACCTTTAGCAATATTCTGTAGACCTCTCTGGCAAGAATTTCAACCTTTGGCACATGTAAAATACTCTCCTAGACATCTTATGCTGAAAACTATATTCCAAATAACCCTTATTGTTATGAATAAAACAGTAAAAAGAGCTCAAGACATCGCCCATGGAGCGATTTTTACGTTTTTTGTGCTAGTTTTTGCAGTTTTTATACATAGAGACAAACCTTATAATTATCCTAGATTCAGCTGGTGACTGACTTTAAGCTTATTTGGAATTGTGTGAGAGTCATTTTTAACTACAATTAATATAGGAATTGGGAATAGTGATTCTCTTGTATGAGTTGCTATATTAATAGCTGGATGGGGTATAATAGGAATTATAGGATTATGGGTACAAAAGAAAAAATATCCGAGTTTGCTTTTTAGAAGTAAAGGAAAAGATACTTCAAATTTATTCAAATTTGCATTTACATTGGGCAGAAGGAAATCTCAAGCAATTTCATTGAAGATGAGTTAAAAAATTATTAAAAATAATTAGCTTTATTTAAGCCTTATTTCAAAAAAATTAGGGAGTAAAACTTCAATATATTTTCTGACTTCTTTTAACTATGTTGATCTTTAAACTCTTCGTACTAACTTTATGGACTCTCTGCGATTTTGATCAGTCGGAGGGAATCTCTAATTCTCAGGTAGTCTGGGATATCGTCTACCGATAAACTGATTAGGTTTAGGCTTAAAAATCCTGTTTCTTTTTTCTTGTCCGGCTTTTTTAAATTTTTCTTCTTCTTAAACGAATTCATTAATAGCATAGCTATAAGCTATCACTTTTTTGATGTCTTCTAGAGGAGCTTCTCTTATAGTTTCTGAAGTAACGATATGTCCGATATTTCATAAATGATCTAAATCTGCAAGAATAAATACCAAGATTTTTAGATATAAAAATAGCAATAATAAAATCATAATGATTTTTATTCCCTCTTATAGTATAGACTTCTAATTCAAAATAATTCATTTTCTGTGCCAAATATGGGCATTTTATAAATAAATCACCCTATTGGTTTTTTATTAAAAAGTTAAATTCAATATAGTATTCCTCTTATCGAATGAGTCAATAAGCACAATTTATAAAAAAATAATTCCGAAATATTAAATAATTAAAAAACTTAATAAATTGTATGAGTAGTCTGATATAAAATTTTCTAAAATTAATTCTGGCATGCCTTTGCCTTCAATTTTGATATTTTTTTATATTTAAAGATCAGAGCTCTTTTAAGGACCCACTATTCACATAAAAACAATATTTCATAATTCTCTGGTTTATGACGCAACGGCTTTGGTCGTTCAAAATATCTTAATTAATGGACGGCTCTTGCAAATGAAATAATAAACAATATAAATAATGCTTTTCAAAATAGTTGCTATACTTACACTAGGATGGTGTCTCAATCTTCTCATAGTTGACGAAAAAGAACCTAAAGAGATTTTTGACTCTCTTGAAGAGTCATATATAAATATTTACATTGAGTACAAAATTCTGGAAGAACTTATAAAAATAGAGTATGAAATTGATAGAGATACTATCATAATAGATTTATCCTCAAATATACAGTCTCATTTTTGAATATCTCAGCTTGCCTCAAGGCAAAGAATTCTTCATATTATAAATGATGATTTTAATAAGGGATATAGCACTTGGACTTTTTCACTAAAACCATATCCGGATAGATATATAAATTCCTTAGTAAATGTTCTAAAAAATTTTAACTGAAGCTCAGGAATTGTTTTTCTCTCTGATAAAAATTCATGAATGAAAGAAAAAATTAGCAAAATATTTGATAATGATTTTCATTATATTATTGTTGAGAGCAAAACTGATATTTCTCAAGTAATAGATAGAGAAGTTTTTAGACTTGGCAGCTACTTATATTATTTATTTACAGAAAGTAATATATCTGAGGATATTATCCAAAACCTCATAAGGACAAATTTATTATTAAAAGACAGCGGAATATTATTAAGCCAGGAAAGTAGTTATAATACAAATTTTAATGGCGCTTTAATTCTAGCTTCAAAAGGCCAAGAAAATACAAAATCATATGAACAAGAAACTGTCCAAAGCTTAAAAAATTTATTTTCTCAAATGTTTGCAGCTCAAAATTTTAATAATACAGGGAATGACATTAATTTTATTATGAAAGATATTCTTATGTCTATCTGTGAAAGCCATTTTTGTGCAAATTCTTTTAATTTAGTAAATATCCAGTCTGGAAATAGGGTCATCATTGGCGATTCTTTGTCTTTCTCTATAAACGACTCAATAATTTTCCCATGTAATTCTTTACTAATTCCTGAGCCTTGCAAAAAAATTATAAAAGTTAGCATAAGTAATGGCTCTATTAATCCAACAACCCCTCCTATGCCTTTTACCCACACAAATTACTATGGCTGTTATACAGCCATAAATCAAATAAATACTGGCCAGGATTTAATAGAAAATTTTATGCTTTCTCCATC
This sequence comes from Blepharisma stoltei, assembly GCA_914767885.1. Taxonomy (NCBI): domain Eukaryota; phylum Ciliophora; class Heterotrichea; order Heterotrichida; family Blepharismidae; genus Blepharisma; species Blepharisma stoltei. Next base: position 96,159 of record CAJZBQ010000051.1, read on the forward strand.
AACTTTTGATTGTGGTGTATCTGAGTATAATTCTACTTTTATGTACAATTGTTTTTCTAAAAAATTTGATGACATTGGCGTCATGCATTTCCCCTCAAGCTTTACACCAGTCGTATCAGGAACAATGTTGACGCTCCCCAAGCTAAATCATAGTATTCCGCTCATTGCAGGTATGTCTAATGATGATGTCCTTACGTTGCCTCAGAAATACCCATTTTTCTCTCGGACAAGTTTCGATTACGTATATGTGGCTGCACAGTTTATTAAGGTACTCTATACGATGGGCTGGAAAAATTGCGCAGTTTTATATCAGGTTGAACCTTTGTATACAGCCATGTACCAGCAGTTTGTAGAAACAGCTGAAAAGTATAACATGAATATCCTCAATAGAGAATATTTACGTGCAATACCAGGAGATGTCAATAATTATGAAGCCTTATTAAATCACACAGAGATTGTTCAAGAAGTCATCAACAGTAACGCTCGGCTATTAATAATGATTATGCTTGCTGACATTTCTATTGCAACGATGGATTTATTTTACGATTTAGGCTTAAGAAATGGCGATTTAATAGTATTATGAGCAATGCCAGCTTGGATCAATACTATATATGTCCCGAGGTCAGGTGGCTTAGCTGGCTATCGACGGATATGAAACTTGTATCCCAGGACGTAACTCTAGGGACCGCGCTGGGAAAGTGAGCAAATGGTCAAGCGAGCGCCCTCTAGCCTTGCTGGGCTGTCCCTTTCTGCTTACAAGTCTCGTCATCCCTTGGAATAAAATATTGCATAGATTTGAGCCTGCTGTCGGTCAGCCCGATATTGCACTCCATCAGACCAAGCTAGAGCTGACCAAATACACTCACCGCACTCTGCTTTCCCTTCCACAAGGTCCCCAGATCCCATCTGGCTGCAAGTGCTAAGGGAAGAGGTAGGCTCTCCACGCAATTTTTATATGTTTAATGGAAGCTGTAAGAAAACAAATTTTTACAGGCTGCTCTGGGACAGTGAGAGTTGAGCCTGACACAAATAATAGGTTTATTAATTTCCTGGTATTGAAAAATGCGTTGTGAAATCCTGCGACTAATTCTGTACAGGTTTCTAATGCGGCGTATTGAAATCCTACTGGGAGTGACGTTTTAACGATTCTTCAGCCATTAAAATACGCTGGAAATACCACGATAAAGCCTAGCGATTTTAGAGTTGTGCTGAATAATTGCCCATTTCCTGAAAAAGAAATTAGGACTTTTGATAAAGGTAGGTATTTACCCCCCAATTAAATTAGAACAAAAAAATAATAAAATTTCATTTTGGTATTTTAACATCTCTTAAATTGGAACATAATTTTTTTAAAACAAAAATTATAGGTTTTATAAATTAGTTTTATCTAGTTTAATTATAAAACCCAGGTAGATATTATTTAAATAATTAAAACTGAATAGGTTAATTTTTTTTAATTAATTATTCATAATATTTTTTTATTTTTAAAAAAATGTTATTAATTTTTTTAAAGTTAAAAATAAAGTTAATTTTTATTAAAACATTAGCCTTCTTTAAATAGGAACAGAATTTATTTTTTAAAGGGAATAGGATTAGTATTTGGAATTTGCATAGCAGTAGCGGTGGCGACTGCAGGGGTTACTATCGTTATATGGAAAAAATGATGGAATATAAGAGCTGAAGATTTAAAAGAAAGGAAAGAAATTTCAGTTCCTGACGCTATTATGGCTGCTACCATTGTAATTGAATTTTTCCAATTGTTAGCTATGGGTCCAGATATTACTCCTATAAATTCTTTAATTTCTGATATAGGGAAATCGTTTTCACTGGATTTTGAAAGCTTGATACAGGTGAGAAATGACGTTTTTTTGATTTTTCTTGATGTAGTTTTTGGGTCAATTATATTGTGGGTGATTTTATCTGTGATTGTTTTGTTTAGATTGGACGAAATTTTTAATAGGGTCGCGATTATTCGGCATCTCAGCTCACTCTCGGATTATTCTATAGTAAACTGATTTTAAAAATATTAAAATAATCATGATTTTATATAGGAAGCACCTGATTATGATGAATTTTACTATTTTCAGCATATTTAATGCCTGTGCTTGGGAATTTATTGTTTATTCCTTTTATGTCAGGCTTATTAGATGTTTTTGTATGTGATAAATCAATTGGAGATGATTTCACTCAGAGTTTTATGTATAAAGACTGCAACCAATTTTGTTGGGAAAATGACCATATAATATATGTAACTTTTGCCTTTATTGGTATTATTTTATATGAGCCTCTAGCAATATTTTGTAGACCTCTCTGGCAAGAATTTCAATCTTTGGCGCATGTAAAATACTCTCCTAGACATCTTATGCTGAAAACTATATTCCAAATAACCCTTATTGTTATGAATAAAACAGTAAAAAGAGCTCAAGACATTGCCCATGGAGCGATTTTTACGTTTTTTGTGCTAGTTTTTGCAGTTTTTACACATGGACATAAAGCTTATAATTATCCTAGATTCAGCTGGTGACTGACTTTAAGCTTATTTGGAATTGTGTGAGAGTCATTTTTAACTACAATTAATATAGGAATTGGGAATAGTGATTCTCTTGTATGAGTTTTTATATTAATAGCTGGATGGGGTATAATAGGAATTATAGGATTATGGGTACAAAAGAAAAAATACCCGAGTTTGCTTTTTAGAAGTAAAGGAAAAGATATGGACATTGAAGGGTTTTAGACAAATATTTTTGTGAAGAAAATCAATTGACATGCAAAATTTGATATTTATTTTCCTAAAAATTAAATGCATAAAGAAGAGGGGTGAAAATGCTAAATCTATTATACTTCTAATTTATTCAAATTTGCATTTACATTGACGAGAGGCAAAAGTAAAGTAATATCATTTAAATAAATTATTTTATTAAATGGAAAAGAAAACTATTAAAATAATTAAGTTTATTTAGTCTTTATTTATTAGAATAAAGAACTGGAATATACTCTTTTACATTGGTCTGATTTTTGAACTTATTCCAACTAACTTAATGCGCAATTTTGATCAGTTAGATGGAAATCTCTAATTCTCAGGTATTCTGTAGCTTCTTCCCTACTGATTATATCTTCCTCAGTTAGGCTCCAAAAATCCTTTTAATTTTTTTCTTAATTCAATTTTTATTAGTGTCTTTTTGAAATTTTTCTTAATCTTGAATAAGCATAGCAATTGAAATAAATTTTGCAAAGAATACCATAATAGGCATCCAGAAAACTACTCATTTTTTTATTCTTCCAAATGCTCATCATCCAACGTGTCATGCTCTCTCTCCTTTATATCAAGCTACTCAATAATATTTCTTTTCTTAGCTTACTTTGTATATATTGTAGCTTTTGATATCTATCAAGGAGCTCTCTTATAATATCTGAAGTAACGATAAGTACGATTCCCATAAAGGATCTAAGTCTGCAATCTTGGGCTGCAATCACCAAACAAGTAAAGAAATTTCTCAAAAAACAGATTCTGTGAGTGAAGATCTCAAAATTTTATTTCTTAAAGCCTAATTCAACGCAATCCTTACTCTCATCTCGGAAAGGGTTATTTCTGCTTAAATTATCTAGTTCGGTTAGTCCTTTTGCTAGATTTAAATTCATATCCTTATCTTTTATATATATAATGCCTCACTTGATAGGCAATTAATGACATGAAATTGGTGTTTAAGGAAGTTTTACTGAGCCAGCTTAAAGGGTTTCATGCTATTAATTTCTGAGCTTCTTCTGTAGATTTGCATTAGTTTTCTTCTCAATAAAGAGCAGACAAGGCCTTCCATTTTGTTTTTCTTAATTTATTCTTGATGTATTATTATGGGTTATTTAGGCCACTTTTATTTTAGGCAAAATAATTGATTATTCAAAATAATGAATTAAATTCTAGATGAAAATCTGTAAATATTTATAAATTTATTTTTGGGTATATTTAAAAATGAATTACCTTTACAAATTAAGCAAAAAGATAGGTATTAAATTAATGCTTAAATATGCTTAGAAGCCATATATTATAAGCAAGTATAAAATCATTTCTTTGCCCATATTAGGATATAAACTTCAGATCTCTTGGAATTTCTATATAGAACTTGCATTTCTGACTTTTTAATTAATATTGGAGAGTGCGTCTTACGATAATTTTTTCTAATTAGTTATTTTTTTACCTGTACATGACTTTTAATATAAATGAAATTCTGGCAGATTTTTATATTTATAACTCTAGGTTTATCAATAGACGTTTTTCTCGTCTACGACAACGCAACCAGCTTAAATATGCCTCTTTTCAAAAGCAACCTAGAATCAAGTTGAAACAAAACCTCAGAATTTAATGCATTATTTACTGATTATACAATATTTACACAAATTTTAAAGGAAAATCCAGAAAATATTCAAATTGTTATTGACCTTACCTCAGATTTCAAGTCACATTTTTGGATTTCAAGACAAGCTTTAGAGAACCATTTTATTCACATAACCCAGAAAAATTATAATGAAGCCTATTCTGACTGGTCTTTTTCTTTGAATTCAGATATAAATGTTTATTCAAAAGCAATAAAAAATGTTTGAGATAATCTTAATTGAATGACTGGTGTTGTTTTCCTTTCCCTAAAGAGTTTATTAATAAGAGATAAAGTGTATACCACTTTAGACAATGACTTCCATTATGTAATAATTGAAAGCAAGTCTGGAATTACTGAAGTTATTAATAGAGATGTATTTAAACTAGGGAGAAATTTATATTTCGTGTTTACAGAGAGCGATATTTCTGAGGAAATTATAAGTAATTTGGTGCAAACCAAGCTTTTGGGCAAGGGTTGCGGTCTATTTCTTAGCCAGGAGAGTGGCTATAAAGCCCCAATAGACGGATCATTAATATTAGCGTCTAGAGGACAAGAGCAAACTACTTCTTTTCAAGAATCTTTACAAGCAAATATTGTCAATTTATTCATCTCACTTCTTGATTTTTTGCAAAACAATAATTTTTATATTGACAGTCCCACTGTCTTAAAAAACGCCTTTATCTCCTTATGTGAAAACCATTTTTGCACAAATTCTTTCAGTTTAGTGAATATTCAGTCAGGTAAACGAGTTTTAATAGGCGATGCTTATTCTAAAAACTTTTCCTCAATAATTTTCCCAGGTGGACAAATTTCAATTCCTTATGTTCAGAAAAAAAAAATTAATATGAGCATAAGTAACGGTATTCACAATCCTTTTACTAATCTTACGATGCCTTATTTCCAGGTGCAATACTTCGGAGTTTATATAGCAATCGACCAAGTTAACAGTGGAGAAGACTTAATTTCAAATTTTATTATGGAGCCAACAACTTTTGACAGTGGGAATTCAATATATGATTTTGAGTTTTCTTATAATTCCTTTAGTGAGAATATTAAAAAAATTGGTGTCATGCATATACCACAAAGCTTCACCCCTGTAGTTATAGGAACAATGAAAACTTTAAGCGCATTAAACATATAGAAATTGCCGATGATGGCGCATTGAGCGCCATCATCGGGCAACTTTTTTCAGGGTCCACAATGGAAAAGGGTTACGTGTGGAACCCTTTTTAACACGTGGAGAATCCTCACTTCCACGCGTCAAAAAGGGTTCCACACGTGGAACCCATTTCACGTGTGGACCCTTAAAAGACGTTGCCCGATGATGGTGCATTGAGCGCCATCATCGGGCAATCAGTATATCAATCCCAGTTATAGCAGGACTATCTAATGACGCCTCTTTATCATTTTCCGATACTTTTCCTTATTTTTCAAGAACCACATTTGACGGTACCTATGTCGCCAGCCAATCTTTAAAGCTCCTTTATACCTTAGGCTGACGAAACTGCGCAATTTTATACCAAGACGAAATTTTTATGACTTCGGTTTACAACGAATTTGTAAAAACAGCCAAAGAGTATCGTTTTAATATTTTAAACAGAGAAGATCTTAGACTTATTCCCAGTTCTGTAAAAAACTATACCAGCCTTTTAAAATATACCCATGCAATGCAAGAAGTAATTGATTCCAATGCGAAGCTGCTAATTATCGTTATGACTGGCTCTATAAATCATTATATAATGGACATTTTTTATGATTTAGGAATCAGAAAAGGAGACTTTGTTGTGTTTTGAGCAATAACCGCATGAATTAATAGTATGTATATTCCTCGTGGTGATAATTTAACAAAATCCATAGAGGTCTCGCTGCCTTCTATATCATTAGACCAGCCAGCATTTGTAGGAGAAATTGGTAAATGAGTAAATATTGAACTGACTTCGAAATATCAGACAGAAAATAATATTGCTTCATGCTGGTCTTATGATGCTGCAAGACTAGGAATTAATGCCCTTGATTATATGACTAACAGAGGTCTAGACTATACAAATGGGAGCTTATTTATGAGTTATATAAGAAAGCAGAATTTTGTAGGGTGCTCAGGAAATATTAGGATTGAGCCAAATAGTAATAACAGATTTATTGATTCTCTTGTATTAAAAAATGCTATATGAGATGAAAACAGTAAGAATGTGATTTTAGAAGAAGTTGGGAACTGGAGTCCTATAGGAAATAAACTGCTGACTATGAAAAAGTCTATTATTTATTATGGAAATTCAACAAATAAGCCTGATGATTTTAGAGTTGTATTAGATGGCTGCCCATTTCCTCAGTCAGCAGTTAAAACTTTTGAGAAAGGCAGGTATTTAATTTTTGGGATAGGAATTGCGACTGTAATATGAAGTTTTTTTAATATTTTTTTTATTTGGAAGCAATGGAGTCAAATAGTCGTCCCTGATCTAACAAGCCGAGAAGAAGTGTCATACGAAGACTTTATTATGGGTTCTACAATTGTTATTGAGTTTTTCCAATTTTTAGCTATGGGGCCAGGAATGAAGCCAGTCAGCTCTTTTCTAAATTATATAGGTAATGCTTTGTCTTTTGACTTTGATGATTTTTTTTCACCGAAAAATGGTGCATTTTGGATTATAATTGATTTGGTATTTGTTGGTGTACTCTTATGGGTAGTTCTTTCACTAGTGGTGCTTCTTAATCTGGGGGAAAGAAAATTTTATGGTAAATGAATAGCTGAAAAGCTTAACAGTTATGCTGACAATTTAATGCCCTTTTTAGGTAATTGATGCTTTATTCCATTTATTTCAATATTGTTGGATGTTTTTTGTATGTGATGAATATTATCTTATCTTATTAAATTTATAATGTTTAACGTCCACTAAGGGGTAGCCTTTCCAGAGCTGCCACCATATTTGTCAACATGTCGGGTCCATTAACCTCTGGATCGATCCACTTTGTTGCACCAGGACACAGGTCGATACTGCATTCCGGCTTCAACAGGCTGCGTTGCCTCGTCTCCTTGGCTCAGCTCCTGCGCGTGTTCCGCCTAAGGGTCGCCTTCCTCGGGTGTGTTGAGAGGCAAAAACTTCAAGTCTCTTGATGCACTTGGAGCGGCGCCCTGGCTTATCCGCCAAAGTACAAATGCTATTGCTGTGCAGAAGTTTCCCTAAAGAAAGCCGAAACCCATAAATAAAATTGCTTGGGGGAGAGGAAATTAGCGGAGCTCATTTCACTCGAACCGAATGTCATTTTATTTAAGTATGTGATCAATCAATAGGTGATAATTTTACAGATAGTTTTATGATGAAGGATTGCTACCAATTCTGCTGAAAAGATGAACATTTAGTATATTCTATCTTCTCTGGGATTGCCATTATTTTGTATGAGCCACTTGCTATTTCTTGCAGACCACTGTGGCAAGAAATGCAGAATTTAGCTCACGTGAAATCTATTCCCCTACACCTGATGGAAAAGACGATAATTCAAGTTATTTTTATTGTCCTTAATAAAACAATAAAAAGAATACAAAGACTAGCCCATGGCCTCATATTTACGATTGTTATGCTATGTTTTGCAATTTTTACATTAAAATACAAAGCTTATAATTATGAAAGATTTAGCTGATGGCTATCATTAAGTCTATTTGGAGTCTCTTGAGGGTCATTTTTAGCTACAATTGATAATGAATTAGGCGACGGGTCCTTTTTCTGAATTCTTCTTTTGATTATTGGCTGATCTATATTAATATGTATTGGAGTTATAGTGCAAAGAGTGAAATATCCTAGCTTATTATACCGACCTCAAAAAATAAACACTGAAAAATTATACCATTTTGCTTTTGCTTTTAGTTCTAGAATTGATGATTATGATGAGGTTGGGAGTGTTAATTTCTTACAATAAATATGCAGTACAATTTATCTCTCAAAATACGAATTTTACCTAAAAAGGAATTTTTTTAGCTTAGTAAAGAATATATTTTGACTTTATAATTCATTTATATGATATAATCTATTTTAAATTCAACCTTAAATTAGCTTTGAATATTTTCAAATTTTTTAATAAATACAGCTCTATACTTAATCATTAGATAAACATACTCAAAAAATTTTTATTTCTTTTCTTATTTAGCTAAGCTACAATTTGGAATTATATTTAAAAAGTGCCTTTTTTTATATTTTTTAAATCCTCAATTGATCTATTATTCTAATCAAAATATTTAAAAAATTTGAAACAGATATAGTCTTCTGATAATTCTAAAGCTATTATTTTTATTTTCCACCTACCAAATATCACTTTCTGATTTCTTAATAAGGCTGAATTACTTAAACCCAAAGCCTCAAAAAATAATAAAACAAATTTAATAGCTGTTAAAAGATATTCTTAATAAAAGGTAAATTTTATCAGTTTCGCTACAAAAAGGGATCAATATTCGTCGCTAAAAATAATTTAAGAAATCTCAATGAATTATAAAATCTTTTTTATTATTTTCATAAGCCTTATCAGTAAAATAAAGATTTATCATGTTTCAGCCAATTTTTAGAAAAGCAAAATATGAGAAAGATTTCCAATTCATAAATATAAAGCTTTTTTAATATAAATGAAGCTCTGGCTGTTTTTCCTATTTATAGCTCTATTGACATCAATAGATGTATTCGTAGTCTATGACGATTATACAAGTATTAATATACCCCTTTTCAAGAGTAGCTTATTGTCAAGCTGATCTTTATCAAAAGAAATTAATGCAGAATTTATTGATTTTCCATCATTTCTCAACGAAAATCCTGAAAATATTCAAATTGTAATTGATCTTACCTCAAGTTTCCAGTCTCACTTTTACATTTCACAGCTTGCTTGGAGAAGCCATTTTATACATTTAACTCGAGAAAATTATAGTAAGGCTTATACTGACTGGTCTTTTTCTTTAAATCTGAATGTTGGTGAGTATTTTATAGCTATGAAGAATGTGTGACAAAATCTCAATTGAATGAAAGGTGCTGTATTTCTTTCATTGGAATCTTTATTACTTAGAGATTCATTACACGATCAAATAGTCAATAATTTTTATTATGCTATTATAGAAAGCAGATCAGGAATTTCTGAAGTTATTAATAGAGAAGTATACAATTTAGGACAAAATTTATATTTTCTGTTTACAGGGAATGAAGTTTCTGAAGAAATCGTCAAAAAATTAGTAGAAACTAAACTTTTAAGTGCAGGAAGTGGCTTGTTTCTTACACAAGAATCTGGATACCAAGTAACGCTTGATGGATCTTTGATATTAACCCCTAGAGGACAAGAATATACAACATCAGCCCAGGAATCTTTAATAGCAAACATTATCAATTTATTTGACCTATTACTCGAATATTTAAACAAAGGCGACAATTATATGGACTGCGAAATTTCATTAAAAAACGCATTTATTTCGTTATGTGAAAATCATTTCTGTACTCATTTTTACAGTTTAGTGAATATTCAGTCAGGAAAAAGGGTGTATATAGCCGACGCTTTCTCTTCAAATTTTTCATCAATAATTTTCCCAGAAGGAAATACTATAGTGCCTTACCCTGAGAAAAAAAAAATTAGTTTCAGCATAAGCAGCGGAATTTATGACTCTGATAGCAGTATTGCAGCTCTTCTTTTCCTCTTACAAAATTGAGGTGTCTTCACAGCAGTAGCCCAAGTAAACGGAGGGACTGATTTAATTCCTAATTTTTCTATTGAAACGACCATAATTAACTGCTGAGGAGAATCATATGAATTCCAATACTCCTATAAATGTTTTGGGCAAAATATTGCAGAGATTGGCGTCATGCACATCCCAACGACTCTTACTGAGCTTGTCCTTGGGACAATTAATATTTTTGACTCCTTAAATATTACAATTCCTATAATTCCAGGGCTTTCTAATGACAATTCATTATCCTCTTCTGAGCTGTACCCTTATTTTTCTCGAACTACCTATGACTGGACTTATGTGATTAATCAGTCCTTAAAACTTATATACACCCTTGGCTGGCGAAACTGCGCCGTTGTATATCAAAATGAATCATTTTTAGCCTCAGTCTACAGTGAATTTATAAAAACAGCTAAAGAGTACAATGTTAATATTTTAAACAGAGAAGATTTAAGAGCTATTCCTCAAGATCTAATGGATTATAATAGTCTTTTGAACTATTCTTATATCATGCAAGAAGTGATTGATTCTAATGCATAAATAAAATGGCATTCGGTTCGAGAGAAATTAGCTCTGCTAATTTTCTCTCCCTCATGGAATTTTATTTATGGGGTTGGGTTTTCTCTCGAGAACTTCCGCACAGCAATAGCTGTTTAAACTTTGGAGATAACCAAAGGAATAGCTCCTCAGTGCACTCAAGATTTCGGAGTTTTACCTCTCAGCACATCCCCAAGGGAGGATGACCCTCAGGCGGAACACGCGCAGGAGCTGAGTCGAGGCAAGGGCGACGGCATCGCGCCGGGTGAGACGTGCGGCGAAGATGGGCGAAGTGCAGGTGAAGGCTTGGCCGGTGGGCTAACCATCGCGATTCCAAGATGCCCGGCGACGTCATCAATTTTCGCTATAACTCCATTTTTATGGGGTGCGGCACTAGACACCTTAAACACCAGGCAGTTAAGTTAAGTTAAGATTCTAATGCAAAATTGGTAGTCATTATTATTTTTAGTCCTATTAATATCTATATTATGGATGTTTTTTATGATCTTGGAATCAGAAAAGGGGATTTTGTCATATTTTGGGCAACCACTGCGTGGATTAATTATATATATCAGTTTCCTGATCAAAATTTGACAAAAACAAAAGAAGTTTCACTTCCTTCTTTGTCATTAGACCAGCCTGCATTTGTAGGTGAAGTCGGAAACTGGGTAAATAGCCAGCTTTTATTAGCTTACGAGATCCCGTATAATTGTCTTTCATGCTGGTCTTATGACTCTACAAGACTCGTAATTAATGCTCTTGACTATATGATTAATCGAGGCTTAGACTATTCAAATGGAACCCTATTAATGAGCGCCATAAGAAAACAGAACTTTTCTGGCTGCTCAGGGAGTATTAGAATCGAGCCAGACAACAATAACCGGTTTATTAATTCCCTTGTAGTCAAAAATGCTATATTAAATGAAAGCAGTGGGCAAGTCATATTAGAAGAAATCGGCAATTGAGCCCCTTCAGGAAATACCTTACTTATTATGAATAAGCCTATAGTTTACTATGGAAATTCCTCACTCCCCCCCTTTAATTGAACAAAAATATAGGTAAAATTTCCATTGTTTTGTTAAATTAACTCCCTTTAAATTTTGAAAAATTCAATTTTATAATAAATAATTTTATAGATAAAAATCATCATTTTTGTGTAAAAAGTTTTGATATAAGTTAAATGTTTCTTCTTAATTAAAATTAAAAATTTAGTTATATCTTGCTCTTATTTAAAGAAGAGAGTATTAAGAGCGTCTTATTTAAAAATAAATTTATTATCCTTAATTGCTAAATTATTTTTAAAAAAAAATTTATTTTTTCGATAAAAAAATATATTTTTTATTTAAATAATTTTGATATAATTACATGCGAATTCTTTGCAAAAATTGAAAATTTACTTATTTCTTGTTTTATTTTAAAGAATAGAGTATAAATAATATCTTATTTAACAAAATTAGCACATTGATCGATAAATTTTCTAAATTTTTTTATATTATTATTAAAAAAATAATAATTTTTGTGTGTAATAGTTTTTGATACCAATTAATAGTGGCGCATTAACTAATAATTAAAATTTAGTTATATCTTGCTTTGTTTTAATGTATAAAGAATTAATAGCATTTTATTAAACAAATTTATGAATCTAATTCGATAAATTTTTGAAATTTTTTTTTATAAAAAATGTTATATTGATATTTTTTTTAAAAAAAAAATTAACCCCCCTTTAAATTGGAACAAAATTTTTTGTTCCAATTTAAAGGGGGGCAGTCAGGCAAGCCAAATGACTTTAGAATTGTATTAAATAATTGTAATTTTAGGGAATCACAAATAAAACCATTCATGAAAGGGCGATATTTGATGAGTGGTATAGGGATTATTGTCGTCGTTTGGACGTGCTTTATCACATTTTGTGCTTGAAAAAGGTGAAGCCAGGTTGTAATCCCTGAGCTTGTATCTCAAGAAGAAGCCTCAATCCAAGATTTTATTATGGGCGCTACCATTATCATTGAATTTTTTCAACTTTTAATGCTAGGACCTAGCATTAAGCCAATTAGCCCTTTTTTATATTCAATAGGAGATGCCTTATCTTTAAATTTTGACGAATTTATTACAGTGAAAAACGGAATTTTTTGGATTATTATTGACTTTGTTTTTGGTGGGGTATTTATATGGGTAGTTTTATCAGTAATTGTGCTGCTTAATCTTGGGGAGAAAAAGTTTTGAGGAGACCGAGTAATTAGAAAGCTGAATGATTATGCTGAAGATTTGATTCCGATTTTAGGAAATTTATGCTTTATTCCTTTTATTTCGTTACTAATGGATGTATTTGTGTGTGATAAAGCTATTGGTGACAGATTTACTGATAGCTTTATGATGAAAGACTGCTATCAGTTTTGTTGAAAAGACGAGCATTTGATATACTCCATCTTTTCTGGAATTGCCATCATTTTATATGAGCCACTTGCTGTTTTCTTCAGACCTCTATGACAAGAAATGCATACTTTAGCCCATGTAAAGTATCTCCCTATACACCTAATGGAAAAATCATTATTTCAGATAATTTTTATTGTGCTGAATAAAACAGTAAAACGTGCCCAAAGCTTGGCTTATGGGATCATATTTACTATTATTTCTGCATCATATGCAATCTTTACTCTAAAATACAAGGCTTATAATTATGAAAGGTTCAGTTGGTGGCTGTCTTTAAGCTTATTTGGAGTATCTTGAGGATCGATTTTAGCTATTCTGTGTAGCCATAATTATTTTTTTTATAATTATTGCATTCTTGGAATACCAATTTATTATAAAAAGATATACTATAAAAAATGAAACAGGGGACAATTCTTTTATATGGGTCATTCTTTTACTTATAGGCTGATCTCTTATAATAGGTGTAGGCATAACAGTGCAGCAAGTAAAATATCCAAGCTTTTTATATCGAGCTCAAAGCATAAATACCGAAAAACTCTACCAATTTGCTTTTTCTTTTACTACAAAAAACATATTTGAATTAGATGTAGCGGATGTTAATTTTTTGACATAATTTTAAATTTTTTTATATTTAACTATCCAAGCCTACAGAAAAAATATTTAATTTCTATTTTACTGAGCATAAATATTCATAAATAATCTAAATTATCCTATATTAAATAGCTTATCTCTAATTCATTGAAATCAGACCCAATACTAGCAGCCAAATCCAAGAGAAGATCAGATCCATTGACCCTGACTTGCTTTCACACATATTCGTGGTTGGGTTAAACTTCCCCTTTGCACAAGAACAAGTCCCGTTTCCATTATTAACCGTTGCAGATGCATCTTGACAGGTTATACATACATTTGCAGCACTACAAGTAGCACAGCTAACATCACAAGGAGAACAAGTATTCGAATTTTCTACCAAATAGTAACCATTCTTGCATACACATGCTTCTTCTTGGGTATTAAATTCTTTCAAAGTATCATAACATGTGCATGACCCATCAGCGTTTAAGCTCATATTATTCTGGTCAAAACAAATTTTGCAGGTATTCTGATCACTGCATTGAGAACAGCCTGTATCACAAGCTGTGCAGACATTGGTTAAGCTGTTATAATACCCAGGGTTGCATGCACAAGTCACAGCTCCTGGGAAGATTGACGCATTTTTGTCATTGCATTTACAAACTCCATTCACAACTGCAGCATTTTGAGTGTCGTAACAACTTGTGCAGCTATTTGGATCTCCACAAGCAGAGCATCCATTTCCACATGAAGAGCAGGAATTTCCATTAGAGTAATATCCTTGGTTGCAGCCACATATTTGCCTTTGGGAGTTAAAAACAGCATTTGGATCACTACAAACACAGACCCCAGAACTAATAACTGTATGTGAAGGATCAAAACAAACAGAGCAGGACGTCTGGGACACACATTTTTGGCATGTAGATGGGCATGGGATACAAGCGCCACCACTGTTCCAATACCCGTCGTCACAAACACAAAGCTTCTGGGAGTTATCAAAATTGGCATCAGGGTCATCACAGAAGCAAGCTCCTGAAGTAGAAATTGAGGTATGGGCTTGGTCATAGCAGGTTACACAGTTTGTTGGGCTTGTACAGGTCTGGCAGCCTGCCCCACATGCAGCACATACACCATTCTTCCCTTTATAATACCCTGGGGCACATTGACATACATTGGTATTTGTGCTGAAAACGGCATTTTTGTCAATACAGGAGCAAGATCCATTGCTATTGTTAATTGTATTTATAGGATCATAGCAGGCAGAACAAGAAGAAGCACTCGCACAAAATGCACAGCCAGAGGAGCATAATAAGCATTTATTGTAAGAACTGTTGAAATAGTACCCATTATTGCAGACACATTTATTAGAACTTGTACTGAAAGTAGCATTTGGGTCTGTGCAAGTGCAGACACCATTGGAAAGGGTTGAATAGTTTGGGTCAACGCAGGCTGTACAAAAAGTAGCTTGATTTATGCATTGGGCACATGGAGCGGTGCATGGAGAGCAGACTGTGTTGGAGCTGTAGTAATAGCCGGAGTTACAGGAACAGACATTGTTGGCTAAGGTAGAATAGTTTGGACAGGCACAAGTTGGAGCGGCTGACATGTGGGTGGCGTCAACACAGGTGAGACAGTTGGTAGAGGAGGTAGTGCAAGTTGAACATTGGATGCTACATGCAGAGCACATAGTATTGCTGCTGTAATAGAAACCAGGGTTACATACACAGTTGCCATTAGTTAAAGTACTGCTGGTTGGGCAGGAACAGGCTGGAGCTGCTGACATATGAGTGGTATCAACACATGTAGAACAAGCTGCAGCTGAGGTAGAGCAAGTGGCACATTGAGCATTGCAAGCTGAACAAGTGGTTGCGGATGAATAGTAATATCCAGGGCTACAGACACAATTGCCATTCGTAAGGGCTGAATTAGTAGGGCAGGAGCATTGAGGAGCTGCGGACATATGAGTAGTATCAGCACAGGTCTGGCAGTTAGTGTTTGATGTCTGGCAAGTCCCACATTGAGGTGCACATTGAGCGCATACAGTATTGCTGCTGTAATAGTACCCATTATTACATACACAAGTATTTCCTACCAATGTGCTCAATGCTGGGCAATAGCACTGACTCCCCCAGGTAAATTTTCATTTTTTGGTACTTTAACACGTAAAATGGTTATAGAAAAAAGATTGTATTGAAAATATTATAAAATTAGTTTTGACCAAATTTAATAGGAAAGAGTGCAATTAAAATGCTATTTTAAACAGTTTTCGCACTAAATCGATTAAGTTTTATAATTATTTTTCATAAAAATAAGTTAAAATTTAATGCATTGTCTTCATTTTATACTTTTTTTAAATTTTTAAAATTTAAACCCCCTTTAATTGAAATCGGATTTTTTGTAAAATTTAAAGGAGGAGTGAGGAGGGTTCCCCATATGGACAGCATCAGTGCAGGTAACACAATTTAAGGCAGAATTCACACAAGATGCGCAGTTTGTGGCACATTGGGTACATGTAGTAGGATTGCTATAGAAAAAGCCTGTATTGCAGACACATTGACTGTTAGTAAACGTTGAGCTTGTAGGACAAGTGCAGGTAGGTATGCCATTGGTATGAACAGAATCAGTACAAGCAGTACAAGTATTTAAAGCAGAGCAAGTTTGGCATTGCCCAGCACAAGGCGAGCAGACTGAGTTGCTAGAATAATAATACCCATCATTGCAGACACATTGTCCATTAGTAAGGGTCGAAAATGCAGGACATGCACAAACAGGGGCTGCAGTCATATGCGTGGTGTCTGAACAGGTCAAACAATTTGCTTGGGTATTCGCACAGGTTCCGCAGTTTCCAGCACATTGAGAGCACACAGTATTTGAAGAGTAAAAATACCCAGCATTGCAAACACAGGTATTACCAACTAATGTAGCTTGGGCAGGACAGTTGCAGCCTGGAGCATTTGACATATGAGTCGTATCAGTGCAGCTTTCACAGTTAGTAGAAGACTGAGAACAGGTCGCACATTGTCCTGAACATTGAGAACAGGTAGTAGCTGAGCTGTAATAGTAACCAGGATTGCAGACACAAGCACCTGTAGTAAAGGTAGACTGAGCTGGACACTGACAAGCAGGAGCTGCTGTCATGTGAATTGAGTCTATACAAGTATCACAAGTATTAGGGTTTGTATCACAAGTAGCACAGTTAGTGTTGCAGGCTAGACAGGTTGTAGGGGTGCTGTAATAGTACCCAGGGTTGCATTGGCAAGTGTTTCCGTTTAGGAATCCATTTGTAGGGCAAGAACATGTAGGGGCAGCTGACATATGAGTAGTATCAACACAAGCATTGCAATTGGCAGCTGTATTTGTGCATCCTGCACAATTTGTACTGCAAGGAGAACAGACACTGGCAGAGCTGAAATAATAGCCTGCATTACAGACACAAAGTCCATTAACTAAGGAGCTTAAAGCAGGACAAGCACATGCAGGAGCAGCTGTCATATGAACTGTATCAATGCAGGTTGCACAATTCGCCGCTGAACCAGTACAGCTTTGGCAGTTATTCTGACATGCTGAGCATACAGTATTTGAGCTATAAAAGTACCCAGTATTACAAACACAAGTAGTCCCGGTCAGAGCTGAATTGGTAGGACATGCACAACTAGGAGCAGCTGACATATGAGTTGTGTCTTTGCAGGTATCACATGTATTAGGATTTAAGTCACAACTGGCACAATTAGGTAAACAAGCAGAACAAACTGTAGCGGAACTGTAATAATAACCTATATTGCAGGCACAAATGTTGCCGACTAGACTTCCATTTGCAGGGCAAGCACAAGCTGGGGCTGCAGTCATATGAGTATTATCCACACAAGATCCACAATTGGTATTGGTGTTAGTGCAGCTAACGCATTGTGGAGCACAAGCAGCACAAACGGTATTTGAGCTGAAGTAATAACCTGTGTTACAAGTGCAGGTTCCAGCAACCAAAGCTGAAAAGTTTGGACAAGAGCAGGTTGGAGGATTTCCCATATGGACAGTATCAATACAAGCTGAACAGGTAGAGTCTGACACAGAACAGGCAGAACACTGAGTAGCACAAGGGCTACATTGGCCATTAGCAGAGAAATAATACCCAGTATTGCAAATACACTGTCCACCAGCGTTGACAGAGTTTGCTGGACAAGCACAAGCAGGAGCAGCTGTCATATGAGTGGTATCAGTACAAGTCAAACAGTTCCCAGCTGTATTAGAACAGGTCGCACAGTTTGTACTGCAAGCAGTACAGGTCGTCGCTGTCCCAGAACTATAGAAAAACCCAGCATTGCAGGTACATACATTATTGGCGAGGAGTGAGTTAGTTGGGCAAGCACATGTAGGGGCTGCTGACATATGGACTGTATCAATGCAGGTTGAGCAACTAGTTCCAGTGGTACAAGTGGCACAGTTAATAGCACAAGCAGAGCAGAGAGTATTAGAAGAATAATAAAAGCCTGGGTTACACACACATGCCCCTCCAGTAAGTGTTGAAGAAGCAGGGCAGGCACAGGTAGGTGGAGCGCTCATATGAGTGGTATCAATGCAGGCAATACAGGCTGCTGCAGTATTTTGGCAACTCGCACAGTTACCATTGCATGCAGAACAGGTGGTAGAGGAGCTGAAATAGAATCCTGCATTACAAACACATTGTCCTTGAGAGACTGTAGAGGAGGCTGGGCAGTTACATGTAGGAATTGCCATATGGGTGGTATCAGTGCAGGAATCACAAACAGTTGGGCTTGTATTGCAGGTTGCACAGTTGCCTTGGCATGGAGAACAAGTGTTTGCATTAGAAAAGTAATAGCCTGTATTGCACACACAGGTAGTTCCTTGCTGAGAAGAGTTCGCTGGACATTGGCAGTTAGGAGCTGCTGTCATATGAGTGGGATCAGCGCAGGTTAAACAAGCAGTTCCAGAACTACAAGTTGCACAGTTAGTTTGACATGCAGTGCATACAGTAGCTGCTGAAAAATAGTATCCAGCGTTGCATACACAAGCGCCTGCAGTCAGCTGAGAATTTGCTGGGCAGTAACAATTAGGTGCTCCTAAGCTGTGAGTTTGGTCAGTGCATGAAGAACATACGCTAGCATCTACAGTGCAAGCAGCATGACCTAATATTTTTTAAGTAAAAAAATAACTACTATTTTTTTCTTTAAAAGTAATTAAAATAAAAACTCAACCCAAAGCAGCACACTGAGGGCTGCAAGCTTGACATACATTATTAGTAGAATAATACCCAGGGCTGCAAACACAAAAAGTCCCTATAAGATTTGAATTCGCAGTACAAGCACAAGCTGGGGCAGCCGACATATGATTCGGATCCACACAAGTCACGCAATTATTCGCTGCTGTTGTACAGCTTCCACAATTTGAATTGCAAGCAGTGCAGGTTGTTGTATCACTATAAAAATACCCAGCATTACAAGCACAAGCTGTTCCAGATAGGGCTGAGTTTAGAGGACACCCACAGGTTGGTGCCGCACTCATATGGGTTATGTCAACGCAAGTTACGCAATTTGTATTAGAAACAGTGCATGATGAACATTGGGTGGCACATGCAGAACAGGCAGTGTTGGAGCTGAAGTAATAGCCTGCATTACAGACACAATTAGACCCTGATAAGGCTCCGTTAGTTGGGCAGGCACAAGTTGGAGGAGCTGTCATATGAGTGGTATCAGTGCAGGCAATGCAAGTGGTAGCGTCGCTACAGGTGGAACAAGGAGGAGCGCAAGCAGTGCATGTTGTGCCAGTTAGGTAATAGCCAGTTACACAGCTGGCACATTGGGCATCGTTTCCTACTACACAAGTGGCACAAGGTGCTACGCAATCTTTAAGGATTGGCTGATCTGTGAGAGCTTCTAAGCTTTCTTCAAGATCTTTGACAAATTTTTTGTTTTCTCCGTTGAAGACAGCTCTGATAATTCCTCTGCTTACTCCTGATGAAAAACTAATCGCTGAAGTAAAAGTTTTAATATTATTTGATAGTGAATATAATTATTATCAATAATCATAATATTTTTTTTTGAGAATTTAAAATGGAGAACCTGCTAAACTTGCACTAAATGGTGCTGAGAAACGCTAAATAGTTAGCAAAGGATTTATTTTTTTTTGCAAAGATTTGCTAAAACAAGCAAAAAGGTCAAAAAGGTCAAAAATTATCAAAATATGTAAAAATAGTTAACAGAGTCTGAAATAATAGTATCATTTTTTGGTCAAAAAATGTCAGATTTGTCTAAAATGTAAAAAAAAAAAGATAATCATTTTTTTATATTATGCTCTTATTTAGAGCTTATCAAAAACTCTAAATATAGAATCATATAGCAAGCCAAGGTTTTTTTATTTATTCAAGTGCAATAACCTTTATATTTGCTTAATATTAGTTATCACTGATTATATATTATTTTTCATAAGCATGCGTTTTTATATAGTCATATTAAATTATTTTACATTTTAGACCAATTTTGACACACTGTTAGCTATTTTAGCGAGCATGTGACACATTTTTGACACTTTTTTTGAAATTTAATGATATATTTTTGCTTATTTTAGCAAATCTTTGCAAAAAATATAATTCCCTTGTTAATTATTTATTGCTTATTAGCACCCTTTAGCGCATAAAGCATAAATTATAATTAAAATTAAAATAGCTCTAAATAATTCTAGATCATGGATGAGTTAGCAAGGTAACTTTTTTGTCTTCATTGAGCCCTTTATAAGTTTTTGGATCTACCTGAATTTCTACACTAATGAGCTGGTTTTCATTAGATACTTCACAGACCTTGAAGCTGGTAGAATTCTGCTTAAAGTTGTCACTTATGGTGAAAAATACGACCAAGTCTGCTTCAATCCCTCCAAGCTTCATGTAATTTTCTAGCTGGATGCCATCACAGCTATTTTTTTCGCCAAGCTTAAGAGGCTGGGCTATTGGCTTGACGAACAAGAATTGTGATAAGATTTCTGATGCTTTATAGGCTGAGTCTTCTAAATCTTCCAATAAATCATCCATATGTGGAGATATGGAATTAACTTCTATAAGGAATTTAAAAGACTAAATGCATTATTTAACTTTTAATAATTAAATTTTTTAAAGTTTTGAATAGTAAAAATAATGATTTTGGGATGGGAAAATGTGAATATATGAACTCGGGCTGGCCTATAAATTTCTTTAAATTGGCTTGATTCAGCTTGGATTCTGGGAAGAAACTGTGGAGTGTCCTTACTCCCACCCCCTCTGTGGGTGAATAAAAAATATTTTTAATATGAAAATTCTTTATAAAAAAAATATTTTGATATATAAGTGGTAATTTATTATAATGAAATCTCTAGCTAATCCTTTTTAATTTTAAACAACTTGCATTTTAAAACATAAATTTTGTAATTATATTATTTTTTTCTCATTTTTGCAAACTGGAAAATTTTTTAAATTTTACTATATAATAATATTTTAAAAAAAATATAAAGCCACTCCGTGTCAAGCAAAAATTGTTTTGTTTGCTCACAAGGGGGAAGTTAGGAGAAAACACAGAAGAAGCTGAAGAAAAACCAATTGCTAAGAGGATAAGCAAGGCGAAGGTGGGTTTCTTCACCATATTCATTATTACCACATCTTTGAGTTCAGATCATTAGCGGATATGGTGAAACAAAGATGACTGATAAACCTATGAGTGAGGAGGGAAATTAGGAAAATTGGGGATCTTCAGAAAGTAATAGGAAAGATAAGTAAATAGAAATTAAAAATTGAAAGAAAAATTTACGAAGAAAATTGTAAGAAATTCAGAAATTAAATAAGTTAATCTTGATTATTGAGAATTTATGACAGCGAGATTCTTTAGAAAATATGTTTTTAGAAATAATTTTAGGTAAATTTATAAATTAATGTAATTTAATGACAAAGCACAACTCAGATTGCTCATTAAGGACTCAGGGTTAACTTACATCATTTATTAGTTCTCTCATTTACTACAATTTCACATTGCTATACTAAAAAGAACTCCTTATCAAAATTAATTCAAGCATTCATCTAAACCTCATCAATTTTATTTACAGATTATATTTGCTTATGTGGCTGATAATTGATACTTCTAAGTGTGAGTCAACGAAATACTCAACAGTTTTATGCAATGCCATATGATTTCAGCAAGTCTTTATCTGCATGATAAACTCAAATGAAAGCAGAAATCTTCAGATTAAAAAGTATTTTTAAAATAATTATTGATTTTTATGATTTCACATGGATTTGGTAGGATAAAAGGAAAAACCATTAAGTTGGAGTTTTCTAAAAGATAATAGAGAAAACTTCCAAATAAATTTAATTGCTTCTTATATATGGTTCTCAGGAGAGCGAATTTAGTGAATTTTTGGTCTTTAAAGCTTGTTTAAAATAAAAATACTTTTAAACTTTTGGTCTTAGTTTGCCTTTCTTCAGTTTTATTATTCTTAAAATCTTGTTCAAGGCAAAGAAAAGCAGCCATGAAATATCAATACAAAATTCACTATGGCATTTATATTCTGATTAAAAATCAAGCAGGATCATACTAAATTGAAAATAAAATAATCACAGAGGATTATTAGTCGAAATGAGAAATAAAAAGACCATGGTTTGATTTTTTATCAGATTTTTAGCAATTCAAATTGAATGATAAATCATAGATCATTTCTTTCGTTTTATCTATCACATAAGATAAAGAATAAATCATTATATGAAATGACAAGGATTTAATTTTTAATATTTGAAAAATATTAAGCATTTTGATTAATCTCTGCCATGGTTCTCCTTCAGACACTTTAATTAGCAAATTCGAAGCACTGAATACAGAATTATCTGGCTTTTTCAATTTTCTATCCTCATGAATTGCATAATCAGATCCGCAAACTTAGTTTCGCTTGCAGAGTTTGTAAAAAAGCCTTGTCATTGCATCATTAAGAGAATCCAGGTCCATAACCATCCTATCATGTAGTCTTTATTACGTTTAAGCAATCCACAATATTATGGTAGGCTATTATTGATGGGCCAGTGCCGTCTCAATTTCATGCTTGAGTTTAAGGTTTGTTTTCTGCTGAGATGAGAAGTACGGAAAATTTAATCCTTAAGTACTTGCTTGATTTTTTGTCTTATTACCCCTAAGTGCTTCTAAAAGTAAATGCAAACAAAAACCCCTGCAAAGCTTCTTTGTTTAAATAAGCTTCTATTAATGCCTCTGATTCCTTCTTAAAGCTCAGCTCCATAAGGCCAAAGCTATTTTTGAAAGCATCTTTGACTCTTAAAGTCTGTCATTTTGTATTCTAATTAGATTTTTAAATACTTCAGCTGTTTGCTTCATTTGCTTATTTGTTTCTTTCTCTATATTCATGGACTTTTTATGATCTTTATCTTTTTATTTCAGCTTTCAAATTTTCGTTTTCTCTATTTCTTGTGTTCTGAAGTCCTCGAGCTTTTTTTGATTCATTTTATGTTCTTTTTATTTTCCTCTTTATTATTGACTTTTCTCTCTAAATCATCTATTAGCGAATTTTTGTACAAATCTCTGCCTTTAATTTCCTGCGACTCCTCTCTTTCCAATTTCAGGACATTGATCTTATCAGCGCTTCACTTTCTAGGCATTCTTTTAGCACCGTTAAATGAGAGTCTAGCTCACATCATCCTTTTAAGAAATAATTAAGCTCTTCTGCGCAGGATAGGCTCGCTTTTCCCATTATCTCGTTTATTCTCGTTCTGTAGTCTTCAATTGAGATGGAGTTTTGGCTTTCTTCCATTAATCTATTTAGAGATCCCCTAAAAACGTCTCCTAACCTAAATAAAGTTTCTGATTTTCAACTTTTTCGATCTTCATAAATTGCATAATCAGATTTGCAAATCCAAATCGTTTGCAGAGTTTGATAAAGGCTGACCTCATCGCTTCGTTAAAAAATTCAGGCCCATAACTGTTCATTCAGCATTTCACTACTTTTTATATAATCTCAAGCAATTCATCAATGCTAGCTTTTATATGATGGAGCCAGCACCATCTGACTTTCTTGTTGGAGTTGAGGATCTTTTCTGCTGAGCACGTAAAATCCTTAAATTTAATCTTGAAGTATTAGCTTGACTCTTTCTCTGAAAGTTATACAAATTTTATACTATTTTTTTTTTTAAAATTCAAAATAATTTTAAAATTTAAACAGAATTCGCTTTACATTTCGGTATAATAGTTATCAGTTATATATACCTTTAGTAGCTTATTACAATAAACAAAGGATTTGGAAAGAGAACATTTATATATGATTTAAAATAAATTTATTTATTAAAGTAAAATAGGTTATCGCATAAATCTAAATTAAAATTGTCTGTTATATTTATATTGTTTAGGATATATATTTTATTAATGCATTGAGATCAACTTGCTATTCAAATTTGGTATTCTCCTGAGAACAATAAATTATAACCTTGAGTGCATTGACAATTATAGAGGATCAATAAAAGAAGTTTAAGGATCATAATATCTACAATTAACTGCAATCCTATATAAAAATAAGCCAGCATAAATACTAAAAAAAGCAATTATAATAAATGAAATAAATTGTATTATGCACTATTACAAAACATCTTATGTTGAAACGATATGGAATATTAGTGCAAGTGATTTACTATTGTTTTTAACTATTAATTTCATTATTATAGATCTTTTTATTGATTCGCTATAATATATAAATCTATTATTTTTAATAATTTATTAATAATTAATATTTCACTAACTCCCCCCCCATCCTTGATCGAACGATTGACTGTAAAAATTCCTAAAAATTGGGGAAATTAACCTCCATCCTTGATCGAACGATTTTCATATCATGCAAATTTTTTATATATATAAAAATATATTAGTTATCAAAAGCTTAGGAAGATGCACCTAATGAAGTTGTTCTCAGAGACTTTGAGACGAAAAAAAGCTTTGGAATCAACCATACGAAGTGGTTTAGTCATCAACCTGGGCTTAAAAACTTAATAATCTAATAAAATATAGATTCTTTAAAATTTTTAAAAAAAACATTTAATTTAATAAGGAACAAATTAAAATTTATACAGTTTAAAGGGTAACTAATAAATCAAAATATTAAAAATTTGGTATTTTTATGAAATTAATTCAATTGTTTGCTATAAAAATAATTATTAAATACTCTTAACCCTCTTTTTTAAAAGTAAATAAAAAAAAATATATATATTTTTTATTTTATATATAAAAATTTTTTTTTAACCCCCATCCTTGATCGAACGATGGCGAGTCGTTCGATCAAGGATGGGGGGGGAGTAAGCTAAATAATTTATTAATAATTAATATTTAAATAAGCTAAATAATTTTATAAAGAGAAAAATTAAGTAACCACTAAAACAGAATATTATTTTTCGATTCTTTAGTAATAATCTAGATTATCTAAAGTATTTAGTTGATATTGGTGACGTTGATATAAGTATTATTGGTGAGATTGTTTATAACTGTTTCGCAAGAGCCTAGATTAGATTGGCAAGCTTTAGTCCAAGGATTAAAATCAAAATCAGAGTCTTTACATTTGCAAGAGCCTTTGGCTACATTTAAATCCATATTCGCAAAATCATTGCATTCTGTGCAAAAAGTTGCTGAAGGAGAGCACTGAGCGCAAGGGGGCATACAAATTTGGCATACTCCAGAACTTGACAAATAATAGCCTTGAATGCATTTGCAAGTTCTAGTGGTCTGATCAAAAGAAGCATAAGGATCCCAGCATCTACAAGTGCCTGTCACAGTATTTAAAAACGTATGCCTTCTTTTTCCTTTCATCTGGGCCATAAGATTTTGATGTACCAGCTTAATTTTAATTTTTTAAAAAAATAAAAATAAATCATCTATATTACAGATTTTATCGAAATTTCATATTATCATTAGGCCGATTCATGTAGAAATAAAAATTCTTAAGAGTCAACGCTAAATAGATAAAAAAAGAAGATCGGTGCATCTATTCTGCATTGTGACACTTGCTCAAAATTTTTTTCTGAGATATGCATGGTAATTCATTAGGTTTTTGTTCAGAGCAAATGCCTGACAAGGAAAATTTTTTGGTAAATTCTCCAAAAGTAAATGTCTGTTACGAGAAGTGTGGAGCTAATAACCTGCAGCCAAAAAAGATTATTGGCACGATCATTACACGCAGTGCAAAAATCATAGGAAGAGCATTGAGCACATTGTGGTGCGCAGTCAGTATCTATAGGAGAGCATGTTTTATCAGTGCTGAAGTAATATCCAGGATTGCAAAGACATGAAGTGCCTATCAAAGTAGCTTGTTCAGGACATTCGCAGCCTGGAGCACTTGACATATGAGTCGTATCTGAGCAACTTCCACAGTTAGTAGAAGACTGATAACAGGTCGTACATTGGCTTGAACATCTAGAACAAGTAGTAGCTGCGCTATAATAGTACCCATTGTTGCAGACACAAGCACCATTAACCAAGGTAGATCTAGCAGGACATTGACAATCAGGAGCAGATGACATATGAACTGAGTCTATACAAGTATCACAGGTACTATGGTCTGTATCACATGTTGCGCAATTATTTTTGCATGGAGAACACGTTGTAGGGCTGCTGTAGTAATAGCCAATGTTACATTGGCAAACATTGCCATTTTGGTATGCATAAGCTGGACAAGCACAAGCAGGGGCTTCTGACATACGAGTAGTATCAATACAGGCATTGCAGTTTTCAGCTGTATCAGTGCATCCGGCACAGTTAGTATTGCATGGAGAGCAAACGTAAGGAGAGCTGAAATAGTAACCTTCATTACAGACACAAGAATCACCTATTAAGGTACTTAACACTGGACAAGCGCATGAAGGAGCAGCTGACATATGAACAGTGTCAATACAGGTCAAACAGCTTTCAGCTGTATCAGAGCAGGTTTTGCAATTATTCTGGCATGCAGAACATACAGTATTTGAGCTATAAAAGTACCCAGAATTACAAACACAAGTATTAACTACAAGAGCTGAGTTGACAGGGCATGAACAATTAGGAGCAGCTGACATATGCAAAGTATCGAGACAGGTATCACAGGTATCAGGGTTTGAGTCGCAAGTAGCGCAATTAGCTTGGCATGACGAACAAACAGTAGTAGAGCTGAAATAATATCTTGTATTGCAGGTACAAGTCTTGTTGATCAAGCTTGCATTATTAGGGCAAGCGCATGTAGGAGCTTCTGACATGTGAACAATGTCTATACATGATCCACAGTTGCTTTCAGAGTCTGAGCAGGAAAGGCATTGTGGAGCACAAGTTGAACAAACAGTATTTGAGCTGAAATAAAGGCCTGTATTACAAGTGCAAACTCCTGAAATCAAAGTTGAAGAGGCTGACATGAGCAGGTTGGAGGATTTCCCATGTGGACTGTATCAATACAAGTGAGGCAAGTTGAGCTAGATACAGAACAGGTAGAACATTGAGGAGAGCAAGGGCTACATTGATGATTAGAAGTGTAAAAATATCCTGCATTGCAAACACATTGTCCAATAGAATTAATTGTAGAGTTTGGAGGACAAGCACAAGCAGGAGCAGCTGACATATGAACAGAATCAGAGTAAGTTAAACAATTTTCAGCTGCATCAGAGCAGGCTTTGCAATTGTTTTGGCATGGAGAGCATGTAGTATTTGAGCTATAATAGTATCCTGTATTGCATACACAACTATCCCCTGAAAGCGCTGAATTAGTAGGACACAAGCAATCAGGAACATCCGACATATGGACTTTATCTGCGCATGAGTCACATTTATCAAAACTCAAGTCACAAGTTTCACAGTTTTCTTGGCATGGAAAGCAAACCCTAGGAGAGCTGAAATAATACCCTGTATTGCATACACAAATATTATCTATCAAGCTCGCATAGCGAGGACATGCACAATTAGGAGCTGCTGACATATGAATAATATCAATACACGACCCACAATTAGTTTCAGTGCTTGCACAGGACGCACATTTTGGAGCGCATTTATCACAATAATAACTAGAAGCTACCCAATAAAAACCTGAGTCACATTGACAAATACCGCCTGATGGAGTTGCATGTAATGGATCTTTACAGCTTAAACAATTGTCTGATCCAGAACAAGCTGCACAGGTTTCATCACAAGATGAGCATACTGTATTTGAGCTGAAATAAAAACCTGGATCACAAGTGCAAGAGCCTGCAGTTAAAGTGGAATAGACTGGGCATAAACAGTTGGGAGGGCTACTCATGTGGATGGTATCAAAGCATGTTAAGCAAGCTGAGCTGGAATCTGAGCAGGTAGAGCACTGAGGAGAGCAAGGGCTGCATTGATGATCAGCCGAGTAAAAATATCCTGCATTGCAAACGCATTTTCAATTAGTGTTGACTTCAGAGTTTGTAGGACAGGCGCAAGCAGGAGCAGCTGACATATGAGCGGTATCAAAACAACTTAAACAATTTTCAGCTGTATCAGAGCAGGTTTGGCAATTTTCTTGGCATGGAGAACATGTAAAAGAGCCAGAAAAATAATAGCCAGTATTGCATGTACAGGAGCCTCCTTGCATAGAAGAATTTTCAGGGCATTGACAGCTAGGAGCTTCTGTCATATGAACTGTATCAAGACAAGTTAAGCAAGAAGTTTCAGAATTGCAAGTTGCACAGTTAGATGGGCATGCAGAGCATGCAGAACTTGATGAAAAATAGAATCCAGAGTAGCAAACACAGGAGCCTGCAGTAAGCTGAGAATTGGCTGAGCAGTAACAGTTAGGTGGGCTGGAGCTATGAATTGGGTCAATACATGAAGAGCATACGTTAGCATCTACAGTACAAGCAGCACATTGAGAACTACATGGACTGCACATTTTATTTGTGGAATAGTAATATCCAGTATTGCATATACAAAAGCCCCCAACAAGATTTGAATTTTCTGGGCAAGCACATGCAGGAGCTTCTGACATGTGAACAATGTCGATACATAATCCACAGTTACTTTCAGAATCTGAACAGGAAAGACATTGTGGAGCACAAGTTGAACAAACAGTGTTTAAGCTGAAATAAAGGCCAGTATTACAAGTGCAAACTCCTGCAGTTAAAGTTGAAGAGGCCGGACATGAGCAGGTTGGAGGATTTCCCATGTGGACTGTATCAATACAAGTGAGGCAAGTTGAGCTAGATACAGAGCAGGTAGAACATTGAGGAGAGCAAGGGCTACATTGATGATTAGAAGTGTAAAAATATCCTGCATTGCAAACACATTGCCCAATAGAGTTAATTGTAGAGTTTGGAGGACAAGCGCAAGCAGGAGCAGCTGACATATGAACAGAATCAGAGCAAGTTAAACAATTTTCAGCCGCATCAGAGCAGGCTTTGCAATTGTTTTGGCATGGAGAACATGTAGTAAAGTTAGAAAAGTAATATCCATCGTTACACACACAGGAGCCTCCTTGTATAAAAGAATTTTCAGGGCATTGACAGCTAGGAGCTTCTGTCATATGAACTGTATCAAGACAAGTTAAGCAAGAAGTTCCTGAATCGCAAGTCGCACAGCTAGACGGGCATGCAGAGCACACAGCGCTTGATGAAAAATAGAATCCAGAGTCGCAAACACAGGAACCTGCAGTAAGCTGAGAATTGGCTGGGCAGTAACAGTTAGGTGGGCTGGAGTTATGAATTGGGTCAATACATGAAGAGCATACATTATCATTCACCGTGCAAGTAGCACATTGAGGACTACATGGACTGCACTCTGAGCTTGAGGAAAAGTAAAATCCAGTATTGCACTTACAAAACCCCCCAGCAAGATTTGCATTTATAGGACAAGCACATTCAGGAGCAGCCGTCATATGATTTGTATCAGAACAAGTCAAACAATTTCCTATAGATGTTGTACAACTCCCACAGTTTTCATTACATGCAGAACAGGTTGTTAAGCTGCTATAAAAATACCCAGTGCTGCAGACACAACTTCCATTTATAAAAGCTGAATTTTGAGGGCATTCGCATGCTGGTGGAGTCATATGGACTGAATCAGTGCAGGTGTTGCAATCTATGCTTGAATGAGAACACGTAGCGCATTTATTAGCACATGGTGAACAAACAGAACTAGTGCTAAAATAGTAGCCTGGGTTACAGACACAAGCTGAATCTACAATTGTTGAATTATCTGGACAGGCACAAGTTGGTGAGCTTGACATATGAACACTATCAAGACAACTATCACATTTTGAATCAGAATCAGAGCATGTAGCACATTGAATGGAGCAGGCTGAGCAAACAGTGTTTGAGCTGAAATAGTAGCCTTTGTTGCAGATACAAGCAGACCCTACAAGTGCTGAGTTAGATGGGCATTCACAAGCTGGAGTTGACATATGAACTGTGTCAAGGCAAGTAGTACAATTTGATGAAGAAACAGAGCATACAGAGCATTGAGTGGCGCATGCTGAACAGACTTTATTGGAGGAAAAATAGTAGCCTTGATTGCATACGCAAGATGAGCCTATTAGTGATGAGTTAGTAGGGCATGTGCAATATAGGGGTGAGGTATGGACAGTGTCCAA
Source organism: Blepharisma stoltei (assembly GCA_914767885.1). Classification (NCBI taxonomy): domain Eukaryota; phylum Ciliophora; class Heterotrichea; order Heterotrichida; family Blepharismidae; genus Blepharisma; species Blepharisma stoltei. Next base: position 126,330 of record CAJZBQ010000051.1, read on the forward strand.
ACAAACAATGCAGGTTGTTGAGCTGCTACAGGTAGAGCATTGAGGTAGGCAAGCAATGCATGAAGATCCGCTAAGATAATAGCCTGTCACGCAAGATGTGCATGCGGTACTGGATCTTGGATTGCAGCCTAAGCAAGGAGAGGTGCATGTTTGGAGGAATCGTTGATTTGACTGAATTTTTAGACTTTCTTCTATATCCTTGACAAATTCCTCGTTTTCGCTATTAAAAATGGCACTAATCATCCCTCTGCTTAGCAAGCTAATTTTTTGGTCTTCATTGAGTACTTTATATGTTCTTGGTTTACCTGAATTTCTATGCTTTTAAGCAGGTTTTCATTGGAGACCTCACAGACCTTAAAGCTCGTAGAATTTTGTATGAAATTGTCGCTTAAAGAGAAAAATGCTGCTAAGTCTGCTTCAATTCCTTCATGTTTCATGTAATTTTCGAGCTGGATGCTGTTGCAAATATTTTTCTCGCCAAGCTTAAGAGGGTTGGGTTGTGGCTTTACAAATAAGATTTGTGATAAAATTTCTACTGCTTTATAGGCCGAGTCTTCTAAATCGTCCAATAAATCTTCCATATCTGAAGACGTGGGATTTATTTCTATACAGATCTTATAAAACTGCAAAAGCTTTATATATTAGAAGCAAAAGCAAAATAGAAATTGTTTCTTAAAAACCAAAATTAATCTGGTGCTATAACTTTTAAATTTTTAAATAAATAGGAAAAGCAGCCAAACTATTTCAAGTTCAAAATAATTTAAAATTTAAGGATTAGCCATTCTTAATATAGAAAAACTGCTAGCATATCTAGATTATCAAGGATTTGCAGCGAGTTTTGATTCTCAATCTTATTATAATTAATACTGCTTTGACATTGTAAATTTTCAGCTTTAAAATGATCTTATCACTCCGCAAATTTTTCAAAGATGCACATCTAGGTTTTAATGAATAATAATGAATAAGCAATGGAAATTTATCGTTATGAGCATCACTAAAAATAAGATTCCCTTGAACTTAATAGCCTTCATTTGTTAAGCAGACTATTCAAAGATTAAAGAAAATTGAGGAGGTTTTTATTGAAAATTGTAAAATTTATTAACAAAAGATAATCTTTTCGTGCTGTTAATTAAAGTATATTTATTATAAATACTTGCACTAAATATTGAGGTGGCAATAATAAATTTTTATGTGATCAATTAAGCAGGAATTTCATAATCTCTTTATAATGTAAATGCGAAATTGCAATTCCTCCAAAAAATGATTTATCGTCAAATGAATTTGTTTAAAAATTGTGGTCAATATTATAATGTTGAGCGATATCATAAAAATTATTAGAATAATATTTTATAAACCATAAATGGATAAATATTTATGGCAATCATTGATACAAGCTAAATTTTAAGCTTGCTATAATATTTTTTCTCAATTACAGTATTTTAATTTTTAGTTTTATTTATAATTTAGCTGTTTATATTATAATTTATTCATTGAAATATTTTCTGGTGAACATAAAAAATTCTGCTATTAATAGAATATTAATTGGTCAAATTTTGAATACTTATTTAAGCAATTATCTAGATTTCTTAACTATTTAGTTGTAGTTATTGGTGATATTGAAATAGGTTATATTGTTGTAATTGTATGTAATTGTTTCGCAGTGAGTACAATTGCAGCTTGAGTTAGTTTGGCAAGCTTTAACCCATGGATTAAATTGAGAATTAGAGTCTTTACACACACAAGATCCTGTGGTTGCATTTAAATTCATATTATCAACATCATCACACTCTGTGCACAAGGTAGCTGAACTCGAGCACTGAGCACATGGGGGCGAACACATCTGGCATACTCCTAAACTTGGCATATAATACCCTTGGATGCATTGGCAAGTTCCAGATGTCTGATTAAAAGAAGCATATGGATCCCAGCATCTGCATGTGCCTGTGGCAGTATTCAAATACATATTCCTTCTCATTCATTTTAGAGTGGTCCTATAATAATCCTTAAATTGGCAAGCCATTATCTATATGAACTTTAGTTTAAAACTCATTTAATTTATGACTCATAACTTGAAAAAATGATTTTAACCTTGTAAATTCATATTTTATAATTTTTTATCATAACTGCTTTCATTTTATACTTAATAACGACTAAGATTGTTTTAACTCTTGATGAAAAAAAATAATAAACGCCAAATAGGCTAAAAAATATTATTTTCAGGATCATTGCATGCAGTGCAAAAGTTATTTGAAGAGCATTGGGCGCATTGTGGAGGACACTGCGAAATAGGTGAACAAGTAGTAGATGTGCTGTAATAGTAGCCAGGGTTGCAGACACAAGTGCCAGCAATCAAAGTAGAATAAGCAGGACAAGAGCAGATAGGAGCTGCTGACATGTGAATTGGGTCGACACAAGTATCGCAGACATTCTGATTTGTATAACATGTAGCGCAATTGCTATTGCAAGCTGAGCAGATTGTATAACTACTGAAAAAGTATCCGGGGTTACATTCACAAATAGTGCCCAACAGACTCGAGTTAGTTGGACAAGCACATGAAGGGGGAGCTGGCATATTGATCGAGTCTACACAGCTGAGACAGTTTGTTGATGAAATAGAACAGGTATGACAATTATTCTGACATGCTGAGCATACGCTATTTGAGCTATAAAAGTGCCCAATATAGCAAACACAATCATTCCCGACCAGAACTGCATTGGTAGGACATGCACAATCAGGAGCAGCTGACATATGAATTGGATCAGCGCAGGTATTACAAGTATTAGCGTTTAAGTCACAACTGGCACAATTAGGTAAACAAGCAGAACAAACTGTAGTGGAACTGTAATAATAGCCTATATTGCAGGCACAAATGTTTCCGACTAAACTTCCATTTGCAGGACAAGCACAAGCTGGGGCTGCAGTCATATGAGTAGTATCCACACAAGATCCACAATTGGTATTAGTGTTAGAGCAGCTAAAGCATTGTGGAGCACAAGCAGCACAAACAGTATTTGAGCTGAAGTAATAACCTGTGTTACAAGTGCAGGTTCCAGCAATCAAAGCTGAAAAATTTGGACAGAAGCATGCCAAATGAGGATTTAATATTTTTTAAAATTTTATTAATAAATTTTATATAAAATGCAATATGTATATATAATCCGAGCTGATCTATAAATTTCTTTAAATTGGCTTGATTCAGCTTGGATTTTAGGAAGAAATTGTGGAGTATCCTTACTTCCATGCAATTGATAATAATGTTTTAATAATTGATGGATATACGTTATGAATATATGGCGTACAGCATTTGTTCTTTCATTTTTCCTAGAAAAAATCGAATTTTAGCTTTTAAGGAATGAGAAATTTATTCGAAAAATTAGCTTACTCCTACCCCCCGTGAGCGAACAAAAATATCTTGTTCGCTACGGAGGGAGGCTATAATTTTTCTATTTAAAATTTATATATAAATTATTATAGAAAATTTATTTTAGAAATTTAAAAAAATCTTAATTTGTAAAAACTGGAAAGCAAATATTATTTTAATTTGTAAAATTTATGTTTTTAAAACGCAATTTGCTTAAAATTAACAGAATTAGCCAGAGATTTCATTATCAAATTTTTTTTCCATAAAAAATTTTTTCTATTAAAAAAAATTTTTGTTCGCTCACGGAGGGTGTGTTTTTAGGGCAAAAAGTAGTATATTTTTCTAATGGTTTTGTTCATACGGAGCGGGGAGTTAGCTGACTTTCATTGATTCTTAATTTTATTTAATTCAAAGTTTATCTTATAAGAACTATAGTTATTAATTAAGCCCGAGCTAGGAGAAAAGACGAAAGAAGCTGAAGAGAAACCAATTCCTAACTCCCCCCTCCGTATGCGAGCAAAGCCATTAGAAAAATCCCTATTTTTTTTGATCAAAAACCACCCCCCCTTTCGAACAAAAATTTTTTTAATAGAAAAAAATTTTGATATATAAGTGATAATTATTATAATAAAATCTCGAGCTAATTCTGTTTAATTTTAAACAATTATTTTAACTAAATTAATATTTGCTTTCCTATTGTTGCAAATTAAGATTTTTATAAAAATTTAAAAAAAAACAAATTAACCCCCCTCCATAAGCGAGCAAGATTTTTTTGTTCGCTTACGGAGCAGGGGGGAGTAAGAGGACAAGCAAGACAACGGGAGATTTATTTACCATATTCATTATTACCACATATTTGAGTTCAGATTATAGCTATTCAAAGAAGAATGGTAAATACATATAGGAATTATGATATCTCATAAAAATTAATTGAATCGGAAACCTTCAGAAACATAGGATATTTTGAAAATTGGAGTTAAAGAAGAGCAAAACTTGAAGGAAAAATTTTTTAAATTTTCTTTTGATCGGAATTATAGAAAATTTCAACAATCAATTTTTATAGCAATTATTTGGTTAGCTAATTGATAAAAATTTATTATTAAGATAGTAAATATTTATTGATTAGAATTCTAAAAATTAATCCATTTATTATCTTTGATTCGCTATTAATTTCTATACTTGTAATAAATGCATTTATAAAAGAAAAAGTGAAGCCAGATGATTTTTATTGATATAAAGCTAGATCCTTGCATGGGTTGGGGATTGGAATTCGGAATTGCAAGAATAAAAACTGAAGAATTGGAAGAATTGTGAGGGTAAAATTGAATTAAGTGAAGCAGATAATGATCAAATGATATTGAAAGAAGTCTTATGGATATGTGGTCTCATAATGAGACGATAACCGATAAATTATTGCAATAAAAATAATAAAGCGCTTGTTTGCTAACTCTTTATCCTGATACTTTATATAACTCTCTTAATCTAACGGTGAAGGGTAAAGGCATAGAGAATAATCTCTCCATGAGAAATTTAATACTCAGAACACTTGATTAAAAATATTTTATATGTCACCTCCAAAAATTATATTAAAAGATAACAAAAATATATTTTATTTAATTGAGGAAAGTTTCATTGCTGATATAAAAATTGGCCGTCTACTCTATAGTTATTTAATTAAAGGTCTATTTTCTTAATTATTTAGGTGTAGATATTAGTGATATTGGTTATATTGTTGTATATAATTGTTTCGCAGTGAGTACAATTGCAGCTTGAGTTAGTTTGGCAAGCTTTAACCCATGGATTAAATTGAGAATCAGAGTCTTTACACAGACAAAATCCTGTGATTGCATTTAAATTCATATTAGCAAGATCATCACACTCTGTGCAAAAGGTAGCTGAACTCGAGCACTGAGCACATGGGGGCGAACACATCTGGCATACTCCTAAACTTGACATATAATACCCTTGGATGCATTGGCAAGTTCCAGCTGTCTGATTAAAAGAAGCATATGGATCCCAGCATCTGCATGTGCCTGTGACAGTATTCAAATACATATTCGCAGGATCATTACATGCAGTGCAAAAGTTATTTGAAGAGCATTGGGCACATTGAGGAGGACACTGCGAAATAGGTGAACAAGTAGTAGCTGAGCTGTAATAGTAGCCAGGGTTGCAGACACAAGAGCCAGTAGTCAAAGTAGAATAAGTAGGACATTGGCAGGCAGGAGCTGCTGACATATGAATTGGGTCGATACAAGTATCGCAGGTATTCGGATTTGTATCACATGTAGCACAATTGCTGTTGCAAGCTGAGCAGGTTTTAGAGCTATTGTAATTGTAGCCAGGGTTGCATTGGCAAATATTTCCATTCAGACTTGAGTTAGCAGGACAAGCACATGAAGGGGCAGCTGACATATGGACCGAGTCAATACAGGTGAGACAGTTTGATGATGAACCAGAACAACTTTGACAATTATTCTGGCATGCTGAGCATACAGTATTTGAGCTATAAAAGTACCCAGTATTACAAACACAAGTAGTCCCGATCAGAGCTGAATTGTTAGGACATGCACAATTAGGAGCAGCTGACATATGAATTGGATCAGTGCAGACAAGGCAAGCATATGAATTACTGCTACAAGTTGCACAGTTAGACTGACAAGCAGAACAAATAGTATTAGAGCTAAAATAATAGCCGGTATTACAGACACATAGCGTGCCTGCCAAACTTCCATTTGTAGGACAAGCACAAGCTGGGGCGGCAGTCATATGAGTAGTATCTGCGCAAGATCCACAATTTATTTGAGTGCTAGAGCAGCTAGCGCATTGTGGAGCACAAGCAGAACATTCACTATTTGAGCTGAAGTAATAGCCTGTGTTACAAGTGCAAGTTCCAGCAACCACATTTGAAAATTTTGGACAGGAGCATTTTGGAGGATTTCTCATATGGACAGAATCAACGCAAGAAATACAGGTAGAGTCTGACACATAACAGGTAGAACACTGAGGAGCACAAGCACTGCATTGACCATTAGCAGAGAAATAGTATCCATCATTGCAAGCGCAGTGTCCACTAGCGTTGACAGAGTTTGCTGGACAAGCACAAGCAGGAGCAGCTGTCATATGAGTGGTATCAGTACAAGTCAAACAGTTCCCAGCTGTATTGGAACAGGTCGCACAGTTAGTACTACAAGCAGTACAGGTCGTCGCTGTCCCAGAACTGTAGAAAAACCCAGCATTGCAAGTACATATATTATTGGTGAGGACTGAGTTAGATGGACAAGCACATGTAGGGGCTGCTGACATATGGACTGCATCAATGCAGGTTGTGCAGTTATACTCAGCGTTACAAGTGGCACAGTTACTAGGACAAAGAGAAGAACAGACAGTATTTGAAGAATAATAATAGCCTTGGTTACACACACATGCACCTCCAGTAAATGTTGAAAAAGCAGGGCAGGCACAGTTAGGAGGGCCTAAGCTGTGAGTTTGGTCAGTGCATGAAGAGCATACGTCACTAGCTACTGTACAAGTAGCACATTGAGGACTGCATTGAGAACATACAGTAGTTGAACTATAGTAGTATCCATTGTTGCAAACACAAAAATATCCATAAAGAGCTGCATTTGCTGGGCATGCACATTCTGGAGCAGCTGTCATATGATTTGGATCAGAGCATGTCAAACAATTAGTTGTATTTATGGCGCAAGTCATGCAACTTGAATAACATGCAGCACAACCGTGGTTGTCATAGGGACTAAAAAAATAGCCAGGATTGCAAACACAATTACCTTGAATAAGAGCTGAGTTTCCAGGGCAGCTGCATGTTGGAGGAGCGCTCATATGGATATCGTCAACGCATAACTCACAGTTTGTATTAGAATTAGAACATAGTGAGCATTGGACGGCACATGCTGAGCAGACAGTATTTGAGCTAAAATAGTAGCCTGTGTTGCAATAGCATAAGTTAAGATATCCTAAAAATCCATTAGCTGGGCAGACACAAGATGGCGCAGATGACATATGAACAGGATCAGAACATGTAATGCAAGAGTTCTCTGTCGAGCAAGTAGCGCAATTCTGCGGACAAGTAGAAAGAAGTGGCTGGTATTCCAGACTATCTAAGCTTTCTTCTATCTCTTTGGCATATTTCTCACTTTCTCTATTAAAAATAGCACTAATGATCGCTTTATTTAGCAAACTAACTTTTTTGTCTTCATTGAGTGCTTTGTATATTTTTTGATCAACCTTAATTTCAATGCTTTTAAGCTGATTATCATTAGAGACCTCACAGACCTTAAAGCTGGTAGAATTTTGTATGAAATTGTTGCTTAAAGAGAAAAATACTGCTAAGTCTGCTTCAATTCCTTCATGCTTCATGTAATTTTCGAGCTGAATATCCTTGCAAAGATTTTCCTCGCCAAGTTTAAGAGGCTGAGTTTGAGGCTTTACAAATAAGACTTGCTTTAAAATTTCTGATGCTTTATAGGCTGAGTCTTCTAAATCTTCCAATAAATCATCCATGCCTCCAGGCATGGAATTAATTTCTATATGAATCCGAGCTGACTTATAAATTTCTTTAAATTGGCTTGATTCAGCCTGGATTTTAGGAAGAAATTGTGGAGTATCCTTAGGAGAAAATACGGAAGAAGCTGAAGAGAATCCAATTCCTAAGAGGACAAGCAAGGCAACGGAAGATTTATTCACCATATTCATTATTACCACATATTTGAGTTCAGATTATAGCTATTCGAAGAGATGGTAAATGCATATAGGAATTATGATATCTCAGAAAAATTAATTGAATCGGAGATCTTCAGAAAAATTGGCGTAAAGAAGAGCAAAACTTGCAGGAAAAATTTTTAATAATAATTAAAATAAATTTTCTTATGAACGGAGTTATAATATAGAAAATTTCAACAATCAATTTTTATAGCAATTATTTGAGCTAGCTAAATTGATAAAAATTTATTATTGAAGATAGTAAATATTTATTGATTAGAATTCTAAAAATTAAGCCATTTACTATCTTTGATTTTCTACTACTTTCTATACTTGTAATAAATGCATTTATGAAAGAAAAAAGTGAAGCCAGATGATTTTTATTGATGTAAAACTAGATCCTTGCATGAGTTGGGGATTGGAATTCGGAATTGCAAGAATAAAAACTGAAGTATTGGGAGAATTGTGATGGTAAATTGAATTAAGGAAGCAGATAGTGATCAAATTAAATTGAAGGAAGTCTTATGGAAATGCGGTCTCATAATGAGACGATAATCGCTAAGCAATTGCAGTAGTAATAATGAAGTGCTTGCTTGCTAACTCTTCTCTCAATATTTATCATACTCTCTAAATCTACTTCCGAGCAGTATAGCAAGCAGCGGTGAAGGGTAAAGACATAGAGAATAATATCGCCACGCGAAATTTAAGCTACCAGAAATCTTCAGAATGCTTGATTAAAGCTACTTTATAATTATATCATCTCCCAAAAAATTATATTAAAAAGTTTCATTTCTGATATAAATTGGTCGTTTATTCTATACTGATTTAATTAAAGATAGGTAATTAGAATATTTTCGAAAATAATCGTTTAGGATTATTTAGCTTTATTTGCTATTATCTGTTACCAGAAATTGATGATAAACTAAGATCTGACTAATTATTAATTAATTAACGAATTGTCATTCTTGGCTCTCAGAAACATTAGAATATATAATACTTGTATGATTTTTCATACTATTTTTCTTCAATATTGATGATCTTATCATCTTTCAAATTTTTGTAAAAATCCAGAAAGTAAGAAGCTTAATAGCTATCTTAATAAATGCTATACATAAAATATCCACTGCAAAGTTCAATATTGTATTATAAATCTATTTGCAAGAAATACCGAAGTCAAACTTTATTGAAAATAAAATTATTGACCAGCAGAATGAAATTATTAAGACAGCTGGAGATACCCTAACAGAAGTAATTACAAATTTTCTCAATTTTTGTAGATTTAAGGTATTCCTCATGAAGCAAATGAAGGTAGGACAATATTTATATATAAAGGAAAGGAGATCCAGAAGAAACAAATAACTACAGACCAATAACACTAATGAACAATATAATTAAAATTTTAGACAATGCAGAACTTAAGAAAATTGAAACAAAAATAGATATTTCAGATATACAACATGGATTTAGAAAAGGAAAATCATGCATAGCACAGGCATTTCTTCTAAAAAGTACCCTAGAGTATCGGAAATATTACAGAAAAGACAAAGGACAAGATTCTTACATACTCTTCATTGATTTTACTAAAGCATATGACTCTGTAAGTAGAGTAAAACTAATGGAAAAATTAAAAAAAAGAAAATTCAGGATGATAGCTGAAAATCAATTTCTCAAATGATTAAAGGAGAAGATACTACATTGATAATCTACGGGATTGTTACAGAAAAAGTTAAAATTAGCAAAGGAGTAAGGCAAGGAAGTGCGATATCATCATTATTATTTAATGTATATATAGATGATATTAATCAAACCACAAAAATTATTAATACTGATCTATTGCAAGAGCAAAAATTAAAATCAAAAGTTAATTTTCAATATGCTGACGATACTGCTTTTATAACTGGATCTTGACAAGATATTAAAAATTTAAAAAAACTAAAAATGATCAATTGAAAATGGCATAGACCTTAAAATAGGACCGGAAAAAAGCTATAATGCCAGTCTGATATTAATAGAATATTATTTGGCTAAATTTTAATACTCATTTAAGCTATTATCTAGATTTTCTTAACTATTTAGGTGTAGACATTGGTGATATTGGTTATATTGTTGTAATTGTATATAATTGTTTCGCAGTGAGTACAATTGCAGCTTGAGTTAGTTTGGCAAGCTTTAACCCATGGATTAAATTGAGAATCAGAGTCTTTACACACGCAAGATCCTTCGATTACATTTAAATTCATATTAGCAAAATCATCACACTCTGTACAAAAGGTAGCTGAACTCGAGCACTGAGCACATGGGGGTGAACAAATCTGGCATACCCCTAAACTTGACATATAATACCCTTGGATGCATTGGCAAGTTCCAGATGTCTGATTAAAAGAAGCATATTGATCCCAGCATCTGCATGTGCCTGTGACAGTATTCAAATACATATGCCTTCTCATTCCTTTTAGAGTAGTCCTATAATAATCCTTAAATTGGCAAGCCATTATATACATGGACTTTAGTTTTAAAATTTAATTCGTGATTCAAAACTAAAAAAAATGATCTTAACCATCAGAATTTATATTTTTTTTAAACAGTTATCATTTTATGCATTATAAAAACTCGGATTGTTTTAACTCTGTATGGAAAAAAATAATCAACACCAAATAGGCTAAAAAATATTATTCGCAGGGTCATTGCATGCAGTGCAAAAGCTATTTGAGGAACATTGGGCACATTGAGGAGGACACTGCGAAATAGGTGAGCATAATATTAAATGGTACATACGGAATTAGTTCTCCCCGAGAACTATTCCTCCTTCGCTTTTTATATTATGGGGTTCAGTTTTCCCCGTGGACCTTTATCCGCAACACCAATATGGAATACCATATAGGTATTTCTTTGGTCCAGGGTGTTAGGAGACATATGGTTTTTCTACTTGACACATCTGAGGAGGGTAACCCTTAGGCAGAACACACTCAGAAGTCAAGTTCGGACGAGGCAGCGCGACCAATGTGGACCTTCTGGACAGGAGGGTGCGTTTTCTGGAATGCTTGCTAGACAAGATGGCTGCTGACATCACCAGTTGGGAGTTAAAAAAGATGGGCTTGCGCATGCCTAAATCATCCTGCTGAAGAGGAAGACGCTTTAAATACCTAAACAAGTAAGTAAGAAATAGGTGAGCAAGTAGTAGCTGAGCTGTAATAGTAGCCAGGGTTGCAGACACAAGAGCCAGCAGTCAAACTCGAATAAGTAGGACATTGACAGGCAGGAGGTGCTGACATATGAATTGTGTCCATACAAGTGTTGCAAGTATTCGGACTTGTATTACAGGTAGCGCATTGCCATAGCATTGAGAGCAAGTATAAGCTGAGCTGTAATAGTAGCCAGGGTTGCAAACACAAGTACTAGCAGTCAAAGTAGAATAAGCAGGACATTGGCAGGCAGGAGGTGCTGACATATGAATTGTGTCGATACAAGTATTGCAGGTATTCGGATCTGTACCACATGTAGCGCATTGCCATGAGCATTGAGAGCAAGAAGCTGAGCTGTAATAGTAGCCAGGGTTGCAGACACAAATGCCAGCAGTCAAAGTCGAATAAGCAGGACATTGGCAGGTAGGAGCTGCTGACATATGAACTGGATCGGTGCAAGTATTGCAGGAATTAGGGTTTGTACCACATGTAGCGCAATTGCTGCTGCAAGCTGCTGAGCAGGTTTTAGAGCTATTGTAATTGTATCCAGGGTTGCATTGGCAAGCATTTCCATTCAGACTTGAGTTAGCAGGACAAGCACATAAAGGGGCAGCTGACATATGGGTATTTATTAGCCAAGCACAAATCCTAGATTCCTAGTGAATCCCTCCCTTCTAATCTTCTTGAGATTTCATTAGAAAGCATATAATATAATATTATTGGCAAATAAAGACATTTTTGATCTTAAATCCTTTTTGGCCACAAATATTTTTTATAGACGAAGTGGCTTCTTGCAATTGCAACAGCAGTATTCAATCCTTCTCTTTCATTTGCTTCAAGATTCAGAATTTCCCAGAAACAACTGAATGCCTACTGTAAGTTCATTTCTCAGAGATTCTCAAAGTGCGTTCTTCAGTTTTGCTAATATGAGCTTTTAGAAGTCCTTTTCTGTTTTTATTAATTGTGCCATTTGCAGTTCAATGCTTAAATACAACGATCAAAACATAAGTAATATCTATGTGGATTTACGAGGATTTTCAAGACTTTGAAGCCTCATTTTATTGGTTTAGCTGGTATATATTTAACTGCTTGGTGATTCCTTTGAATTTTATCATTTATTCATCGATCTAGATAAATTTGTCAATAGATTGCTGGCTCTGCATATTTCACAAGATAATTGGTTCTAGGTGGATAATTGATTTATTTGAAATTCTTGTGAAAGGAGATAAATCTAGCTTGTGACTTATGGCTTATAATCTCCTCAATGCCATGACTTCAGATATTACCAGATTGTTGTAAAGAGAACTATATATCAATAATCTGTTTGCTTGGGACTTTTATTAGGCTCATCATAATTATATCCCAATCATTTTTTCATACTTTTGAGTAATAATTGGTGCCATATACTTTTTCTTCTTGATGAGCTCGGATTTGCTTTTGTAATAAGAGTCGACTTCTTGATTTTTCAATAATAAGTTCTTTGACAAAAATGTCCCTAAGTAAATTCAATGCTGTAATTTAAATCTGATCAAGTAGGTTTGGATATGGGCACATTGTAGGCCTTTCATCTTTTCTATTGATTCGTTTATCTCAATTCAATTTTGAAGAGAAATTTCATCTTCAGATGCTTCATCTTCATAATATGAGTAAGTTGCTCCAGATAAACTGCTTGGTAATTTTTCTACTTCAATTTCGACTTAATTTCTTGTAATTCTTTATTCTCCATATATTTTTATTATAGATATAGAAAATTAAGAGTTGTATATTCCAGTCGTATTTTTCAATAGTATTAGCAATTGTGGTTTTAAGTTTTGCCAACGCTAGTGGGATTAGCAGTGAAGCTATCAGGCTGATTATTTTTCACATGGATAAATATTTTTCAGTGATTTTGGATTATTAATCATCTAGCATATAAGATTTATGAGCTTTGAGAATTCACGATATATAATAAGTTAAAGGGTTATACCTCACACATGTATTGCTTGATTTTACAAAAATATAAATTAGCATTGATATATTCCATTTTACATTATCACTTAATTTTACCCTTTATTAAAAAAAATATTGGTACTAAATTTTTATTTATAAGCAAAAAATAATTTTAATGGGCAGTCTAACCGACTATATGTAAATAGCTATTAATGTTGCAAAAATGAAATTTACCTATTATATGCTCCTATTTATAATGCACTGCATTAATTTCTTAATGATTCTGGAGAGCCAAAAAGAGATTTAACGTGCGAAGATCCTTACTTTTGCGTGCAATTCCTTTTTGACTCATCAGAACTGGATAAATTAAAGGAATAAATTATATTTAAGTCAAATAAAGTTTATAAAAAACATTTATTTTCTTAAAAAATCTAAAAATTAATTTATGAGAATTTTTAAAAAATTTACATCGAGCTGATCCATGTTCAAACAAACTAGATTTTATTAAGGTAAATGCGAGAACTGTTGGTAAAAAAACTAAGATAGATATGGGTCTTATATTATGAAGCTGACATATGAACTGAGTCAATACAGATGAGACAGTTTGTTGATGAACCAGAACAACTTTGGCAATTATTCTGACATGCTGAGCATACAGTATTTGAGCTATAAAAGTACCCAGCATTACAAACACAAGTAGTCCCGATCAGAGCTGAATTGTTAGGGCATGCACAATTAGGAGCAGCTGACATATGAGTTGTGTCCTTGCAGGTATCACATGCATTAGGGTTTAAGTCACAACTGGCACAGTTAGACTGACAAGCAGAACAAACAGTTTTAGAGCTAAAATAATAGCCGGTGTTACAGACACAGACTGTGCCTGCCAAACTTCCATTTGTAGGACAAGCACAAGTTGGGGCTGCAGTCATATGAATAGTATCTGCACAAGATCCACAATAGGTTTGAAGGTTAGAGCAGCTAGCGCATTGTGGAGCACAAGGAGAGCACTCAGTATTTGAGCTGAAGTAATAGCCTGGGATACAAGTGCACGTTCCAGCAACCAAATTTGACAACTTTGGACATGAGCAGATTGGAGGATTTCCCATATGGACAGAATCAATGCAAGAAAAACATGTAGAGTCTGACACATAACAGGTAAAGCACTGAGTAGCACAAGGGCTACATTGACCATTAGCAGAGAAATAGTACCCATCATTGCAAGCGCAGTGTCCATAAGGGTTGACTACAGAGAGTGCTGGACATGCACAAGCAGGGGCAGCTGTCATATGAGTGGTATCAGAGCAAGTCAAACAGTTCCCAGCTATATTAGAACAGGTCGCACAGTTCTTACTGCAAGCCGTACAAGCCGTCGCTGTCCCAGAACTGTAGAAAAACCCATCATTGCAGGTACATATACCATTGGTGAGGACTGAGTTAGATGGGCAAGTACATGCAGGGGCTGCTGACATATGGACTTTATCAATGCAGGTTAAGCAGCTATGCTCAGAGTTGCAAGTGCCACAGTTACTAGGACAAGAAGGAGAACAGACAGTATTTGAAGAATAATAATAGCCTTGGTTACACACACATGCACCTCCAGTAAGTGTTGAAAAATTAGGGCAGGCACAGGTAGGAGTGCCTGAGCTGTGAACACTGTCAGTGCATGAAGAGCATACGTCATGGGCTACAGTACAAGTAGCGTGAATGTTAATAGAACCGAGCAAAAATAACTTAAAGTAAATATTCTTGTATAATAAAATTTTATAATAAAATTACATAAATTTATAAAAATTGATATAGATATAAAAATCCACCCCCAAAGCAGCACATACAGGACTGCATATAGAACATACAGTATTTGAACTATAGTAGTATCCCTTGTTGCAAACACAAAGCCCTCCAATAAGAGCGGAATTTGCTGGGCATGCACATGTTGGAGCAGCTGACATATGAGTTGGATCAGAACATGCCACACAATTAGTTGCTGAATATATACAGTTCATGCAATTTGACATGCATGCAGAGCAGACAGTGAGGGTATTGAAAAAATACCCAGTATTGCAAACACACTCACCTTGAATTATAGCTGAGTTTGCAGGACAACTGCATGCTGGTGCATCGCTCATATGGAGATAATCAATGCAAGTCTTACAGTTTGTATTAGATACAGAGCATGTTTCGCATTGGATAGAGCATGCTGAACAGACAGTATTTGAGCTAAAATAGTAGCCTGAGTTGCAAACGCAATTGCTGCTATGTAAAGCCGCATTATTTGGGCAGGCACAAGTTGGCGGGCTTGACATATGAACAGAATCAGAACATGTTATGCAAGAGTCCTTTGTCGAGCAAGTAGCGCAATTCGATGCACAAGTAGAAAGAAGTGGCTGATATTCCAGACTATCTAAGCTTTCTTCTATCTCTTTGGCATATTTCTCGCTTTCTCTATTAAAAATGGCACTAATGATCACTTTATTTAGCAAACTAACTTTTTTGTCTTCATTGAGTGCTTTGTATATTTTTCGATCAACCTTAATTTCAATGCTTTTTAGCTGGTTATCATTGGAGACCTCACAGACCTTAAAGCTGGTAGAATTTTGTATGAAATTATTGCTTAAAGAGAAAAATACTGCTAAGTCTGCTTCAATTCCTTCATGCTTCATGTAATTTTCCAGCTGAATATTCTTGCAAAGATTTTTCTCGCCAAGTTTAAGAGGTTGAGTTTGAGGCTTTACAAATAAGACTTGTTTTAAAATTTCTGATGCTTTATAGGCTGAGTCTTCTAAATCTTCCAATAAATCATCCATGTCTCCAGGCATGGAATTAATTTCTATATGAACCCGAGCTGAGCTATAAATTTCTTTAAATTGGCTTGATTCAGCCTGGATTTTAGGAAGAAACTGCGGAGTATCCTTAGGAGAAAATACGGAAGAAGCTGAAGAGAAGCCAATTCTTAAGAGGACAAGCAAGATAACGGGAGATTTATTTACCATATTCATTATTACCACATATTTGAGTTCAGATTACAGCTATTCGAAGAAGAATGGTAAATGCATATAGGAATTATGATATCTCATAAAAATTAATTGAATCGGAAACCTTCAGAAACATAGGAGTTAAAGAAGATTAAAACCTGTGGGAAAAATTTTTTATAATAATTAAAATAAATTTTCTTATAATTGAAATTATAATCTAGAAAATTTCAACAATCAATTTTTATAGCAATTATTTTGATAAAAATTTATTATTGAAGATAGTAAATATTTATTGATTAGAATTCTAAAAATTAAGCCATTTATTATCTTTGATTCGCTACTATTTTCTATACTTGTAATAAATGCATTTATGAAAGATAAAAGTGAAGCCAGATGTTTTTATTAATATAGAAATATATCCTCGCATGGGTTAGGGATTGGAATTTGAATTGCAAGAATAAAAACTGAAGTATTGGGAGAATTGTGAGAGTAAAAATAAATTATGGAAGCAGATAGTGATCAAATGAAATTGAAGGAAGCCTTATGGAAATGCGATCTCATAATGAGACTATAACCGCTAAATAATTGCAATAAAATAATGAAATGCTTGCTAACTCTTTATCCCGTTACTTTATAATACTCTCTTAATCTACTTCCGAACAGTATAGCAAATGACGGTGAAGGATGAAGACATAGGGAATAATCTCACCACACGAAATTTAAGCTATCATAAATCTTCAGAATACTTGATTAAAACTATTTTATTATCATTTACAAAAAATTATATTAAAGACAACAAAACTATTTTTATTTAATTAAGGAAAGTTTCATTGTTGATATAAAAATTGGCCCTTTATTCTATACTGATTTAATTAAAGGTAGGCAAATAAAATATTTTTGAAAATAATTGTTTAGGATTATTTAGCTCTATTTACTATTATCTGTTCCTAAAAATCCACCCCCCAAAGTAGCACAATGAGGTTCGCATGAAGAACATACAGTATTTGAGCTAAAGTAGTATCCCTTGTTGCAAACACAAAGCCCCCCAATAAGAGTGGAGTGTTCTGGGCATGCGCATGTTGGAGCAGCTGACATATGAGTTGGATCAGAGCATGCCACACAATTATATGCACCTGCGACGCAATTCATGCAATTTGACATGCATGCAGAACAGACAGTGAGGCTACTGAAAAAATATCCAGCATTGCAAGCACACTTACCTTGAATTATAGCTGAGTTTGCAGGGCAGCGGCATTTTGGTGCAGCGTTCATATGGAGATTATCAATGCAAGTCTTACAGTTTGTACTAGATACAGAACATGTTTCGCATTGCATGGAGCATGCTGAGCAGACAGTATTTGAGCTAAAATAGTAGCCTGACTTGCAAACGCAATTGCTGCTACGTAAAACCGCATTATTTGGGCAGGCACAAGTTGGCGCGCTTGACATATGAACAGAATCAGAACATGTTTTGCAAAGACCCATTGTCGTGCAACTAGCGCAATTCGATGCGCAAACAGAAAAAAGTGGCTGATATTCCAGACTATCTAAGCTTTCTTCTATCTCTTTGGCATAATTCTCGCTTTCATTATTAAAAATGGCACTAATGATCGCTTTATTTAGCAAACTAACTTTTTTGTCTTCATTGAGTGCTTTGTATATTTTTTGCTCAACCTTAATTTCAATGCTTTTTAGCTGGTTATCATTGGAGACCTCACAGACATTAAAGCTGGTAGAATTTTGTATGAAATCGCTGCTTAAAGAGAAAAATACTGCTAAGTCTGCTTCAATTCCTTCATGCTTCATGTAATTTTCCAGCTGAATATCCTTGCAAAGATTTTTCTCACCAAGTTTAATAGGCTGAGCTTGAGGCTTTACAAATAAGACTTGCTTTAAAATTTCTGATGCTTTATAGGCTGAGTCTTCTAAATCTTCCAATAAATCATCCATGTCTCCAGGCATGGAATTAATTTCTATATGAACCCGAGCTGAGCTATAAATTTCTTTAAATTGGCTTGATTCAGCTTGAATTTTAGGAAGAAATTATGGAGTATCCTTAGGAGCAAAGACGGAAGAAGCTGAAGAGAATCCAATTCCTAAGAGGACAAGCAAGGCAACAGAAAATTTATTCACCATATTTATTATTACCACATATTTGAGTTCAGATTATATCTATTTAAACAAGAATGATAAATGCATATAGTTATTATGATATCTCAGAAAAATGAATTGAATCGGAAATCTTCCAAAAAATTGGTGTTAAAGAAGAGCAAAACTTGCAGGAAAAATTTTTTATAATAATTAAAATAATTTTCTTATGATTGGAATTATAACATAGAAAATTTCAACAAGCAATTTTTATAGCAATTATTTGGGTTAGCTAATTGATAAAAATTTATTATTGAAGATAATATTTGTTTATTAGAATTCTAAAAATTAAGCCATTTATTATCTTTGATTTACTACCTTCTATGCAGGTAATAAATACATTTATGAAAGATAAAAGTGAAGCCAGATGATTTTATTGATTTAAAACTAGATCCTTGGCTTGTGAATTGGAATTCGGAATCGCAAGAATAAAAATTGAATTATTGGGAGAATTGTGAGGGTAAAAATGAATTATGGAAACAGATAGTGATCAAATGAAATTGAAGGAGGTCTTATAGAAATGCGGTATCGTTATGAGATGATAACTGCTAAGTAGTTGCAATAAAATAATGAAGTCTTTTCTTGCTAGCTCTTCTCTCAATACTTTATAATACTCTCTGAATCTACTTCCGAACAGTATAGCAAATGACGGTGAAGGGCAAAGACATAGAGAATAGTCTCGCCAAGCAAAATTTAAGCTATCATAAATCTTCGAAATACTTCATTAAAACTACTTTATATATCATCTACCAAAAATTTATATTTAAAGATATCAAAAATATTTTTATTTAATTAAGGAAAGTTTCATTGCTGGTATAAAAATTGGTCGTCTATTCTATTCTGATTTAATTAAAGATAGTTATTTAGAATATTTTCGAAAATTGTTGTTTAGGATTATTTAACTTTATTTGCTATTATATGTTGTTAGAAATTGATGATATACTAAGATCTGACTAACTATAAATTAATTAATTTAAATTTAAATGTTTTGAATTGTCATAACCTTGATTCTCTGAAAGATTAGAATCTATAATACTTGTATGATTTTTCATAATATTTTTCTTCAATTTTGATGATTTTATCATCTTCCAAATTTTTGCTAAAATCCAGAAAGTAAGAAGCTTAATAGCTATCCTAATAAATGCTACACATAAAATATCCACTGCAAAGTTCAATACTGTATTATAAATCCATTTGCAAGAAATACCAAAGTCAAATTTTACTGAAAATAAAATGATTGACCAGCAGAAAAAAATCATAAGCCAATATGATAGAAGATAAAAAATAATGCTTTTAATTTTATTCATTCTTTTTACATTTTTTATTTTAGAGTCTTCCATAGATTCATAGTCAATTTCTTCCATTTTGGCTAAATAATTTAATATTATTCCAAGTACAAAGGTAAAACAAGTTGCATATACACTTGCCCAAAAATCTCTAAAATCGTAATTTTCCATTAATTCTTTTAAATTAAAGGTTCATTCTGTATCAGAATTATTATTTTGATAAAAAAGTCCTATAAAAAACATATTTCCTAAAAGTAAAGTGCTGTAAATTGTGGCGAGAGAAAAATGAGAATATTCTTTATGAGGTAAAAAAATCTTAATAAATTCATGCTCACTTAAGACTGATTTTACTCCTACATACTGATATATATTATTTTCTTTTGCTTTTAGATCATCTGATTTTGTGTCTTCAATAGCTACTGTGACGTTATTTTCATTAGTTTGGTTTCTCAAATAATAATTTACAATTGATTCATCAGGCCGCACAATAGGATTAGAAGGGTTTTCTGTATCGATAAAATCTTCTATGCTTTCATCAAGTCAATCCATTTTAAGAGTTTTCATAGACAAAATTGAATGGAAAACTAATATTCCGACGCAAAAATATAGTCCTATTGCATTATCTCAGTCAATATCTAAAAGGGCGCTTGCATCAATGATGTCTCCTGCGTTATTGTCTGCAAAGGAAATTCATATTGCTTTAACCATCGCTGTAAATATACCTATCTCCTACTTAAATTAGAACAAATTATAAGCTATAATCAATTTTTAGGAAATTAGCTCATATTAAATTAGAATAATTTGTAAATTTGTAATGGAAATGTTAAAGTAAATAATTAATGGCTTTAAAACAAAATTTAATATATGGGGTTAATTTTTACCAAATTTATATATATCTTCTTTTGCTTTATATAGAGGAGTATAAGTAGAATACTATTAAAACAAAGTTGACAATTTAAAGCATAAATTTGATGGATTAATTTCCATGTAAAACATAAATTAATATCAAAATAATATGGCTGATATTTTAGGTATAAAAATTTTTTAATAAAATTAATCCCTTTTAAATTAAAGGGAAGTAAGCGGGTGCATTTACATTTTACATTAGTTTTGTTATATGATTCTAACTTGCAGTGTTCAGTTTTCCAGTCATTATCTTCTAAATAACTACAGTTTAATGTATAAATAATAGTTCCATTACTTGAGGTAGAGTTTTGGCTAGATTTATTAGGTGGATATGGAGACGATCAGATTTTTTCTGGGTCAAAATTTGATGCAGAAAGAATTATGCTTTTTTTATTTAAACCATCAGCGTAATTAATAAAAAGTAAAATTAATTTAATTTAGATATTATATAATTTGAAAAATATTATTAAGCTTCATTCTTCTAAAAAAATATATTGTTTGATTACTAATATTGTTTAAAGGAATTGGTGTTGAAGTAGAAAGATCTATCAGGTTGAATGAAATAATAGACAAAGTTGCATTTTCTTTAATTATAATTAAAATATGGCGTCTTTGTCTGGGTATGGCCTCCCGGCCATACAGCCTCGACTCATATTTTAATTATATCCGGCAAGGTTTTGCCATTTCAGAGATGGACAGCAATGCTAGGTAAGCAATTCTGGTTGTGTAAAGAGCCTAGCCCAAGTCTACTTTCAGAGGTGGTTTTTTCCTCGTGGGAAAGGAGGGCACGGAAGTTGGAAAGGGGAAGCTCAGCAAAGTCCTTAAGACCAATCGGACAATTCCCTAGCGTGAAACTAGGCGTTACGTCCTAGGCTACGTGTTTTTTCCTTTTTGCCGACAGCCGACCAGAAAATCCATTTTTTATGAATTTTCGGAAAGGCAACCCATGCTCACAAGCAAATAGCTCATCCATGAGCCGTCGAAGCCGGCAACGTTTGCCCTAGACGCACCTTGGAGCAACAAAGCAGATCGGCACAGAGGCCTGCTGGCCCGATGCGCCGAAAGGTAAGTGATAGACCTGGGAACGGTAAACTCCGTAAGGGATGTTAAGCGCTATTAATCTAATGCTAATGTTAATGCTAATGCATTTTCTTCACTTGGAATTGGATCATAATTTATGAAGCTTGTCCCAACAAGGGGTTTCTTGTATAAAAAATCATTTATATTATGACTCAATATAATTGAGGAATTTTTTACAGTTTCTGTAAAATTTTTTAAATCATCTGTATATTGAATTGAAACTTTTGATTCTATTCTTTCACTAAAAAAATCATTTTGCTCATGTACTACCATACTTTCTAATGCCATAGCATTGATTTTACTCATTGTGTTGTCGACTTCTTTTATAGAATCCGTCTGATTTTCCAGAAAATCACTTTTAATTTGAAAAATGTTATTAGAAACGTCGACAAGAGTTTGAATTTCTTCATCATGAAGGTTACTTTTCCCATATATTTTGGCTTGGAGATTTCCAATTGCATCATCAACTCTTTTTATGTTATCTAGGGTGCTTATATGAGGGTTTTGAGTTATTGAGTTGAGCATTGTTCCTACAGCTTCAGCTGAGTCAGGATCATAAGGATTCATTGAATCTGTATAATGAAATATTGCATTTAATGCAATATCATACGAATTTTGAATACTTTGATTTATTTGTGAATAGTTGTTTTCTAGTATATATTGCCTATTAGGTGATAGTTCTGCAATTTGAGAAACATATAAAGGAATTGATGATGGTGGTGTAGCGGGTGAAAAGATTTGCTGAGTAATATTATAGACGGCTTCATCTGTATTTAAGTCTTGCTGTAATGATAAAGATATCTTAAAATTAGCTAAATACTTCTTCTCCAAAAGATAATTTTTTTTATTCCTTCACACAACCAATATTTCATAACGACTATTTTTACCTATTTTATTTGCTTTTTTTTCATCTACAATTTTTTTGCCCTTTTATTTGGTTCATTTTTTAGCCTGTTTTTTTGAGCCTATGTTTTTTAGAGTTTCTTGAATAAATTGCTCCACATTGGAATTTAGTTCTATAGTTGGAAAATTCTTCCATTATGTATAAGTGTATACGCTTTTATATTATTTTTTGATAATATGAAAAAATAACATTAGGAATTTAATCCAAAAAAAATTAGAGGTTTTTAACAGGAGTTTAATATAAATACTCTTAAATTTAAAAAATACTATATACAGTAAATTATATATAAAAAAATCATGCTAATTAAGATATTTTTCCTTATTCTCAGAGGAGTGAGATCTTTGCTGATAAAGAATCATAAATATTAGCATAAATTATAATATCTTTATGAGAATAAGGAAACTGAGAATATAATATTGAAATAAGGTTTTTGGCATTAAGTGCTTGAAAAATATTGTTTATATGATATCCAAATGAATACTGAAGGGGAAAATCGCCATCAGGATCAGTCCAATCTAATGCCGCAATTGTAAAAATTGTATTCATTTCAATTCCACTATCTGGAATATACCTATTTTTGTGAATAAAAGCTTTATACTAGGGCGATATATTTTTCGAAATAAAATAATAAATAATTAATTATTCATAATCAATAATAATAATTTTTAAATATCCATCACTTGGATTTCGATTTACATTAAATGATCAAGTAAATGGAAATTTATCGTTTATAAATACTTGTAAAGTATATGATTGGCCTTGGATTAATGATCCTTCTTTTATAGCTAGTGCAGCACTACTTAAAGGAGTAGCGACATCAATTGATGGACCTTTTATTGAGGATCATAAAATTTTCGTAGTAGAAGATACTTCTTTAATACCTAAACGATATAGTACACAAGCAGCTATAGCTTACACAAGTTATATAGTTAGCAATGCTAACTATAGTTTACTAAATGGCTCTTAAAATTTGTAAGTTTCAGTACTTTTTCATCAGGCTTAGGAATTAAAAGAGAAATATACTCTATGGTACTAGCTGGCTCCTGAAGACTTTGAGCCTTAGTACGCTAGCATTCGGCTCAACTGCCTCTGACACGACCTAACACTTAATTTTTCAAAGGCATAGCACATGCCTAAGACCATAAAATTTTATTAACTACCTCAGAGACCAAAGCAGAAAAAGAAAAGAGATTTCTATCTCTCCTGCACGCGAGCCTAAGAAGCTTTATTCAGGACAGGAAATATTTTAAATGGTTCATATGAGAGTCTGGAGATGGCGCGAAACATTAAGCCAGCCTTAAAGCTGGGTATATAAAGGCCAAACACTTATTTGAGGAAGTACTTTTCCTAGCTGGGCCATGCTTACCTAAAGAAGAGGCTGACTATCATTTTGATGTTCTATAAATTCTAGATCAAGCTAAAGTCATTCCTATAATATAAGCTCAATTTGAATTTGGCCTACCAAAATATTGAGTAATTTCATAAATATTTATTTCTGGTACCGATTCTTGAATACAATATATGATAATAAACTTTGATGATGTTTTAATTAAAGATCCAGAGCCTCATACAACCTTATTTATTGTAAGAGTGAAATTATAAATTTCGCCTATTGATAGTGAATTTTCAGGTACAGTCAATTTTTTTGATGTACTATCTTGTATGAAATTAGAGCAGCCAATAGAATTTGTAATACAAACTCATTGATAAAGCATAGTGGAGCCTGCCCCATCAGGATCATAAGAGCTACTTCCATCAACAATTAATTGCTGATTAACCCCTATTTGCCCATCTGTTCTATTAAACAAAATAACGGGTGCATTAGAATCTGTTTTAATTGTAAAATCTGCATCCCCTTCAAGATCGCTCATATAATCATATCCGTGCACATGGAATGTAATTTCTGTTAATCCTGGCAATACTTTTGGTGGAATGATTAATTGAATATTAGATGATTTATTATTTTCTCACAATGATCTTTCATCAATACTTGTCAAATTGTTGCTTACTGACGTTATAGATCAACTAATTTTTAAATTTTCTGAAAATTCACTGCAGGCTCAAATCGAGCTTATTGATAATGAGTAAGAGTTAAGCCTTGAAATGGTTTTGGGTATCAAAGAATCAAAATTTATGACGATCTTAGGGGTTGAGTTTAAAATTATTTTTTGAGTTTTTTCTATAACCTTAAAAGGGTTTTTTATAAATAAAGAAGCTGTGATTGTTCCTTCATTTAAAATATTTTGTGGAATAGTGACGCTTTCAAATTTTGAACTATATGGCGTTGAATGTGTAGAAATTATAGAGCCTAAATCATCCGAAAAAAAATTCCAACTATATTCTTCATAAGAAAGACCAGGATCAGTAATGCCGCTAAAAATGAGACTTTGGCATGAGGTTAAAATTTCTGGAGGAGCAATCATAATAATTTTTGGTGTTGGAGAATTCAAAGGCAAAGATATTGGCATAGATAATTGAATTGGGTCTTCTAAGCAAGTATTTTTTTTAGTCTTTAAAGCCCCACTTTTAAAATTAATAGCACTGTCTCCAGCCTTATAATTTGAACCTAAAGTGATTAATAACTGAGAAAAGTCAGCATTAAATTCACAGCGTGGATTTAGACCAAATGTTAAAGATACTGAATTATCAAATAGATTGCTGCATCCGCTAGTTGATCCAGCTGATGAGACTGTGAAATTAAATAAAATTTTCAAATAATCATACGAAAACCCAGCAGAAATATCATTATTAGTTAAATACATTCCACATTTAACGCATATATTTAAATTATCATCGTAGTAAAACGTATTATCATTGCATATGCATGTATCCTTATTCATTACTGCATCTGCAGGACAAAAATTTGCATCGCAGCCATCAATAATACCAGAATCTTTGCAAGTACCTTCACAATTTTTATTGCAAAGCCCACAATACCCAGATCTTAAGCAATAATTGCAATTACTATCACAAGCAACACATTTATCAGTCGTTTCATCATAAAATTCATTTACCTTGCAAGAAATCAGACATGCGCCCAGAGATTTTGGACAGTTAAAAAAATTTTCAATATAATCTCCAGGCCACGCACGGTTATCTTTTGTTGGAATATACTGCATTAATTTAATTTAATTATAATAGCTTATAGCTTCAAAATCTGATATGCAATTGCAATTTCCAAATCATCAAGATATATATATAAATTCATAAATTCACCCAGTAATTCCACCAATTGATAAATCATAGTTATTAGCCTCATCTAAAAAATAATAAATCGTTGTCACATCACTACTAGACACCAAAGTATTATTTATTCATAAATTTATGATGTGCCCAGTTCCCCTATATGCACCAGTTTTTTCGAAATCTTCAATTTTAAGCAGATTTCAATCTGAGTTATTTGGAATGTCTGCGCTTAAAGTTGCATAGGAAGTCATTTGATCTTTGCACACTTTTCGTGCATATTCAAATCTGTAGGAAACACCTCAGATGCTTGATACTTTAAAATAAGTGGTGAAATCTGAGTTAATATCCATTTTTCTTAGTAAATATCCAACTGCTTCAATTTTTGCCCAAAAAATTCAAGTTGTGTAAAAAGACAGGTAAAAACTGCCAGACTTTTTAGAGAGAATTTGATTAGAATTCGCAAAATAAAGTCCACGTTGGTACCCAGGCGTTGGTAAATTCGATGGGTTGTTTATAATATCAGGTCCAGTGAAAGTGTAAATATTTGGAGAATTCGAGTCACCAATAATACTTGAGGTCGTTTGAAAATTAAAAATTAATCTTTTAGTTGCATCAGGCTCTATGCATACATTTAATCCGTCAGTAGAGACATCTCAAAGTGTTGGGCACTGACCATAGCAGAAACCCATGAAATCATAGCATTCCTCAAAGTAACTCGTTGAGCATTCTAGAGCTCCTTCAACAAAATTAACCCAAAAAGAGCTTCATTCGAAAAAAGCTAAGAAATATAAAAAAAAAGCACGGGTTGAAGAAAATCAAAATGCCATTCTAAATTTATTAGATATAGAAATATATCATAAATATGGCATTAAGCTACTTCATTGATAATAATCTATAAAAAGATTTGATATTATCAAAAGAGATGCTATATTGTAATATTATTGCTATTTTAAAATCTATAAAAAGCTGATATAATTATTGATAAATCAATTTTTATCATAATATTTAGCATAGCGCCCCTTCTTCATTCCAGGATATGCCCTTGCTGATTTTTATTGTTCCTGAATGAAAAATCAAATAATACCCAATCAGCAATTATAATAAAATATTAAATTAAAAAACTTTATGACTTGGCATTATTCTTGGTTTTATCCTTATTATAGCGTCGCTTCCATCGTTTCGGGATATGCTCTTCTTGATTTTCATTATTCTCTGAGTCAATTTTTTTATGCCTCCCTGGGGTATTGGGGAGCTTCTGTCTTGACCCTATTACCATACCAATTTTTGTTAAAAATCAAATAAGAATAACTCTAGCAGCAATTTTAACAAAAGTAATAAAAAATATATCCGCTGCAGAATTTAATATTGTATTATAAACCCATTTGCAAGACGGCGCAAGATCAAATTGAATAGAAAATAAAATAATTGACCAGCAGAAAAATATCAAAAGGCCATATGATAAAATATAAAAAATAATGATTTTGATCTTATTTATTTTTTTGGCTTTCTTTACTTTAGGGTCTTCATTATTTCCTGGTGGAATTTTTTTCATTTTCGCAAAAAAATTCAATATGATCCCTAATCCAAAAGTAAAACAAGCTGCATAAACGCCTGCCCAAAAATCTCGAAAATCATAATTTTCTATCAGTTTTTTTAGATTAAAAGTTCATTTTTTATCAGAATCGCTGTTTTGATAAAACAGGCCTATAAAGAACATATTTCCTAAAAATAAGGTACTATAAATTGTAACAAGCGAAAAATGTGAATAATTCTCATGGGTCAAGAATATTCTAATAAAAGGGTGGTTATGCAAAACATACTGAAATTTCGAAAGCTTTTGCTCTTTTTTCGCGTTTTCATTCTTAAATTCCCCTTGAGGATCATCTATAGCTACAACGGTATTATTTTCAAAATTTTGTGATTTGCTCCTCACATAACTAATTATAATTGAGTCATCAGATCTCGCTGTAAAATCTCCAGAGCTAGGTAAAGAGCTATTTTCGTTTGCATTTATTTTATTTTCATTCCCTAATCCATCCATTTTAAGTGCCATCATAGACAAAATGGAATGAAACAGTAAAACTCCTATACAAAAATATAGCCCAATAGCATTATCTCAATTAATCCCTGAAAAGGCGCCGATATTAATAATATCGCCTGCGTTGTTAGAAGCGGCAGCAACTCAAATTGCTTCAACCATTGCTGTAAATGTACCTAAGCGCTTACATTTACAGTTTACAGAAGTTTCGTTAAATGATATAACTTTGCAGCCTTCAGACCTTCAGTCGTTGTTTTCTAAATAGCTGCAATTTATGACATGAACGTAAGTGCCATTTTTTGAGGTAGAATTTGAGCCTGAAGAAGAGTCTGAGGAGGACCCTGAGGAGGAATCTGATGAGGAATTTGAAGAGGTACTATTAGTGATATTAATCATATTTGGGTCAAAATTTAATACTGGAATCGTTAAAGAATGGTAAGCAGTGTGATTTAAAGAAATTGGAGCTGAGGTAGTTAAGTCAATCAAATTAAAAGAAATAATTGAAAAAGTTGCATTTTTCTCACTAGGGATAGGATCATAGCTTACAAAGCTTGTCCCTACATGTGTATAATTACTTAAAGAATCTGTAATATTCGGATCTAGTACAACTGAGGCATCTTTTATAATTGTTGTCCAATTCCCTAAGCTGCCAATAGTTTGGACTGATACTTCTGTGTTCACTTTTTCGCTGCTAAATTGTTTCGTCTCTTCTTTAGACATCCCTGCTAATGCCATTCCATGAATTTTTATCATATTATTATCAACTTCATGCATCAGTTCAGTATGATTTTTAACTTTATCCCCATGAACCTGAAAATTGTTATCTGAAACACCTACAAAGGTCTGTGTATCCGCGTCCTTTATTTTAGATTTTCCATCAATTTTTTCTTTTACGTGATTAATGCAATCCCCCACCTTTTTTACATTATCATGAGTGTTCACATGTGGATTTTTCGTCATAGAGTCAAGCATAGCTCCTACAGATTTCGCTGACTCTATTCTTTGTATTTGAACAAAAAATCGTTTAAATTCAGGAAATTAGCTCCTCTTTTCATTCGAAAATAATTTTATGGAATAAAAATAATAAATTATGTGGGGATAGCATTAAACCATTTGAAATCTTAAATTTCTCGTATCTTGCTTATTTTAAAAAAAAATTTGGTTTTTTTATATCAATAAGTTTATTTATTTTTTTTTACTTAAATTAAAACACATTTTTTGGTTTCAATTTAAAGAAGGGAGTGAGTCACCATCGTTTGGGTCCATTGCATCAGTATATTTAGAAATCGCGCCCATAGAAATATCATATGCATTCTGTATAGAATCATCTAACGCTGTATAGTTATTATCAGTTATATATTCTCTATTAGGAAATAATGCGGCGATTTGGGAGACGAATAAAGGGATCGATAAAGGCGGGGTTGTATCTGAATTTATTTGTTCTGTAATACTGCTAACTCCCTCTATAAGCGAAACAAATCCATAGCTAATTCTATATTTTTAAACAAATTGCTTTTAAAAATAAATTTTGCATATTAAATAAATATTTTCTTTGCAATTGGGATTTTTTCAATTTTCGAAAAAAAATTCATAATAATAAATTTTAAAAGAAATTACCTCGCTCCTTAAACAAAAAAAATTTTTTTGTTCGCTCACAGAGGGGAGTAAGGGCTTTCTCTGTGTCTAAATCAGGTTGTAAAGAGACAGATACTACAGATGTTACAGTAGTTACGGCTGATAAAGAATCATAAATGCTAGCTGAAATGATAATTCCATTACTGGAATATGCGAATTGTGAATAAATAATTGAGGTAAGATTTTTTGCATTTAGGGTTTGATAAATATTATTTATATAATACCCAAAAGAGTATTGAAGCGGCAAGTCACCATCAGGGTCTGTCCAATCCAATGCTGCAATTGTAAAAATGGTGCTCATTTCAATCCCTGAGTTTGGAGTCACTTTTAAATATCCGCCGATTGGGTTTTGATTCACAGAAAATGACCAAGAAAAAGGAAATTCGCCATTTATAAGCGCTTGCAAGGTATATGACTGTCCTTGCAATAAAGAGCCTTCTTTTATAACTAAAGCTGCACTATTTAAAGGTGTCACTATTTCAATTGATGAGCCTTTTACTACAGACCATAAAACAGTATCTTTATCAGATAGCCCTTGAATTCCTATACGGTAAGCTGCATTTGGGCTTGGCTTACCATAAGCAACAGTTTTCTCATATATATTTATAGCTGGGACTGTTTTTTGTATACAAGTAATTATAATAGATTTTGATGCTGAATTTGTACTGTGGATAGGATTTCATGGACTTTTGGTAATTTTTAGCGTAAATGTATAAATTCCTCCTACATTTAATGAGTTTGTAGGTACTGTCAATTTTATTGCTGAGGTGTCCTGTATAATATTTGAGCAGTCAGAAGAAGAAACGGTATTATGCGTTGGCATGATTTAGTATGGTCTCTACACATTGGGGCATTTTCCCACGTGTGAAAACCAAAATCCCATATGTAGAGTTTCTACACTTAAGTGCTCCACATGTGGAATTTTGGTTCCCTAATGTAAAAAATGTCAAATGTATGGAGACCGTGTGAAATTATGCTAACGCATAATACAAGTTCATAGGTAAATCATACTAGATTTTGTACCATCAGGATCATAAGAACCACTTGCATCAATAACAAGCTGCTGATTAACTCCTATTTGTCCGTCAGTTCTGTCAAATAAAATTATCGGATCGCTTGAGTCTGTTTGGCTCATATATTTTTTAATTAAAAATGATAATAATTTTTATTTAATTTTTCTTT
Organism: Blepharisma stoltei; assembly: GCA_914767885.1. Lineage (NCBI taxonomy): Eukaryota > Ciliophora > Heterotrichea > Heterotrichida > Blepharismidae > Blepharisma > Blepharisma stoltei. The sequence goes on from CAJZBQ010000051.1 coordinate 156,862, forward strand.
TTAAGCATTTTTTTCCCAATTATATTTACGCCATTAATTTGCCCAATGTTTGGATGGTTAAATCTGCGTCGCCTTCAAGCTTATTTACAGAATCATAGCCATGGACATGAAATGTGATAGTCGATAAAGAAGGCAGGACTCCTGGAGGAATAATCAAAGTAAAGCTTGATAATTTATTGCTGCTTCATAAAGAAGTTTCGTCAATGCTTGTCATGTTATTTGTGACTGATGCAATTGACCAAGTAATTTTTAAGCTGGAAATCGTGGCACATGCAGAAATTGAGCTTATTGAAAGAGAGTATGATTTAAGTCTTGAAATTGTTTTTGCGATTGTACTGTCAAATGTAATAGATAGCTTTGGAGCAGCAGTTACTTTAACTGTTTGTGTTATAGATAAAATGTTAAAAGGATTTTTTACTTTAATTGATACAGTAATGATTGCTTCAACTAATTTACTTTGTGGAATAGTAATGCTTGCAAAGGTTGAACTATATTCTGTAGAATAGGAAGAAATGGTAGCACTTGCAGGATCAGAAGAAATATCTCACTTATACTGCTCATTAGGCCAGCCAGGATCAGTTATCCCATTCAATATAAGATTTTGGCACATAATAATTACTTCCGAAGGGGCTAAAAGTGCAAACTTAGGCATAGGTGATGAAGATGGATCTGGAATAGGCACTTGGACTGTTACTGAAGGTGTATCACAAGTGTCTGCACGGTTTTTTAAAGCCCCAGCTATAAATACTGCAGATCCTCCTCCAAAAGTATAGCCTTTTCCTAAATTTACCACCAATTTTGTAAAGTCAGTATTAAAAATACAAGTCGGGCTATACCCAAATGCAGAATAAGTCGAAGAATCAAATAAATTGGTGCATCCACTACTAGACCCATCAGCAGCCACAGTAAAAGAGAATTGGATTTTTAAAAAATCTGTGGAAAATGAAGCAGTAATAGAGCTGCTTGATATAGCAGGTGTACATGGGCTTGTATCACAACCGTTAAAAACTCCTGAGATGCTACAGCCACTTTGGCAATCTAAGCCGCAAGGGCTGCAATTTTGGATCCTTATACAGTATGAGCAGGTGGTTTGACAATTAGCGCAGAGACCATTATCATCTACAAATTGGTTGACTGTGCAATCAACAAGACATAAGGGATCTAAAGATTTTGGACAAGTAATTTGGTTGCCTACAGTATAATCGTTAGGCCATGCATATGTGTCTAGACCTGGAACATAAATTAATTGAAATATTCACCCAACAATGCCATTTCCAATTCTTAGGTCGTCGTAAGAAGGATCATCATAGTGGTATAGAGAGCCAGCAATGGTAGTGCCTGAAATCCCGATATTATTTGTATATACTGTGGTTGTGTATAGGTATGTGCTGTAAGAAGTAAAGCTATAAGCTTGGGTAATTTTGATAATATTTCAAGTATTGTCACCTATACTCATCGTAGCTAAAGTTTGGGTTTGAGAGAATGTTTCAATGCAGTATATTCTACCAAATAAAATATACCCTCCACTAGTTATTTTAATATGCATTGACATTTCTCCACTATTATTTCTTTTACTTAGAAGATAATTAGAACCTTGTGAAGAGTCAACTTTAATCCAAAATATTCATGTATGGTCAAATGAAAGTAAAATCGACCCTGAACTTTTACTTAAAAATACTTCTGAATTCGGAAAGTAAAGTCCTCTTTGAATTCCTGGTAATGGCAAAGTTTCCGGGTTGTTATCAATATCAGGTCCGTGAAAAGCATAAAGACTTGGATTATCAGGGTCACCGATTGCGTATTTAAATTGGTGAAAATTAAATATCAATCTCTTAGTGGAATCTGGGGCTGTGCATGTATAAGGGTTGTCACTGCTAATTGGAGCAGAAGGTATTCAAAGCGTTGGGCATTGGCTCTTACAAATGTATTGATGTAAATAGCAGCTTGTACATGCTAAAAGACTATAAGTTCATGCTTCCTGGCCAGAGCAGGTCATCAAGTAGCAATAATTGGAATTAGAGAATGAAAATAAGAAAAGCAGTATAGGTAAACTGGAGAAGATAGTTATTTTCATTTATTAATAATCTTTCGCCAAAAATCAAATAAAAATTTTCATATTATTATTCGAGGAAATATTGTGATTAAATATAAAACTATTTCTTCTGAAAATAGAAAACAGTGGAAATTTAAAATGAATAAACAGTTTCATGCTAAATTTATTTAATAAATAAAATACTGTTATTTTTACAAGCAGTATCTGAATAATCATATCATTACAGGTTTTTAGCATATTTAGCCAAGCTATTTAATTGAATAAGATAAATATTGATATTTAAGAATCATGAGCTTTTTTTAAGAAATATGCCAAGACTATTCAAGGTTTTTTTAAACGCGAAGTATCTAGTTTTAAAAAAAATCACTGCAGTTTTGTATAATTAAATTCAAAATTTTACAAAAGCATGCACAATTTTACATATCATTTGCTTTGATCTCATCTTGGCTTCTGCATTCCAAAAAAGACATTGCTAGAAACTTTAGAATTTTCACACTTTGAATCATTTGCTTTCAAAAAGAGATTTATACAATTCGCTATATTTTACAGTTTTCTCAGCTCCCACTATTTTTATTATAAATGTCTTATAAATTTTTACAGTCTCAAAATCGAGACCGTTCACGCCGCCAACAAAACCCTCAAATCCCTACCAAATCATTCTCATTTATTGTCACAAAGTCTGCAAACCCTTCAAACCCCACCCAGCAAAATTTTGCAACCAAGCCTAAACAAATTCAAAATTCGCCTAATATAAATCCTCGAAATCTCGAAGCAGGGAAATATCTCTATATAAAAAACCAAAAATTAATATCAAGTCAAGACAATTTAATTCCTTCAAATGAAAAAGTCCAGTCAATTCCTTCATATGACGATTTATGTCAGCCTGAAAGCTTAAGTAATCATGAATCTGATCATAGTTTATTAATAAGTGATAGGCTTGGCCACGTTACAGGAGTGGATTCTTACTCACATTTGAGTACTGAAGAAGCTAAAGTATTGACTCAAGTAAGAGATCAGCAACCTAAAGCTGAACTGAGAAGCTCGCCAATTATTTTTTCATCAGTGTCATCAAGGCACTCAAGTCCAAAAAAAGTTGATAGGTAGATTTTATTTAGTATTGCTCAAAAAACTAATGAGCTTGAAGCTATATTTAAAGAAGAAATCGAAAAATACAAAAAACTTGAAAAAATCTATAACGACCTATTAGAAAAGCATACAGAATCTGAAACGAGCAACGAAAAGCTAATCCAAAACCTTTCTAAAGAGATAAACCGCTTAAAAACTCATCAAGAGCCAACAAAACCTCAAGAAAATCCTACACTTTCTTTAGTGTTAGAAGAAATAAAGCTTATTAAAGAGAGATTGGATATTATTGAAAAATCTCAATAATAATGATAAACTAGTTAGTTACAGGCTCCAGATTTTTGGCTTGTCTAAACAATGCATCTTCATCACATTGAAAATCTTGTGCTTTTAAATATTGATAAAGCATTTTTATTGGATGGAAAACCAGGATTTGTTGTTGGTAGTTAGTTATTCTTTCCAGCACATCTGCAGTCGCTTTATGTTTGCTTACATTAATTAGCCCTGACTCAAGCTTATCTTTTCTTCTTATATCATTTTGGTTCAACTCTTGTCTTAGGGCTAAAAAACATGGGACTTTGCAATTATTCGTAACCATTTCTTGTCTGACAGCAACAAAATTTGAGTCATAAATTTCTTCTAGTTTTTGCCACATGCCTCGATGGGTTGCGCTTTTTTTGACTTCTTTACAAGTAGCATCCAGTGCTCTAATAGTGTCACTTTTTAATGCTGAATTAATAATAAAAGGGCTCTCAAAATTATTTATCACGGTTAAACACTCTGTCGCAACTTCTAAAAGCTTTTTAACAATTTTTACTCGATTATTAAAATCTGATTGTGACACAATAGCATTCAATATCAGCCCCCTACAGCTAGCAAACCTTTTAGAAATCGCTAAAACATTTGGAGCTAGAGTTTCTTTATCATTTTTTTCCCAATTCCTCGATAAAAGTTCTCCAATGCCTACAGCTTTAAGCATATCGCTTTCTATAAGCGACAATTGCCTCGCTATACAATTTTAATTAAATTACCAATCAAAAATATTTTAAAACTTTATAGTAAAATTCAAAGCGAAATTTTATATTTCTGTTGGGCTTCATAGGAGAAGTGGCTCCATTTTAAAGTCAATTTCTTTAGGTAGCTGTGGCGGAGGAGGCTCTCTTAAATCTCCAAATGTAACTTTATATTCTTTTTCTTCTTCATCTAAGCTCGCTAAAGATTGTAAAATAGGTTTGCAGTTATTTTTAGTAAAGGTGTCTGATGTAGAGTCTCTTAGGTCTTCTAAAAACCGTTGAAGCATAGCTTTGATGCCTTTTTGTTCCTTAAAATGCATAGGCCATAATTTTATTCATTTTTTTTAATATTATTTTTATAGTGAATTTCCCAATAATTTTTTATTATTAACATTTACCTTATTTTTATAAAAAAGAATAAGCTTGCAACCTTGCTTTGGATACTCCTGACTTTTTTCATTTGAAAAGTTTTAAATTCACTTGCACTCATAAGCGGTGGGATTGGAACTCTATGTCTTTGTATTAGAGCTTCTAATAGCTCTTTCGGAGAAGAATATATAGGAAATGTATAAAACACGATATTAGATAATTCAGTAGTTCCTTCATCAGTGATTTTTTCAATTAATTTCAAAAATGTTGCACCTACAAGTTCTTGGTCTGGAGAAAATTCTACGTTAAAAGGAGAGTCTGGCTCATCAAACTTGTAGACAGAGTCTTTTGATTTTACTGTAAAAATATCTCGGCATAGCTCACGAAAATGTTCTGGTAAGTAATCTAAGTTTCTTTCTAAATCGTCGTCAAGAATATCTACAGGCTCTCCGTATTCTTCTTCCATACGGGCATTTTCTTCAATCAAAAATTGGAATAATTCAGTAAGATCTCGCCCGTCTGAAAGTTTTACCTGTATATTCCCTAAACTAGACATTTTATTACAGAAAATTTCAAATTTTTAGCTTAAATTTTAACCTTTTTAACTACTTGCAGAATAAATGTAATTAAAATTAAATTTTTTAAACAAAAATTAGTTTTAAGTTAATTTTTAATTAATAGAATATGGATCAGCTGAAACTTATATATAAAATTTCATAAACAAAATGGACAGCGGCTATTGACTTAAAGAAATAACTTACGAGGGCAGAAAATACAAAATTCTATTGCAAAGCTATAATGGTCCTTGCCCACTTTTGGCAATTGCAAACGTATTGATTTTACGCGGGGAATTAAAAATCCACTCAGATTATTCTAATGTTACACATGATATGTTAACTTCATTAGTCGCCAATGTGATAAGCAATTCTGATCCAAATTTGCAGCGAAAAAATACCTTAGCAGAAGTCGCTGCTTTACGCGTAGAAAATGCTTTGATCCTTCTTACAACTTTACAAGTAGGTCTAGATGTCAATGTGAGATTTAATGATATTCATGGCTTTGAGCATACCCCAGAAAGCGACGTATTTCTTTTGTTAAATATTCCTTTATTACATGGGTGAATTGTAGACCCTCAAACGGAAGCTTCTCGAGCTATTGGAGATTTAAGTTACAATCAGCTTCAAGAAGTTTTAGTTAGCTGCATAGAAATAGAGGGAAAACAAGTTATGACGAAAGAAGACTGAGAATTAAAAAACAAAGGAAAATTAATTGAAGAGTTTTTAAGTAACTCAGCAAGCCAATTAACTGAAGAAGGACTGAAACGGTTAAAAACAGAATTAGAAGATGGGAAATTATATGTCTTGTTTAGAAATAATCATTTTTCAACACTTTTAAAAAGAAAAGGTGAAATTTATTTGCTAGCTACAGATTTAGGATTTAGAGAAGCCAAAAAATTCGTTTGGGAACATATGGATGCCATATCAGGTAACAATAAATGGTGTGATTCAGAATTTAATGAAGTAGAAGAAAGCGAAGTTATTTCTTTTAACTCAATGAATCAGCAAAGCCCAGCCCCACACCCAGAAAACTATGAAGAAAATATGCTAATAGATGAAGCAAAACAAAAAAATATTGAAGAAGATGCAAGCTTAGCTTTAGCATTAGCCTTAGCTTATAATGAAGAAGAATGAGAATCTGACGAAATAAAAAAAAATAATGAAAAAGAAATAGAAGAAATGAAGAAAAAAGAAGACGAAAATAAGAAGATAGAAGACGAAAAACAAATTAAAGAAGAATTGGACAAGAAAAAGAAAGAAGAAGAAACCAAGAAAAAAGAAGAAAATAAAAAGAAAGAAGAAGAAATCAAGAAAAAAGAAGAAAATAAAAAGAAAGAAGAAGAAAGCAAGAGAAAAGAAGAAAAAGAAAAATCGATAAAAGAAAGTAATGATAACAAAAAAAGAAGATCAAAGAAAAATGAAAGTAATGAGTCAGGACAAGTGAAAAAGAAAAAAAGCAGGGCCTGCAGCGTTTTTTAGGTAGTTAATAATTTGCGATAATAAATTAATTAATTTCTGAAAATTCATTTTGTCATAATTAAATTGTTAAGAAAACCAAAAATATAGAAATATGGAGCCAGACCCTAAAAAATTAGGTGAATCCTTAGAAATAGCAATGAGAGAAGGAAACTTCACTGAAGCTTTAAAACTTATAGATGCCTTACAAAGCACAGGTGCTGAGGTCAAGTTTAAGATGGTACCCAAAATGCGTCAAAAAATCCCTTCAGCTCCTATACAAAAAAGACCTGCTAATAAAGAGCCGCAAAAAATAGATCCGCCCCCTTCAAATGGTTTACTAGAAAATTATCCGTGAAATAATCAACCAAAAATTCCCAAGAAAAATGATATTCATGAAAAAATTCCACCTCAAAAAATAAATGACCCTCAAAATAACCTTCAACAAATTCCACCTCAAAAAATAAATGACCCTCAAAATAACCTTCAACAAATTCCACCTCCTCCTTTAAACAAAGTATACAACCCTCCTCCAAATCTTGCTCAAAATTTTCAGCCTGTGAATATTGCTGAAGCTCTAGATTCTGGTCTCCCTGATTTGCCTTATGGTTTACATCAAATTAATCCTATGGCAATTCCTAAAGCATTTTTTAGACCTCCTGAACCTCTTAGAAATCCTGAACCTCCTGGACCTGGTATATTTCCTAAGGCTCCTCCAGTGCCTCCATCTCCTAGCTATCATGATCCTAATTTAATGCCTCGATTTTCTGAGCCTGCCTTATATAGACCTTTTGAGCCTGCTATATTTCCTAGACCATCTGAGCCTATCTGACCTCAAAAAGCTCCTGATCTCAATAGACAGCCTAATCCCGCTATATTTCCTAAAGCTCCAGAACCAGCTCAAAAGTCTTTTGAGCCTATTAAGCCCATTAAGCCACCTCCAAATCTCCTCGTTCAAAATAACACACTTATAATCCCACAACAAAAAAATCCAGGCCCTCAAGATTTTTTCCAAAATTTCGAACATCCTCAAGCAAAACTCGCAAATATAAATATTCCTAATGAAATAGAAATACCTGAGGCAGATAATCCGTCTCCAAACAAATATTTAGACGATAGTCCAGAAGCAAGGATGAAAAAACTGCAAGAAAATACTGAAAAAATCTATAAGACATTATTAGAGTGGGGATGTGATGAAGAAAAAGCAAGAAAAATATCCAAACAAGTAAGCACCATTGAAGCAGCAGGGGAAAAATATTTTGGCTAGTTTAATTATAAAATAAGATATTTTGCTAAGAAATGGTCTAGATTATTTTTGATTAATAAATTGGTGAAGAATAAATTAAATTTGAAGCCTTTTCTGTGCCAAAGCTGACCTATTTTTATGGTTATTTTTCATTTGATTTTCCAGAAAATCAGGAAATCCTGGGTTTGGGATCAAATTTATATATTGCTGCAGTCTGATGCTCCCTTTTCCAGGCTCAGATAGTCTTCTTTTTTCTTCCAAAACATCAGAAATTCTATATAATTTTTACAAATTTACTTCAAAATCTAGTGCAGGACAAACTTTTGTCTCTTCAGTCGCAATTAATGATATAAACTCAAGGACACTTACCTCTCTATCACCATTTATATCAAATATGTCAAACATCCTCTGGTGGACTGTTTCTTTCTAATTAAAATTTACATCATAATACCCTTCAATATAATCTATAAATTCCCATATGCTTACACTCGAACTGTTATTTATTGACATTCTGTTAAAAATTCTTTGGGTTATTGTAGGACAATAACGGCCTAAAATGATAGGAGAAGCTTCTTTAAAAGAGGCAGAGGTTACATGAAAAATCCTGTCGTTACATATAGAGTCTATATCACATGCCAAAAGGAAGGTAGATGCTGCGTATTTAAGAAGGTTTATATCAAAGCCAGGCTTAAAATCGTAGGATTTTAGCTCAGGTTTTAAAAGAAGCCATTGAGTGTCTAGGATTTTTGAATAATTTAAATAATTTGAAGAAATTCTTTTGACTGAAAGCTCGTTTCCAAAAGAAATTACTTTGTATTTTGGGAGGTTAAAGTGGTTGCATAAAAAAGCTGCGGAAAATTCGCCTAGAAGAATGTAGGAAATTGCCAGGAGAATATCAGGGAATTTTTGGGTAAAAGGCAGCTTTATATGCTGTGCTGGATTAAGCTTGGTGTCTGTTTTTATCTCTTTTTATATATGTTTTATTAATAAATAATTATATAAAATTCTTTAAATTTTACAGTAAATTGCTCTTGATTTTTCATATCAGGCAATGATTGTGAGCTTAAATCCATAAATTTTGAAGTATTTTCATGGCATAAAGGAATTATTCCATTACTCATAGCAAATATATCATTTGTTATAAATGGAAAAAAGGGGCTCTCAAAATAAATAAAAATATCTTTTGCTGAAATATCAGTCCCACTATTCCTATTATAAATTTCAAAACAAAGTTTTAACTGATTTGACAAAATATTTGTCAAAATATATGTTGATATAAATTCTTCGAAAAATTGCTCATTAAAGGTGGGGTATCTTTTAAAGAAAAATTTGTTAAGAGGCTCTGCTAATACAGAACAATAGCCTTTTTGGTTTATATAATTAATAATTCTTGGGTCTTTATGCTTTAGTAGCAATTTTTTTGGGGTTGAAGAGTTAATTGTCGAAAAAGCTGATTGAATTTGTTTCCGGATATCACTACTTACCTGTATAGGGATATTTGGAAGTATCGAATTTAAATGTCTTGCTACATGCAGAAACAGTGTAATATGTTCATATACAAAATCATGCTTTATTGGTGAAATTTTCTTATTATTAGGAATATTCCATTCAGGGCTTTCTAAAGGGTTTATTTTAGAAAATAATACATATAGAGTACAGGAGATCACAGAAATTCTATTTTTTCTGAAATATTTAGTATTGACAATTCCTATTCTTACACTATAAGGCAAAAAGACAGAAAAAATAATTTGCTATCTTGAGAATTTATTCAAAAAGGCTAGGCTTTTAGGTCTAATGGCCATAATCTAATTAATTTAATTTATTCTTACACGGTTTATAGCTTGTCCTCGTGATAACGGAGATGAATTAGAAATTGCTCTCCTATGATTTTTAGGCTGATTTATAGGACTTCTGAATAGGTGAGTTGTATTTCTTATTCTTATATTTTTATTTCGAGATTTAAGCATCGCTGTACGGTCAAAAGAAGGGAGCTCAGAGTAAATAAAATCCTTGTAATGGAGAAATCCTTCTTTTTGCGTATATAGGCCTATTTTTTTAAGTTTTGATTTTATTTTTTTGCGGTTGGTGGGTCGAAGAAGCATATCGGTGAGCTGAAGCTTTACAAAATCTTCTTGGCTTTGTCGTAAAAAATCCATTTTTTAAAATCAGATAAATAACTTTTAACTTCTTATGAAACCTCTATATAAATTTTCTATCAGAATTAATCTTTTATAATTTTTAAATATGGAATTAATTAATTGAAGACAATTTATATCTTATTTAGCTATTTTAGGCAAATAAAACAAAAACAAGATAAGAAAATAAAAAAATTAAAAAGCATCCCTATTAATTTCAGAATTATCTTAAACTGATTTCCTAATAAATTTATCTTTATATCATTATATTTAATAAAAAAATCTACTGGCTTACTTCTGCACATTTGGTAATCATAATTATCTGCGTTACAAAATAAAACTACCTCATATTTTATCTCTTTTCATAAAGCATTAATATAATGGAGACTCAAAGACTTAAAACCAAAGTAGAGCTATTCATTAGTGGGAGAGCCCTTAAAAACCTCGACACTTTTAGTAAATCTGACCCTTACTGTGTTGTCTCAATGTTCGATCCAACCTCAAACACTTACCTTGAAGGGACAAGAACAGAGGTGATAAATAATAATCTCAACCCAGACTGACAAACAACAGCGACCGTTGACTATTATTTTGAGCTTCAGCAAGCAATTCGCTTTACTGTTTACGACTATGATGACAGACACCATTCAGACCTGATAGGAACATTTGACACAACACTTGGATATATCGTGGGAAAAGGCACAACAATCGAAAATATTAAAACAGCTAAAGGCCATCGAGCTGGAAAACTTATTATTAGAGCTGAAGAGGTCAGGGAATCCAGGGATATCATTTGGATGCAATTGTGTGCACATCATGTAGATAAGATGGATTTTTTTGGAAAAAGTGACCCTTATTTGATTTTTTATAGGGTGAGAGATGATGGGACCTGACTGAAAGTACATAAGACTGAGACGATAAAAAATACATTGAATCCTATATGGAAACCTTTTGAGATCTCAGCCCAACAGCTTTGTAATGGGGATGAATTAAAACCATTAAAAATCGAATGTTGGGATTGGGATAGAAACTCCTCAGACGATTTTATAGGAAGCGCCGAAACCACCCTACAAGAGCTCTTAAACCAAGGCAAAACTTTAGACTTAATTAACCCTGAAAAACGAAGCAAAAAAAAATACAAAAATTCCGGCGTCTTAGAAGTCCAGCAGGTTTCAGTCAGAAAAGTGTACAGTTTTATTGACTATTTAAGAGGAGGGACTCAATTTTCGCTTATGGTTGCTATAGACTTTACAGGGAGCAATGGCGATTATACAGATCCTAGGTCTTTGCATTACTTAAACCCAAATGTCCAGAATGAGTATGAAAAAGCTATATGGGCTGTTGGGGCAATTTTAGACAATTATGACCCTAATAAAATGTACCCAGCCTTTGGGTTTGGTGGCAGGACACCATGGAATAATGGACAAGTCGATCATTGTTTCCCATTAAACGGAAACAGACAAAACCCATTTGTCCCAGGAATTCCTGGGATTATTCAATTTTACCATCAAGCTTTATCTCAGGTTGGTTTATCAGGGCCGACTTTGTTCCAGCATATTATAAGAAATGCTATAAATATAGCGATGTCAACCCCTAGGACCCAATTTTATCATGTTTTATTGATTTTGACGGATGGGGAAATACATGATATGGACCAAACTATTGCTAATATTGTAGAAGCAAGTAGCTTGCCATTAAGCATTATTATAGTAGGCCTAGGAAATGACGATTTCAGGAACATGGAAATTTTAGACTCTGATGATGCTTTACTTACTCCCCCCCCCCCTCCGTGAGCGAACAAAAAAATTTTGTTCGCTCACGGAGGGGGGTTAATTTTTTTTTTTAAAAAAAATTTATATATAAATTTTATAAAAAAATATTTTTTTCGAAATTTAAAAAAATCCTAATTTGCAAAAATTGGGAAGCAAATATTAATTTAATTTGCAAAATTTATGTTTTAAAACGCAATTTGTTTAAAATTAAACAGAATTAGCTCTAGATTTCATTATACTAATTATCACTTATATATCAAAATTTTTTTCCATTAAAATTTTTTCTATTAAAAAAATTTTTGTTCACTCACGGAGGGTGGGTTTTTGGTCAAAAAATGGCGATTTTTCTAATGGTTTTGTTCGCTCACGGAGGGGGGGGGGAGTTAGAGATAGAAATGGCCGTCAAGCTGTTAGAGATATTGTCCAGTTTGTGCCGTTTAGAAAATTCGGAGGGAATCCTTATTTGCTTGCACAAGAAGTTTTGGCAGAGGTGCCTAAACAGATTACAGGATATATGACAAGCATTGGACATATACCGATAATACCTGAATTAGTGCCTATGAATCAATTGCAAGCTCAGAATACGATTAGACCTGTAGAAGCTGATCCTGAAGCTCAATATATGGGCTCGCAAAGTGAGAGATCTAGCTATCCTCATAATATGCCTCCACAAACTGAAAGATCAGGTTATCCTCAAAGTATGCCTCCACAAACTGAAAGATCTGGGTATCCTCAAAGCATGCCTCCACAAGGAATAATTCCTCAGCAAGGTCAATATCAAAATATGCCTCCACAAGGAATAATACCGCAACAACCGCAATATCAGACTCTGCCACCCCAAATAAATTCAGCTCCTTGTGCGCCTCCCGAAGAAGAAAGTCCATAATTTCTATTATTAAATCTTATAAAAATAGAATATTTTTATAAAAAACTTACTTGCCATAAGAAAAAATTTTAAAAATTTATATATAAAAATTTCTTTAAATAATTTAATTTAATAATATAGTAAAAAATTAACAAAAACCAATTTTCTATTTCAAAATTGGTCCAATGCTCTTTACTAGAAAACATATTTTGGAGACAGAATTTTTCTGTTAATTGACCTTATTATATAAATTTTATGTGCTTAGTATGCAAACTTTTAAAATTAAACAGAATGAGTGAGGTTTAATTATAATTATTAATCATATATAAAAATATTTATCAATAAAGTTTTTTTGGTCGTAAGAGCTATTTTTTAAAAAATTAAAATTTTCTTTATTATTCTCATAGAGGGATTCAGTAAAATTATCAAAAATATAATTTAGCGTATTTTTTTATTTTTTAATTATTCTTCTACTGGGCTAAATATTGTTTTCTGTAGCTCTTCACCTCGTATTGTAACCTGTACAACCATATTGATTGCCAAAGCTTCTTCTTCCCCTTGGCGTAGTGCAAACACCAGCAACCCTGTCGTCATTACCTGAGATTTTGACAAATTCAGGGCTTCTACATTAATTCCTGGAAGAGTCACACTTAGTGTATTATTCCCTGCTAAATAATTGCAATTAGGGATCATCAGCATATCTTATCTTATTATATATCGTTTAACTGTGCCCAGGGCTACCACCATCTTTTTCACCAGTCGGGCCATGGACTTCTGGGTCGATTCACTTTGTTTCTCCAGGACTGGTTCCAAGCTTAATGTCCCGGCTTCGACGGGCTGCGTTGCCTCGCTCCCTTACTCGGCTTGCTCGTGTTCCGGCTTTAAGGTCAATCCTCCTCGGATTGGTCGAGCAGAAAAACACTATGCCTTCCACTTCCCTTGGATCAGAAGTATAGCCACCACTAGGCTTGCCTGGTGTAGACGGGATAGGATTCACTGTGGAAACTGAACCTCATAATCAAAATATTGCTGAAAGAGAAACAATTAGCGGAGCTAATTAGTTTCGACATTTGATTATCGATCATCAGCATATCAATTGTTTGCCTTCTTCTGACTGTATCAACAATATAAAATATCTTCCAAGATGCTCCTATAATATCGCGTGGGTTTCTTCAGGATAAATCAATTTGGACTTCTCCGCCTAAAGGAGAAACTTCTGGGGTGATTCTAGCAGCCTCAAGGGTGATTTCTTCAGGTTCCATATTAATCAATATATAAATTTAATAAATCTCTATTATAAGTATTACCAATTTCTTTTAGCTTATCTCTATAACAAATTTTTATGCTCCTTATTTCTTTTATTAAAAAATTAATTTTCATTATCATTTATTAAATTTTCTTACTCCCGCCTGTGAGCTAATAAAACCATTAGAAAAATCCCTATCTGCCTAAAAATCGGGATGACAGGAAAAAACCCTAGGGGGTTTTCTCCTGTCCCTTTTTTTTTCTGATATAAATGACTGAAAACTAGAATTCCTGGAATTTTCCAGGAAAAAAACCCCAACGGTAATTTTTGAAAAATTTGCAAACCATAATGGAAAAAACCCATCCTCAAAAAAGTCCATCCTCAAAAAAGTCCATTATCGAATTAAAGTCATCATAAGTAGATATAAAGCCACAAAAATTCAACTGCAAAGACTAATCACATAATCAATTCTAAAATCTTATTATCAAAGAGAAATGAATAAAGTAAACAAATAGCATCTAAATTAATACTTGAGTTCAACAGTAGTAAATTTTTGATTCTCAAAAACAGCAAGTAAAAACCCTAATAAAAAATAAATCATTAATACAATTGCATAAGAGAGAGTCATCAAAAAGAGTGATAATATAGGAAAATAGATATCTACAGCAAGAATACATCAAATACTTGATTATTAGAATCAAAACTCATAATAAATTATAATTGTTATATGATATTAAAAAGCAAATAAATAGGAAAAAAAAACAGGAAAAACCCTCATTAGAAATTTTGGCTAAAAATTTCCAGGAAAAAACCCCTAGTGATGTTTAGGTACCAAAAAAATTGCAGGAAAAAACCCCAATGGTGATAAAATCCTGGAAAATTCCAGAAAAAACCCCTGACTCCCCCCCATTATTTTTTATGTAAAAAGTTTTGATATAAGTTAAATGTTTCTTCTTAACTAAAATTATGAATTTAGTTATATCTTGCTCTTCTTTATAGAAGAGAGTATAAAGAGCATCTTATTTAAATAAATTTATATCCTTAATTGCTAAATTTTTAAAACAATTTCCATATTTTTTTTAAAAATTTTTTATTTTTTTAGATAAAAATAACATTTTTTATCTAAATCATTTTGATATATAAATTCAATGCGAATTCTTTACAAAAATTCAATATTTAATTTATTTCTTGCTTTAGTTTAAGAATAGAGTATAAATAACATTTATTTAAACAAAATAGCACTTTGATTAATAAATTTTCTAAAATGTCTTTTTATCAATAAAAATAATAATTTTTGCGTAAATAGTTTTGATACCAATCAATAGTGGTACATTAACTAATAATTAAAATTTAGTTATATCTTGCTTTTTGTAATGGATAATGACTAAATAGCATTTTTATTAAACAAATTTATTAATCTAATTCGATAAATTTTTGAATTTTTTATAAATATTTTTTTAAAATTTTCTTAATCCCCTTTTAAATTGGAACAAATTTTTTTGTTCCAATTTAAAGGGGGGAGTGGGAAAATTATAAAAAGTTCGTTTGGAAAATAATGATTTAAAATCCTCTTAACGAAAAGGTTAAGAAATCTAGCACCGTTAATATATAAACATTAAAATACAATAAAACATATGAAATAAAATGAGATAAATGATTACACTATGATACCATTTATCCCATTTCACTATTTCAACTATTTCTCACATATTGTATCCAGCAGATCTTGCATTAGCTAACCTTGTATCATCATTTACCAGCTCACCTTGTACCACCTATAACATATCTGAACTAGCTCATCTTACATCAACCTGCAACACATCCTTTATGGCTTGAAAACATATTTTGATCTCTATGAAACAATACCTGAAGAGGTGCAGTAGCTATCTGAAAAGTCAAAATAGAAATAATAGCTTTATTATGAGAAGTACAGATTCGGCTTGACGAATATTTTCAGTAGAATCCGTTTGTCTAGCCAAACGCTAGTTTAAAATGAAAATAGCCTTTGCCATTTCAGTTTTTCTTTTTTGATATAGCTACTTTTACTCTTTAGGTATTGCTCCATAAAGATTAATATTAATCCTTTAAACTTTAGCAGCTAATATTGTATCCACCTGTGACATATCCTGTTTAGTTCATCTTTAATCAGCCTGCAGCGCATCCTGCACTAACTCACTTTTTATCAACCTGCAGTACACTCACTCTGTACTAGCACATCTTGTATCCACCTGTGACAAATCCTGTACTAGCTCACCTTGTATCAAACTGCAGCTAGGTTTAAGAGCTAATATGATCAAGGTGTAACAATACCTAAAGAGTAAAAGTAGTGATCTAAAGAGATAAATTTAAAATGACAAAGACCGCTTTCATGAAAAATTCACGTTTAGGCTTGATTAACAAAGCCTATAGAAACTATTTGTAAACGTAATCTGTATCGTAATAAAATTGATATTTATCATTATCATTTTGACATATCAGATCGCTACTTTACCTCTTGAGGTATTGTTTCATCGAGATCTAAATGTGTTTTGAAGCTTTGCACCCGATAATATATTACCTTGCATCACCTGCGATTAATCCTGAACTCGCTCTTTAGCAATCTATAGCACATCCTGCACTATATAGCACTATATAGCTCACCTTACACCACCTGTGACACATCCTGCACTAGCTCAGCTTGTGCTAGATGACTTAACCTTTTTAGTGAAGGGTTTTTAAATTACTATTTTTTAAATGAGTTTTTATAATTTTCTCAGGGTTTTTTTTCTGGAATTTTCCAGGATTTTACCGCCATTGGGGTTTTTTTTTCCTGCAATTTTTTTGGTACCTAAACATCACTAGGGGTTTTTTCCTGGAAATTTTTAGCCAAAATTTCTAATGAGGGTTTTTTTCCATGAGTTTTGATTCTAATAATCAAGTATTTGATGTATTCTTGCTGTAGATATCTATTTTCCTATATTATCACTCTTTTTGATGACTCTCTCTTATGCAATTGTATTAATGATTTATTTTTTATTAGGGTTTTTACTTGCTGTTTTTGAGAATCAAAAATTTACTACTGTTGAACTCAAGTATTAATTTAGATGCTATTTGTTTACTTTATTCATTTCTCTTTGATAATAAGATTTTAGAATTGATTATGTGATTAGTCTTTGCAGTTGAATTTTTGTGGCTTTATATCTACTTATGATGACTTTAATTCGATAATGGACTTTTTTGAGGATGTTTTTTTTTTCCTGGAAAAAACCAGGAAAAACACACAGTTGGGTTTTTTCCATTATGGTTTGCAAATTTTTCAAAAATTACCGTTGGGGTTTTTTCCTGGAAAATTCCAGGAATTCTAGTTTTCAGTCATTTATATCAGAAAAAAAGGACAGGAGAAAACCCCCTAGGGGTTTTTTCAGGACAACCCTAAAAATCCACGTGAGCGAACAAAAAGTTTTATGAAAAAATTTTTGATCTATAAGTGATAATTAGTATTATAAAGCTATATCTAATTCTATTTAATTTTAAACAAAATTGCGTTTTAAAACATAAAATTTATTAATTAAATTAATATTTGCTTTCCAATTTTTGCGAAATAGGGTTTTTTTTAATTTTGAAAAAAAAAAATTTATATATAAATTTTTTTAAACCCCCCCAGCGAATAAGATTTTTTTGTTCGCTCACGGAGGGGAGTTATAATTATTTACAAGTGTAACTGATGAGTAACTATGAGCACAAAGACGGAAATCTTGCTATTGATACAGTATTGTAAACTTTATACAGAGCGATCGAAAAGCTTAAATCTCAAAATGAGAAGCTTAGAAATGAGCTAAAAGTTTTAACTCGAGCCCTAGATGAAGCTCTCGACAAACAAAAAAAAGAAGATCGCCAGCGTGCACGCGTTCCAGTCCGCGAAGAACAATTAAACGAAAACGAACAAGAACTTGAAGCTGTCTACTCCCGCATCAAAAAATACAAAAAAGACATCGACGCTATGAAAAAACAGTTAGATGGCAATCTTAACGACGCTAAAATAAAAGATCTAGAAAATCAGTCAAAATATCTCAAAAACAGAATCAAAGAACTGGAAGACGAAAGCTCATCCCTACAAAAAATCGAGCGGGAACAAAAAAAAGCTTTAGACGCCGCTGCAAATTGCCAGGATTATCCACAAAGGGTAGAGTCTTTGATGCAAGAAGTAAAAACGCTGAAAATGCAATATAGAGAAAAATTAAATAAGCAGAAAGAAGATGAAAAAAGACTGAAGGAGCAGCATGAGAAATGTGTGGATTTAGAAGAAAAATGCAGGAAACTGAAAAGCTTGGAAAAGCAGAGGAAAGGGATTGTAGATGAAGATGAGCCTAAGCAGATTGAAGCAAGTGAGAGAGATTTGGAAATTCTTGAGGCGAAAATTAAGGAAACAGAAAATATTCAATTTTAGGGTGTTAAAAAAATTTAAAAAAAATATTTTTTTATAGGAAAAAAATGGAGAGATAAGCGAAATTGGGCATAAGAAAAAAGATGAAGAACAAAGATTGAAAAAAAGGATAAGGGAGTTAGAAGCACATATAAGGGAAAGTAAGCACAATTTGGAACTATTAAAGGTAAAACTTAAAGAAAAAGATCAAGAATGCAGAATAAGCATGCTGAAAATGAAAGAACTAAGAAGGGCTGCACAAAGTCAGCTTAAGCCTCTGCCTAAATTTTCAGCAAGAAAAGAAAACTCAGAAGAAAAACCTCAAGGGAGGCTAAAGTCTCAGGACTCTGAATACAGCCAGTTTTCTAAATCAAGTAACCCTAATAAAGAGCTGGAAAGCCAAAAAGTCTATGAAGACTCCCCACAAAATAAAAGAAAATCCAGCTCATCCAGCTCTTCATCTGATGAAGACAAAAAAAAATCTAAAAAACATCAGCATAAGCATGGGAAATCATAATAATTATAGTTTTTTTTTTTTCCCTTAAATAGCCTATAATAACTATTCAATTTTGCATAAATTAAAGGAAAGTTCTATACTTAAAAGCACTTACACTTTTACGTTGTGGCAATTTTTTATTTTTCTTCCTCAAAGCAGGGCTTGCAGTCTTTAAAAACGGCGTTATGCTGATTGATTCTGGCTCAATTTCCTTTATAACTTTTTCTGTTTCCTTATAGGGAGTCGCTTTACTCTGAAAAGGGGTAAAAAATGTAGGTGGAGGGCTTATTTTTTCAATTTCTGGAAATTTAAATTCAGAAGAAATTGGTGACAAAAAGCTGAATTCTGGCAAAATTGTGGGGGTTTCGATGATACTTTCAGTTTCCTTATTCAGAATTTTTACTTTTTTGGAGGATTTTGATGGGATTTTTTTCGTTTTTGAGTGTCTTGTTAAGAGAATTATGCCGACCTCAAATGAGTTTGGAGTGCTGCCTATAATAGCAGGGGTACATTTGCTGGTTAAAATTGTATAGCTTATAGGTTGTATGTAGCCTCCTCAACCTGTAGGGTTAACTCGGACAGCATAATTTCCAAGTCAACCCCACAATTTAAGTGCCATTATATTTTTCATTTCCCAACTTGTAGGTTTGATTAGGCAACTGATATTGCCGAGTCAACCCTACAGGCTAAGGAGCTCAGGGCAATCCAAAGCAAGCTCTGGCTATATTCTGGTCTTTTGCTAAAGAATAAGAAATAATTCTGCTTCCGTTTTTCTTTATCAGATATTTTCCATGCTTGTCAATTAATCTCAGCAAGCTATTTTGGCTCATTATTCCAAATAAACTGCAATTTTTTAAGTTCTGTTCTGAAATTCCAAAAATATTTTCACATCCAAATCCAACCCATAAGAACCTTCCTTCAAGGTCATGCAAAGATTTTACCTTGGCATCTTTTAACGCTCTATGGTCTGCACTTGCCGAGCATGACTGTATCATGTAATAAATATTTGAAGCTAGAACAGAGCGCTTTAATTGGCCTAGTATTAAAAGTATAGAAATTTCCCATAGATGGCGCTGTTTGCCCTTGATTTGCCCATGAAGAAAATTTTTTGGTTTGACCAAACCATATGGGACTGGTCGAACCAAAAAATTTCCCCAGTGGGCAAATCAAGGGCAAACAGCGCCATCTATGGGAAATTTCTATATCAAATCCCGGGTTGAAGGGTTAGAAAATATTTTGGCAATGTTGTGAGAAGTTGTTAATATGAACTGCAAAGCAAGAAGGCTTGAATCTTTGTCGATGTTGTCAAGGATTTTCTTAAGCTGGTCTTCTAAGGTAGATTCGGTATCCATAAATTATTAGTGTATCTTGAGTATCCAAGTAAAACAAAAAATATTTAATAAAATTATTAAAATTTACACTGAAAAATAATATCATTCATGAAAATTCTTAACGTGAAGCTAACTAAAGGGGGAAGAGAGTATCATGCTTCTATAGCAGTCAGCAAAGATATGCCAGTCGAAGAATTCATGAATTTACTATCTGCATCACTCCCAATTCCTGATTCAATTATAATAGGTTTTAAGGACATTGAAGGAGTTTTAGTTATCCCCAGCTTAATCTGCAGAGAGCCTGAAATCCTCCGCACAGACGACTATGACTTAATTCTCCGTGATAAGTCCCAGCCATCTCGTCCTACCTCTGCAAACCTCAGGCAGCCTGAAGAGCAGCTTTCCCACATCTTGTCCAGCATCCGGCTAAAGTACCACCTTTCAGAAGACGAGTTTACCAGCCTTCGAAGCTGAATCAGAGAAAATAACCGCACAGTCCATCAAATTTTACAAAATTATTTAAGGGAAAATAATGTTGAAGGATTTTCTGACTGAATTTTTAACAGCTCCAGATCACATAGGAAAAATATAGAAAATGACGAAGAGATTAAAGAAGAATTAAAAATAAACAGAAGCCAAGTAAACTTAGAAAGGCCACAGACCACTAGAGCCAATATGAGACCTATGACGAGAGATGACGATATGAGGCGAGGATATCAAAAATATATACAAGTGGTTATAGAGCTAGAACAGAGAGGACTTTTGGACCAAAAAGATTTAGGAGTGATAAAAGCACTTATATTGAGAGACAATAAAGACGCAATGAGGGAGCTTGGCAGCTATTTTATGCATGGGATATCTTTAGATGAGCTGGGGATAAGGCTTCAAAGAGTAGCTGATAAGCTCAGCTCAGGCATGGAGAGGCCGAGTTCTCCAATTCCAAGAAAAAAAGAACTTCACCTACTAGTAGAGTCTTTAGTTAAAGCAAATTTGCCCTCAAAAGAAGATATTGACATTTTAAACAATTTAATAGCAGACGAAAATGAATTTGTATTTTCTGCTTTTGACGTGTTTGAAAGTGACAGAGACCAAGAAGAATTAATTGACTCCTTACTAAGGGCTATAAAAAAACAGAAAAAAAATAATAAAGAGCCATTGCCTAGCAACTCATTTTATCCTGACCCGCCACCTATAGAAACAGCTCCACATACCCAAGAAATTGATTATAATTTTATGTGGAAAATTATTCAGGATTTTAATATAGGCGAAAACTGGAGTTTTGAGCTAAAAGGAACCTTAAAAGCCCTAATGCAGTCTGCAAGTAAAATAATGCAGGTAGCTTTTGAGCAGTTTATCAAAAATGAGGATAATGATTTATTAGAGGAGGAGCTAAAAAACATTGTCAATTTGTATTTTCATGTACTGATGGCACAGTGCTTTACGCCAAGGCATATAAAAATGATAAAAAATCAAGAAAAATTAGGCTCACTAGAAGATATAAGCCAAAAATTCGCAAATGATGGAAATGTGTATAAATTTTTTATAGGGATTATTGAGCTGCTAGATTTAAAAGATGTGCAGAATCCAAGAAATAGAATTTTGGAGCACGTGGCGCATTTGTTAGAAGATAATGAAAATATAGAAGACCCATTAGACGCGTATGATACTTTGACTAATATTTTGTCGAATTCTAAAAATCTATGCTTATTTATACGAATTAACAGCATTTTTTGCTGATAATATAATAAGTAAAGCAGAAATTTTAATTAAATGTAATAGGAATATCAGATTTCAGCCAAATATTGACGAGACTATATGAAGACCAAAATCCAGAATTAATTGGAATTATCCAAAGCTACCACAATGGGGCACCTATTGAAGGAGTTGAAGAAGATTTATTAAAATTAATCGCAAAAAATAAAAATGACGAAGATTTTGGCAGCGATTTAATTGATATTATTCAGTCAGATTTCACAGAAGAGCAGCTATTTTTAATAAGAGATTTAATTTCAAATAAAGACCCATGCCTTTTTGATGCATATGAAAATTATCAAAATTCCAAAAATAAAGAAGAAGATTTAATAAAGGCTTTAATATACATAAAATGGCCGGAGACGAGCGACCCGTCCTTCCGTGGCGGATGTCCTTATGTATACCGGACGTGGTTTTGGATGCGGAGAACTACTCAAGGGAAGAGTTAGCCTCGAGGCGAGAGGCCCAGCCCAATTTCCGCTGATTTTGGGACTTGGCCCGGGCAGCAGTTTTTCGCATTCTTTTTGCCAGTAGCGCCGAGGCCCAGACTCGGTGCCCGAAAGAGGCAGGGTGAACTACCTGCCTAGGCTACTTGGTGGCTTAGCTCCGAATCCCGCAAGGGGTTGAGTTCTTTCTTGGAGATAATCCGGGAAAGAGGGGAGGCGAAGCTCGACACAGATCTCAAGGGCACAAGTCTTTCCAGTCGAAAAGGGTCCCGATCAAAAGGGGCGATCTGGCCAGAGGCGAGCAGGGTTGGGTAGTCATGGCCTCGAGTTGGAAATTGATGGTTCCCAGCAAAATCCGTATGACCCAGATCAGGAGGGAAATTGCCACTACCGAGAAACCGGGGATTTCGGCCCGGGCTCGAGTGCCTTTTAGGGAGCCACCCCGCAGCGGGTCCGCTGCGGAACGCGAAGACTTTGGAAGTAGGGACTATAAACACACAGCTTTAATCTAATTTAATAAAGGCTTTAGGAAGCTTAATAAACACCCCAGACAATGAATTTTTGGTATTTATCCAAGAAAATTTCGACGAAGAAAAACAAGAAAAATTGATAAAAATGATGAATGAGCAGGATTCCAGGCTAAAATCAGCTATAAGCCTCTATGATTTTACAACAGATAAAGACTCTCTTATAGAAACACTAAATTTCCTACTGAGAGAAGACCCTAACTAATGACTTTTGCATAAAATTATCTAACTCCCCCTCTCATTTTAAAATATAAATTTTATTTTTTGTATTAGAATTTATAGAATTATATAAATTTTTAACCCCATCTGTGAAAAAATAGCATTTTTTTGTCTCAAGCAGGAGTAAATATCAATTTTTACTTTCCCTCCCACAATTTTAGCTTCCCCTTCTGTTGCTGAATTTCCTAGCTCAATTGCAGGGGCTTCTCCAGGGTTAAATGCAGGCAGACCTCTATAAGGGCATCCTGCACACCTAAAAGCGTCTCCTAGATGACATCTTCCACAGCTGGAGCTTGGGAGCTCTGAAGGCTTACTAGCGTCTTGCAGCTCTTTAGCTCTACCACATGTGCAGTTTTTACAAGGTTTTGGCTTAGTCAAACAGTCTTGTTTTGAGGAAAGCTCTTTATATTCTTCGTCTTGCTTTAATAAATCGTCTTCATTGATGGATTCTCCAGGATTTTCTATTGCTGAGGTCCAGACCGATTTAAGCTCGACAGCTTCTGTTGAGGCTGGCTTTTTTGCTGAAATTTGGCTTGGTGAAAGGGATATATTTGTAAAGCCTGAAAAAATCAAGGTTCGGCGATGGGTATTAATTTCGTCTTCTGATAGAGGGGATGACAGGTTTATTGAAAAAGTTCCTGAAGGTTGGAGGGCTGTGTAGATAGATTTTATGCGAGCAGATAGATGTGGGAGAATTTCTGAGGTAAAAATAAGCTCTTGGGCTGAGTTTGGAGGCAAACTTACTTCCCCCCGTAATAAGCAAATTCTATAATCCCTTGCATAAATTTCTTTTTGCTTATTTATGGTAAATTGATTTTAAAATGTTAAAAAAATTTTAACATACCATAGACTCAGTTTTATATATAATGGCATGTCAAAATATTTTTGACATTTTAAAATCAATTTACCATAAATAAGCAAAATAAAATATTACCAATACATTATAGCTCATTTGTGGCAAGTTTTTTTTGTTCACAAAATTTCAAAAATAAAATTTATATGAACGAATTGAAATTTGCTTATTGGGGGTAATAGCCAGATTTTTATTTTTATCAATAAGTAATTTTCAATCTATTCATATAAACCCTACGAATAAATAAGAATTTACTTATTACTGGAAAGGAATTAGGAGGTTTGATAACTCAGACATTTATATTATTATAAGCGATGATTTTAAATGTAAATAAGCAAGGCAGCTATATAATGAGCAAGCATCAGCTTATTGAGCCAATTAAATTATTATCAATAAGATAGCATGATTTTTTTTTATCTATGACTTTTCATAACTAGAATAAAATCTCAAAATATGTAAAAATTAATTAAAAATTCCAAAATTAAATAGCAGCATTTAAATTCATTTTAATTAAATAATTCATTAATCAATCCCCAATGAATCATTCTTTCCAGCCTAATCTTTAGCTTTTGCCAAATAAATTCTTTTTCTATATAACTATTAAATGGATAGTAGTTTCTCATCAAGTAAACAGCTTCATGATTTTTTTAAAGTTTGCTTCCGTGAAAACTGCGAAATCGACGAAGAAGAAGTCACTATTGAAGAAGAAAAGACTCTCGAAGAACTCAGCCCATATGAGGTTTTTCAAAACTTCAAAGATCTGGTCAATGATTTACTTCAGTTCAAGCGGAAGTTTAAGAAAACCGACAAAGGTGGCCTGGAAACCCAGTGCGAACAATTAGAAATTTTGCTGCAAAAATTAGAAGCAGAAGCAAGAATCCACTATGGAATAGAGCATCAACTGAAAATTCATATAGATACCTGTCAAAGTAAAGTTGAAGAATTAGAAAAAGCGATAATTGCTTATTCAATTATTATAGAAAAACAGGAGAAAAAAATAAATGATTATGAAAATGAGATAAAAAGATTGAAAAAGACAAAAGAAAATTATCATGATGGGCTGGAAGAAAAAATTATTCTAATTTATTGTGATTAAAAATGTAACCCCCCATTTAAATTTTACAAAATCTAAGATGATTAATTTTAGAAAAAAAAATATTTATAAAACTTTCTGAATATTTTTTGAAATTAATTAATAAAACTATAATTCAAAGTTTTAATCTATTTAAATAGCGTTTTCCTGATACTCAGACCTTTAAAATTCCAAAATTTTGTAGAATTTCGATTTAGCGACATTAAGTTACTAAAGCTGTTAAAATAAATATAATTTTACGCATAAAAAATAATATTTTTTCAAATTTAAAGGGCTAATTTACCCGAAAATGGTATTTCTGTATTTCCTACTTAAATGGGATAAGAATGAGAGGGTGTTAATAATTATTTTTTTTAAAACACAAAATAATAATTTTATTGAGACCCTCTCAGTCTTAAATGATTGGTATAAATTAATAGAAAAGAGATTTAAAGAAGAAATTTCTAGCTTACTCTCCCACTCGTAAGCGAGCAAAATTATATGCTTACGCACGACTTTTTTTTAAATTTTATTTTCGATATTTTAATTGGACTACTCTTGGAAAATTCTGGGCCGGGAGGAGGGGAGAAAAAGTACAGCCATACCCAGATGGTATCTGTTTTTACCACCCGATAAAGTCCAAATAGCAATTCGAAAAGACTCCTCTGCAACAATTAGAAGGAGATGATGATCATGATGATTTTTTCAGAAATTATATTTTCAGATCAGAGATTTTATCAGAAAAACTAATAATAGATCAGGCTGAGGCTGGTATATGTCAGAAACTTTTATATTTTATCAGAAGTTATTTGAGCGGCCTCTTAGAAGTCTTAGTAATAGCCAGTAATCCTTAATCCTTATTTTTTGAAATTAATTTATAAAATACCGTTTAGAATGAAATTTAATAGAATTATCTGGAGACCTTATTATAATAATTATCACTTATGGCTTTGCTCATTTACAGAGCCGGATTTAGTAGAAAATCATAAGCAAGAAAACGGAAGAGACATGGACAGAACTGTATTTAAAACTTTTGACCACAAAAGAGTGCTAAGAAATGATAAATCTGCTTTAAGATTCGAAGAATTTGTGAAATTAAAATCAATGTTAGAAGATAAAAGTAAAGAGTTAGAAGTAATGAAAGAAAAATATAAAAAGGTAAAATCGGACGAAAAAACAAGCACCGTTGAAAGAAAAGCAAATATGCATAGGACTGAGTATATTTATATATATATAAATAATTTTTATTACAATTATATAAATAATATCTTCCTTATTACGAAATATTCATATAAAAATTTATATGACATTAAATTTCCTGAAGCAAAAAATTTTGCAACTAATCGAGAAAATGGCTTTTTACGAAAATCAGCTACAAATTTATTAGAAATGATGAAAAAAAACTATAAAACTAGAGCTGTTCAGAAATTAGCAAATGAAAAAAGCAGAGATATAAGCACCGATAGAAGAGACCACGAGCTGCTGCATATAAGGTCTATTTCTGATCAAATAAGATCAGAATCTTTGCCAAGTTATCGTGGACCTAAAAGAAATACCGGAGAAACTTATACCTTTATTAATTAGTACCTATTTTTTAAAAAATTAAAAAAAATTACTGCACCCCCTTCAATTAGGAATAATTTTTAATCATAATTGTGTGAATAAATAGGGGAGCTTCATTATTTATATACAAAAAATCTGATGGCATCTTCACAGTCCCAAACTAAAGCTTTATCATTTATCCCGGTCAATTTAAGACTTGTCCACGAAATTACTCAAAAAGGTGAACCGTTTACCCTAGATTCAGAGCCCGTTGAATGAATTGACTTTGTAAGCCGCGTCACAGCTTATCGAGAGACTAACAAAGCGATTTTTCTGACTTTCCAGGACGAATTTGCAGAGTTTTATGGAATTATTTATAGAAAAGATGAAAATACCCAGCCAAGAGCTATAAAAGGCTATCATCACACTGATGGAGGATATGCCCATGTTATAGGAAATATCGCTAATTTTGAAGATGGGCCGAAATGTATAGTCCAAGCTATAGAAAACGTAAAAATTTACGAATATGTCCATTACCACAGGACAAAAGTCCTTTGAAGCTATCTTGTCAGGAATAAAGTTCTGCATTGCCCTTTAGAAAGTTTGATAGAAATTCCACGTGAAACCCCTAAAATTACTCCTAAAATTAATGACACAGATATGGAGCATTTAAGCCTCGAGCAGGCTG
This sequence comes from Blepharisma stoltei, assembly GCA_914767885.1. Classification (NCBI taxonomy): domain Eukaryota; phylum Ciliophora; class Heterotrichea; order Heterotrichida; family Blepharismidae; genus Blepharisma; species Blepharisma stoltei. Next base: position 183,984 of record CAJZBQ010000051.1, read on the forward strand.
AAGTACTGAACGTTATAAGGAAAAGAGGAAATCAGCTAGGAATCAATAGAGATGAAATTGCGAGTATTGTGAAAAACAAAGTTAGAAAATTAGATGAAGTCTTAGACGAGTTGGTGAATTTTGGATTTTTATATACAGAAAGTGATAATAATATATACTTTTATACTTAATTTCTTGAAATTAAAAAAAATCTGTAAAAAATTGTTTTAAATATATTTTTATTATTTTTTCTATTATAGATATTATAAATTAATATAAAATAAAAATTATTCTTTATCAATTAAGATTTAGTAAAATTCGTGGGATTTATTTTTTAGATTTTGATAATGGCCTATCAAAACTTCTAGCAAGCTATCTATGCATATTTTGTCGGAATCACCATTTAAAGCACCCTTTTTCAATGAATCAGAAGGCTCTTTTATGGTATCAATCTCATTTTTCAAGTTTTCTCATTCTTCCTTCGACAATTTTTCCTCAAAAAGTGACTTTGTGCTTGCAATTGCTTTTGAATAGGGTATATACAGATCACTAGCACCATCATCAGTAGGAACAAAAGTGCCAATATTAGTTGTGTTGATAAATTCCACAGTTTTTAAATAAAAATCTAAATCATCTATTTTATAATCCCCATACACTCCCACAAATTTCAAAAAATTTCTAACTCTGTTAGAAGACTCAGAGTAGCATATAGCTGATAATATAACTTCTTTAAATTTGTCTTCAGCCACACTCTTTAGTCCATATTTTTGTAATAATTCATCATATAATAATTATAATAAATAATCATTTTTGCTTATTTATAAAAATATCAGTGAATATTCATAATAAATTTATATAAATCATTTCACATAAATCAACTTTTTTAATTGATGGATATTCATCAATTAATAAAGTTCTTGCTGTGTACATAGAATATATTAATTTCATTAAAGTTTTCTTTGACAAAGTTGGCTTTAAATTTGGTTTTCTTTAGGGTGCGTGCCTTTTCCTCCTGATTTTTGGTAGTGAGATATTTCCTCTGCAATATTTGGTCGAAATTTTGTCTCCGTGTCAAATGACAGTGTATTTTTGATAGTGTGCATTTCTCCGAAGTACATTTGCTCCAAAATTTTAAATAGTGGGACATTCGCCGAAATTTAACAGTTTTTTTTGTGGTCAAATGTCTTACTATCAAAAAGCTTCAGCCAATTTTCGATTAAATGTACTTCGGTGAAATGAACACTATCAAAAGTGAACGATCATTGGACCTGCACCCAATTTTTTACTAGTGAGAAATGGAGCAAATATCTCAAGAGTAAAAAAAATTTCGACGAAATTTCCAGAGGAAATGTCTCGCTAAAAAAGTCCCCAATCAAATGATATGGTACCCTTTCTTTTTCAGCTTTTTGGACAGCCAATAATAGGATTTTGGAAGAGGGATGATGCTTTTTTGAAATTTGTTTTTTATTTGCAAATTGTCTTGGTTTTGTAGCAATTTTTTTATGTCATTGTCGTGAGCTAAGCTTAATTCTGTCTTCTATGTTATAGGCAGAATTTTTTTCTTCTTCTTCAGGGATGATGATTGTGGATTTATTTTCTTCTTTAAATTGGGAATTATCTTCATAAAAATCGGTTTGTGTGCATAATGATACAGGGTAATGGGATTTATTTATATCTTTGTCAAATAGATTATCGATAGAAATTCTTAGCTTATTAGCTTCTTTTTTAAGAATTTCTTCAGAAATATCACCATTTAAATTGCTTGGGTTGGAAAAATAGGAATTTATGAGAGTTTTCAGTTTTTTAATTTTTCCAAGTAGATTTGAAAAATTTGAGTCATCTACAAAATTTACTTTCTGAGTTAAATTTAAAGAATTTGTGCTGTTTTCAAGAGTTTGAGACAAATTATTCTTATATTCTTCTCTGTTTTCAGCTTTATCACTACTTTTTTGATGCTCCGAAACTGCTTTTATAAACCCATCTTTATTTTCTTGATATTTTTCTTCATCTATTTTTATCTCTTCATTTCTATTTTCTTTTTCTTCCATTTCATTCGGCAATTTTTTAAAAAATTCTTGGGTTTGCTTCATCATTTTAGATTGTCTTCCTACCACATCTGAGGCTGCCTTAATTAAATCCCCAATAATTTTTACAAATATTTTTGACAAGCTCAAGCTTTCTATTTTTTTTTCATATTTTGCAAGCTGCTGTCCAGTAAAATTCAACTTTTCTCTATCGATTTCAATAACATCTATATAAGTTTTAATTTCTTTTTTTCTATCAAATTCAGTCTGTGTCTCTATTTCAACCATTTCAATTTTTACCTTCTCCTCATTATTTTCCATATTTTTTTCAAAATTCTCATCATTGCTTTCTTGTGATGTTGCACTTTTACAGATCACAAGCGTGACCTCATGCTCTTCTTCATTCTCACTAAGCGGGGGCAAAGTCAATAATTCTTTTTTATTTTTTTCCATATTTGATATATAATTTGTTATGAATTTCCTGAAACCTTTTATTAAAGTCGACATCCAATTGACTTGCTCACAATTAAAAGCTGGACTTATAGTAAATTCTTCGAAATTTTCTAATAAAATTGCCCGACTATTTAAATAGTCTAATTTTTCTTTTGAAATTACTATATTGTCGAATAATTTGTCGTCGCCTGTAAAAGTAGATCTTTCTCTATGTTTTGACATAAACATTGGAGGCAGCGAAAATTCTCTTTTAAACGACGTTCGCCTTGTAAATTCAAGAGGCTCTTCATCAATAGGCTGAAGAATTTTTTCATCTTCCATTGTACAGGTTGAAACCGTCCTATAGCTAACTGGATTTATTAAATTTCCTTTTTCGTCCCTACTTTTCCATTGAATAATGCTCACATTTTGCTGCCTTGTTAAAGTTTGCAATGCCATATTAATTTCTCTGGCTTTAGCTTTTTCTTCATTTAATTCATTTCTTAAGCTTTCTATTTCTTGTGACTGCTCACTAATGACTTTGCTAGATTTTCTTAATTCTCCATTGATATCTGAGTATTTTTTTGTGACCACATTAAGTTTTTCTTCGTAATTTTTTTGGTTTTTCGATACAAGCTCTTTAAATCTTTGTTTTAGGTCTTCAATTTCTTCAGAAAATTTATTTTTATTTTTTGAGTTTATTCTAAAATAAAAATAAATTTTTTTCAATTTTTATGATTAATAGCTGTTTTCTATTAGAATATCCTGAATTTTTAATTAATTTGTATGCAAATTAAGCTTATTACAGATTAATTCAAAATTTGAGTTCCAAATTCTATTTAATAATTGGCCTCTTTCTATACAATGAACAGAAACTTGCCTTATAATTTCTTTAAAGCAGGCTGTATAAATAAGCTGAAGAGCTTCAGTTTTATTTTCTATTGTAGCGAATTCTGTATGGTATACATATTTATCTAGCATATAATCAAGCCAATTACATAAAAGCTCAACTTCTCGACGTCCAGAAGGGGCTCCTCTCTCTGTATTTAAATTAATATTTTTTTCTACCTTTGAAGGATTTCCTATACTTTTTGATCGATTTCCTGCATAATTCGGTGGCTTTTCTTCAGAGATTTGAGTTAGTCTTGCTTGTATTAACCCAGATTGCGTTTTAAATAAAAGTCCGCCCTCTTTGGCTAGGTTTGAGATTTTTGTCTCTATAAATTTATTTGATTTCCGTTTTACTATTTCTAAATCTTTCATAAATTTTTCATGGTAAAAATCATCCATGTTGTAAACTTCATTTTTTATAGGACTTTCGGTTATTTTAATCACTTGGGTGTTATTTTTCGCACTTTCATTGTCTTTATTTACAATATTTTGCAACTTGTCAAGCTCAGTTGGCAGAGGTAGCATTAAAATTTCTGGCTCTTTAAGCCCTAAAACTTCTTTAAGCTCGTTTTGACTTCTATTAAATAGGTTTTTGAGTTTTTCAGGCCGATCTTTTGTATGAGAAACGTCTCTAGACAAAGGGCAGGACTCACAATGGCTTCTTTGATTGGAATCATGAATTTTTGAAATTTTGCTTATGTCTTGTTCAGATATATCAGAAGAGCCACAATAGCATAAATTTGCAGAAAATTTATGTTTTTTTATATTAATTTAGCTAAAAATATTAGAAAATAATATTTTATAGCAGTTAGGTAAAATAGGATAGATAAACTATTGGCGAATTTGCTTTTTATTTTATTTAAAACTTTTTCATTTTCTTGCTTTGGACGAGAAGTTAAAGAAGCTTTAGAGGTTTCTGAATCACTTAGTTTAGGTAAGCTTGGAATTCGTGGGAGTTTTTTAGATAAGTCTGGGGAGAGTGATGCAAGCTTAGATTTGAATCGCTTTTTGATTGTGATAAGTTTGGTGCTTTTTTGGATTTCATTTGTGCTATCCATTTTAATTTTTAAGGGAAAGTTATAAATTTAATGAAAATAAAAGATAGGTTCTTTAATAATCATTGATCAATATCCCAATTGTAGTTAATTAAATTTCTTAGCTCAAAGCGTCCTCAGTTAGATCATAGTATCATTCAGCTGAATCATAGGTTCTTCTATTATAGAATCAAGAATTTATAATAATTTCTTTATGAGTAGGCAAGATTTTATTTCTTGTTTATAGAAAGACTAATTAATTTTGCAGTTGATTTCTATAATAATCTAACTCTTAAGGGACATTTTTACATGTGTCAGATGCAAATCCCAAGTAATTTTTGATCTGAATAAATTTTGCATACAAATGTTGAAAATTAATTTCTTTATTTAATCGCGTGTTTGCTTATAAATGGAACCAAAATTCGGATTTACACAGAATCCCACTAGATCGCTATTTTACTTCGGAGAATCAAACAACCAATCTTCCTCTTCTGATCCCATCCAGCCTGCCGATACTTCCATCAACGAAATTTCTTCTTCCCTTTCCCAGATGACCTTTGCAAATGAACACTCTGCAGAAGCTGTTGGCAAAATAAACTCTGATGACCCAATCCTCCAATTAGAAGGTTTACAATTCATAAGAAAAGAGCTTTCTCAAAAAGATAATCCACCTATAAACGAAATCATAAATTCAGGGATATGTAGGCGCATTCTTGATTTGGCTTCAACTATGCCTGATGATGAATTTCTATTTGAAGCTACATGGGTCTTTTCAAACATTTTATCAGGAAATTCTAAGCAAACTGCTTATTTAGTGAATTTAGATGTGATACCATTTTTATTTAGACTTTTTGATAAAACTAATGATGATATTAAAGATCAAGTAATGTGGGCTTTTGGAAATATTGCAGGAGATAATACAAATTGAAGAGATTTAATAATTTCGAATGAGAACTTTGGCTATATTATTGATTTATGCAATAATATGAATTTTTCTAATCGAAATATGATAAAAACTTGTTCTTGGGCTGTATCAAACTTCCTAAGAGGAAGCCCTCAACCGGTTGTAGAAAAAGTTTTACCTTTTGTGCGGTTTTTAAAAAGAATCATCGTTGAATTAGAAGAGCAAGAAATTCTTACAGATGCCCTTTGGGGATGTTTTTATATAACAGAGCTACATTCATCTCTAGAGGCATTTCAAAAGAAACAATTTTTAGAAAAAATAATTAGACAACTATCAACCTGAAAAATTGAATTATTGACAGCTTCTCTGAAAACTATTGGAAATATTACCTCGCAAATGGAAAATTCTTTTAGCGTACTATTTAGGCTTGGATTTTTAGAAAAAATTGATAGTTTGTTATGCCATCAAAAAAGAACGATAAGAAAAGAAGCTTGCTGGATTCTATCAAATATGTCCACAGAGAGTTGTGACGTAGTTGCTAAATTTTTGGAAAATAAATTATATGAAAAATTATTACATATAATGAAAACAGATAGTCAAGACGTTAAAAAAGAAGCAATATGGGTGATAGCGAACTCAGCAACAGTCTGTGATAGTAATCAAGTAATAAATCTCGCACAATTAATTATTAAATTATGGCCATTTGACCTTTAAGTCTGGCCATTTCCCATAAATTATCCAGTTCTTCCAAAATCGATTAAGAGATTTCTCCACAAATTTCTCCATGAAATCTTTTTTAACTAACCAACTATTTCGCACAATTAGGAATGGTAAAAGAATTGATTAACTGCATTAAATTTAATGACTGCAGAAATATTGCATTAGAAGCATTGTGCTCATATGTAAAAAAGGTTCCTGATGTTATATACTCTTTTACTATAGAAAAACAGAATAATATATTGATTTATTTGGATAATTAATAGTTTTTTATTTATTATTAACAGAATAAATGCAGAAGAAAAAGATATTTTGATTAAAAATATTGATCTTTTAGTAAATTGTGGTGAAGATTGCGAGCATGCAATGAATTTGAGAGAATTGCTGAATAATAGGAATGGTGATGAAAATAATTAATAGGTAGAAACTTATAATTTCAATTAAGAACACAAAAATAAATCTTTTAAGGGTATTAATTGCTAAAATCAGATTTTACATGTTTAAACTGCCATCTTTATTTAAAGGTTATCCAAAAGCTTTCTATCGTAATTGCACCTTGAAATACTGGGTGAAATTAGCTCATATACATTTTAGGAATTTATTTGCTATTTTATGCTCATACTTTTATAATTAATTTCTATATAATGGTTATAGAATATCCACATTAGTGGAACGCTATGATTCCGTTATCTTTAGACAATCGAGGGATTGATTTCACAAATAAATGTTGGTGAAGCCAACCCTTGAAATGGGGATATTTGAGATTTGCCATTTCAAGGGTTGGCTCATCAATATTTTTTGGAGGAGCAAATCCCTCAATTGTCTCAGAAGACGATGGGATGATAGCGATCCACTAGTGAAAATAAGCTATAAGATTTCCTTAAATTGAATAATTAGCTACTATTTCTATTATTCTGTAAAACTTCTCTTAAGCTTGTTGCAGGCTCAATAGCATCACTATCCCCAGTCGAATCATCAATGCTTTGAATTATTATATCATTCTCTTCGTCATTTATACCTTCCATTCATAAATATCAGCCATTTAATTTTACAAAAAATTCCTCCTTTTAATCCCAATATCCTATATAATATATGGAACTTTTTCTATCACTGCGCTCAATGCTTCAAAAATAATAGGCCTCCATTTCTTGCATTTAAGGCTACTAATCAATTCTTTTATTATCCCTATTTCTGCTAACTTTATTATTTGGTTTTCTTCACAAACAGTTACTGATATCTTTATTATTTCTAATGCTTGTGTCTGAACATCTCTGCTATCTGTTTTTATAATGGTTAATAATTTTTCAAATATATAAATCTGCATTAATGTGAATTTATAAGGTCAATCTTATTATATTAGATGCTTATATATATTTTTAGGCTATATTTTATTTTCCAGTAATTTATCGATTGCTGCTGTAGATTCTGCAACAAGATTTAATAGCGTCCAGCAAACTTCTCATCTTAAATTTCTGCTTTTATGATCTAGCAGACCTTCAATTTTCTCAAAAAATCCATATTTAGATAATATCTCGAAAGAATTATCCATTTCAAATACAATATTTCGAATAATTTTTAAGGAAGCTGTCAATAAAAGCCCTTTTCGGCTAGATAATTGTCTGATTATTTTTTCTATAAATAGTTCTTTTTTAAAAATCTCTAAATTTTCTTCTAATTCTGAAAGATAAGAGCACCCCAAAGTAGCTTCTGTAAGTGTATCTTTTGCTTGCGCTTCAACAACGACTCTATATAAAAATGGTGAAAAAGGAATCAGTTTTTCTGGGTTTTGTTCTGAACATTCTCGGAGTATATTAGACACAGATCATGCATAAATATTTATAAAGCTCTCATTACTAAAATCTGCATTATTACACAAATCAGCAATACAGCTAAAATTATCATCATTGATTACTAATTCTCTTCACTCGCTATTATCTGCTGCAATGTTACCAAACGCCATCATAACTGGCTCACTAAAATCATTATTGTTTTTACACAAAATTGAAAATAAAAATGGTATTACATCTAGCTGCACCAAATAGGATGCTTCTCTAGAGCTTTTCGATAAAATATTTGAAAATAGCCAGAGAGCTTCCAATAAAAATTTATTGTCAGTTTTTGTTTGAGCTAAATCAAGGATACGTTCACATATATCTGAACTTATAATTTCATATATAATTAAAGGCGAACTATCTTCTCTAGAAACCCCTTTTTTGAGGACTTTTAAGCCTTCCCGTTGAAGCATAGCGTCATCAGAGTTTATTTTGTCGATGGCTTCTAAAATTGAAGGTTTTTCTATTGGTTCAGCATGCTTCCTTGCAAGTTTAATGTGAGAAGAGGAAGAAGAAATTTCATTGCTAGGAGTGTTAGAGGAGTTATTAGGATTGAAAAGGGAAGATTGGCTGTTTGATTCTCCGAAAGAAAATGATGAACGAGTGAGATTCTGTGCAAATCCGAATTTTGGTTCCATTTATAAGGAAATCTATAGCAAGCATCTTTAGATTTTGAAATAAAGTATATTATTTTTAGTTGATTTAGTGTTCAAAATATACTCATATCCAGGAACACGAAAAATAGCAAATCAAATTTTCAAAATAAGAAGAGATTGCATTTAATTCAGTACAATTAAGATTTGAATGATATTTTAATCTCGATTAGTATAATGTTGAATAAATTACTATTAAATTAGGAGGACAGTTTAATCAATTATAATATTTTTCTAACGTATATTTATAATAATTAAAAAACCAATAAAAATATATTGTTTTTAATTATATTATTTTTGTTTATTGCGATTACTTTAGCAATATTAAAATAGCGTATTGAAACAACCCCTATTAAGATCTGTAGCTGGGATGTATCCGACCAGGCTTTAATTGGTTAGCTATTATTTCTATTATTACGTAAAAATTCCCTTAATCTCGTAGTATACTCATTAGTATCGCCATCCTCAATTAAATTGTCAGTGCTTTCGATTAATATATCTGCTTCTTCATCATTTATGCCTTTCTTTCATAAATATAAGATATATAGTAAAGCTCTATAGAATAATTGGGACTTTTTCTATAAATAAACTCAATGCTTCCAAAATAATTGGTCTTCATTTCTTTCATTTAATACAGCTAATCAATTCTTTTATTATTCCTATTTGTGCTAGCTTCATTATTTGATTTTCGTCACAAACACAAGCAGATTCATATATTACAAATAATGCTTGTTTTTTAACGTCCTCACAGTCTGCTTTTATAATTGATAATAATTTTTCATATATTTTATTTTCAAAAAATATACTAATTATTTCTTCACACTCACTAGTAAGATCTGCTAATGTACAGCAAATTTCTCTTCTTATAGATTTTTTTTGGTGGCATAGCAGACCTTCAGTTTTTTTGAAAAACCCAAGTTTAAATAGGATACTGAAAGCATTATCCATTTCTTCACCAATATTTTTAAGAATCTTTAGAGAAGCTTTCAATAAGAGAGTTTTTCGACTTGATAATTGCTTAATTATTTTTTTTAAAAATAGTTCTTTTTGAAAAATCTCTATACTCGGGTCTAGTTCAGTAGGGTATGAGCACCCTAAAGAGGCCTCTATAAGTGTTTCTTGATCTTGTACTTCAATAATAACTTTGTATAAAAACGATGCAAAAGGCAACACTTTTTCTGTTTTTGGTGGAGGGTTTCCCTGTATAAAATTGGATACAGCTCAACAATAAGTTTTGATCAAATTTGTATTATTAAAATTCACATTATTACACAATTCAATAATACAGCTAAACATCTCATAGTTGATTATTCAATTCCTTCATGTACTATTATCTGCAGCAATGTTCCCAAAACCACGCATTAATTGTTCTTTAAGGTCTTCATTATTTTTATCAAAAAGTGTAAATAAAAATGGTATTACGTTTAAGTGCATTAAATAGGAAGCTTGCTCAAATGTTCCTGATAAAATTTTTGAGAGCGTTCAGACAGCTTCAAATATAAATTTATCATCAGATTTAGTTGAAGCTAAGTCAAGAATACGTTCACATATTCCTGATCTTATAATTAAATTTATAGGCGAATTATTTTCTCTAGAAACCTCTTTTCTTAGTAATTGTAAGCCTTCATATTGAAGCTTTTGGTCATCGGAATTTATTTTATCAATAGCTTCTAAAATAGAAGATTCTTCTATGGAATTTGAATGTGTGTTGGGAAGGCTCATCTGAGAAGTGGAAGAAGAAATTTCATTTCTGGAAGTATCAGAAGGATTGTTATTATCAGAAATATGGGCTGGGTTATTACTCCCCACATCAAAACTATTGGAAAATTCTCTTTGGATAAATCGAATTTAAAAAATCGAAAAAAATTAATCTCTATTATGAACAAGAAAAAAACTTTTTTTGTCTTAATAGAGGGAAGCTAGTTTCTCTGAAACAAAAGAAAGAGCTACTAGGATTCTGTGCAAATCCGAAATTTTGTTCCATTTATTAGCTAATTTAATAAATTCACCATATCTTTTCAGATAAAATAATTTTTAGCAGATTTTATTTAAAATCTAATTATATTGATATCGAAAAAATCATAAATAGCTATAAAAGAGATTGAAGCATTTACAATTATATAAATTTTATACTAAATAATATGTTATTTACTTGATAAAATTCCTCAAAAATAATTTAATTATGGTATAATGTTAATTAGGTTGGAATATTTTCTCATATTGTTTCATTTGATTTTTCAAAACCATCCGATTTTTCTTCAGCTCTTTTACTTTATTTTTAATATGCATCTCAAATTAAATAAACCTTTGCATATCATAATAAATACTCTATTTCTTCACAAATAAGAAAAAATTCTATATTTTATTTTAAAATCTTTTAAAAATTATGGTATATCCTCGAACCCTTTTTTATACACTAAAGAAACCCTTGGTGTTGTTTTTGATATCCTTGATGAGGTCAAAGCTGAATTATCGTTTGAGCGTGGCGATTCTAATTTTAAATGAAATCTATTGCTAATAAGAACATTATTTGATGAAGATCTTTGAGAATAATCAGACATCGAGTGATCTAAGCTTGCAATTTTAAAAGGAGTCATAGGCAGAGATTTTAAAGCTTCTTTAAATTCAAGGCTTGACAAAACACTTTGGTCTTCATATTCTTTAGCTTTTTTCGCTAAATTTTGCTCTAAACTGTTATAAAAAGTCATTTCTCCTTTAATGATATCATTTCTTTCTTTCTTTAAATTTAAATATCGATTATTTTGAGGTTGTTCTTGATATTTTTTTTCAAAATTATTTGTATTTTTTTGAGATTTTTCAATAAATTCTTTAACTCTTTAAATGAAACAAAAAATCTAGTTCAATTAAATTAAATTTTCCTCTATTTTTTTAGAGGTATTTAAAAATTCAAAATATATAAATTTATGAAAGATTTTTAAATTTTTAATTATATTATAAAGAATTAATTTCAAAAAATAACTAATTCAGTATGAAATTGTTTCAATAATATTCTTCTTACATTTTTTCCTATTAAACTAGGTCAAATAAAATTTTATTAAAAATTATTGTTTTACTTATAAAATTTTCCTATTGAAAAAATGATTCAATTTATTCTAATTTAAAGGTGAAGGAGTAAGATATATATTTTCTTCTTTAAGGGATTTATTTTCTATTATCAGCTTCTCTATGATCTCTTGATAAGATTCTTTTAATTGATTTATCTGCTGAGAATGCTCTGATTTAAGACCTGAAATTGTTTCAATAAGCATCGAATTTTTCTTTTGCAAAAGAGCAATTTCTTCAGTTTGCAAATTATTAATGATTGGAGACCCAAGCAAATTTGAAGCATTGTTAATTGATTGAAGAGCATTTTTTGAAATAAAACTTTGGTCTATGCATTCTAAAGAAGCTTTAGGGCTTAAATATAAAGAATCTAATGAAAATTGTCTGCTTTGTGCTGCATTTGATAACCTCAAATTGACTTTTCCTTTTTCAGCTTCATTAATAATGCTTTCTCTTACTATTTTATTATTTTTTTTCGAAATAATCGCAAGAAATGAAGATCCCATCAAAAAAATTTTAATTTCTGAATCCACATTAACCTGTGTCAAATAAGAATGATTATCCAAATTTCTCGTCCCTAATTCCCCATGGTTATTACTTCCCCAAGTCCACAAATTTCCATTTTCTGTAATAGCAGCTCCTGAGCATTCTCCTAAAGTGATATCCACAATATTTTCACTACAATTCAGTATATTAGGCTCTAAATATTCTCCAAAAGTCCCAGTTCCTCATACATATAGCTTTCCTCTACATATTGCGGCAGAATGATGCCCACATGCAACTTTATTGGCCATTTCTAAGCTTTCTATTCTTTGAAATGTATAGCAGCTTCTTTTATGGCCGAGCCCAAGCTGGCCAAATCTATTATCTCCTGTCATATAAATATTTCCAAATTCTCCTATTACTGCTGAGTGATTTATACCACAGCTGACTTCTTTTATATTATTGCTGATTTCGACTCTTGTGAAGCTTAATTCTCGGCTTGATCTTCCGTTTCCTAGTTGTCCTTCATTTCCTCTGCCAGTTACCATAAGAAATGAGTGGCCTGTTTTAGTCCTTCCTATAGCAATAGTATGCCATCCTCCACATGAAATTTTGTCAATATAAAAATCGTTTGATAAATTTACTTTTGTTGGAAAATTTTGGCTTTGAGTTAGGCCTAATCCTAGTGCTCCTCATTCACCGTTTCCTCATGTATATAGCTTATAATTATATATAGAGAGGAAATGCCCTTAAAGAGAAAATGGATTTAAAATTTCTAAAAAAAATTTAATTAGTCCAAAATAGGGATTTTTCATTTTGGCCTGCAAATATCATTTATCCTGAGAGACCCAATGTATATATCTCATTAGAGTCAGTCACAAATGCACAATGTTCTCTCCCACAAGAAATTTGTATAGGTTTTATTCTAATAGGAATTTGTAATAAACTAATAGAGTCTCCTCTTATTTCTGTTTGCAATAAATTTCCTTCTGTTGTCAATAGATATAAACTACTATGAGTTGCTGACAGTGATTTCACAGCATATTGGATTACAATTGATTTATTTTTTACCTGAAAAGTCCCTAATCGTCCCCATATATGTAATTCCATTTAATCTTTAATTAGATAATTCACTAATAAAAGTATGATATGCAGCTTCATTGTGGTAAATTTCAGACAGTCTTGATATGTCAATATCATATTTTAGCGCCTTGGTTGCTTTATTGAATAATGCTGGATATTCTTTTTTGACTTTAAGCTTGACAAATTGTAGTAATTTGCCGACATCAGTTTCTTCTAGCACTACTTCAGTTGTATTATGAATTGCTGGGGATATTGGTGACTGGCTCACAATTTCTTTCTTTTCTTCAATTTTTGGGATCAACGCATTCTTATACTGATTTGCAAAAGCTTTAGAAAGCTTGTAAATGTTTTTTATTTTTTTCCTCAGTTCTTCATAGTAGTTTTCTCTTTGCTGCTCTGCTGTTTCTATATCCATATTCAGATCTTTATTATTAGACCAGATATCATTGCCTAGGTTTTCCATATTCAAAATATAAGAAAATGATTATAATATAAGTAAATATGTAATGAACTAATTAAGTGAACTTTTAATCGTCTTCTTCCTCTTCTTTAATATGCTGTTTTTATAAATAATATTACTTGATAAATTTTTATCTAAATGTAGATTTTATATAATATTGTTATTTTTTATAGGATATTTTCCAATAAATCCATTTTCTTGAAATCTGATAGTGAAAATTTTCCTCCGTCGCCATCACGAGTTTTAATTATGGTTCCAAGTAACTGCCATACATTTGAGAGCTCTTCTCTCAGCTTTGCGTTTTCTTCTTTAAGAGCATTGATCTGGGTTTCTAACTCAGTGCTTTTCTGCTCTTTCGTGTCTTTATGGTGCAGCTCTGAAATAGCCATTCTCGGCATATCGGTGTTTTCTTCGTTATTTCTTCCAATTCTTCTTATAGTTGTTGATTTCTGCCCAGCTTGTTGGCGATCTTCATTGTTTACAGCTACTGAGTCTAATTTTTCTAATCATAAATGATACAAAATTTTTTCTTTAGAATCCTTGGTTTTTACCATACAAGGATTCATAAAGATCGATAACTGTGTGAGTTTCGGAAATCCTTTTAAAACGTCTAAGGTGTTATCAAAGCTGAAAATCTGGTTATTACTGATTTTTAAGCATAAAATTCTTTTGCATGCTCTCAAAGGTGAAATGTCTTTTATTTTGTTGTGGGCTGCTTTAAATGTACTTAGTCTAATTAACGATTGCAATGGGGATAAATCTTCGATACTGTTATTGTTGACATTAAGGTATCGTAAATTGGTACACTGGCCTACCCCACGTAAGCTTGTTATATAGTTATCAGACAAGTCTAGAACTTTCAAATTGAAGAGCCTTGATAAGTTGATGTGATCATTAGTCTCGAATTGGCTCAAACCTTTACCACTTAACTTGAGTTCTTTTAAGGCACCAAGGTTGGGAGATTTTGATAATTGCAAGATTCGTTTTTCTGTTAATGTACCAATGTCGCTTAAAGGATTTTCAGGAATTTTTACATCTGTTAAGATTGATGACAAGTTTCGTTTAGATTGAGTCGAAGGAAATGGAGCCGACTCGTCACCAAAGCTTAAGAAGCTAGAACTTGAAGAAGTTCTACCGTTGTGGCCATTGTCTCCTTCAGGATCATCAGCTTGGTAGCACACATGCCGACGTTCAATGTGAGCTTCAAGCTCGCTACGTGATTCGAATTCTTGATAATCAAAAGGACATGAATAGCTTCCTTGCATATTTGTTGTTTACTAATGGCTAAAATTTAGTCCACATAACGTGTTATAAAAGAAGGTGATTGGATAAAGCAATAGAATATTTATGAAAATATTATTCGAAGAACCAGAGGTATAAAGCTTATTATTGGTAGGTGGTAAAATATGAAATTTAACAAATTTTATTACATAAATTTTTTAATAAAAATTTAGAATAATGATTAAGTTAATGGAAATTTCATTATTAAACAGATTTAACACGTAAAACTTATTTAATTTGAAAACTGAAATTATTCAGTAATTTAATAGTTTTCTCCATGCTCTTTATATCTTTAATTCTCTATATTACTGAATAATTTATTAATTATGGACACTAAAGACCGAATAATCAAGGAGCTTCAAAGACACATACATGAACTATCAGAGGAAAATAAATTACTTAAACAAACTGTGCAGCACCTTCAATGTCAAATTAAAGAATTGGAATCTAAAGTCTTATCAGAATCTCCAAAAATTAATTCTTCAAATCAGTCAGAGAATCCGCCTACAGCTGAACATAACCAAGAAGTTCTCCAACATATAGAAATGGACAATTTATCCTTCTTTCAGTCACTAATTTCAAGCGGTTTATCAGTTGATCACTATTTTAACGAATTAGGGACTTTTTTAATTCATGAAGCTGTGAAGTCAGGAGCTATTAAAATTATCCATTATTTAGCATCAAGATGCAATCTATGCCTTTAATTATATAAATAAATTAATAATATAAATATTCCTATCGATTAGCCGTTATCCTGTTTATTATATGAAAATAGGATTCGAGCTATCATAAGGGCACCTATATTCCTTATAATTAGGTATAAATTAATATAAAAAATTTTAATAATTATACAAAACATTTTTTCTTTAAAAAAGGCTAAAAAGGAATAAATAATATCACTGCTGATGGTGAAACACCATTAACCCTTGGAGCTGAACTAGATAAGCATGACTCAATCTGCATGCTTTTGCAGACTGGTAGAGACAAAGTTGATTTAGAGCACAAAAATAAGCAAGGCTTAACAGCTTTGCAAATTGCAGTGAAAAAAGGAAACAAAGAAATCGTAGGTTTGCTATTAGAGCATGGAGCTGATATTACAGTAACTACTGTACTTGGAGATTCTCTATTAAGACTAGCCCAGCACGCTGGACATCAAGAGCTAGTTTTATTGCTCGCAAATTCAGGCGCTTCATTAAGATAAATTAATTATAATAAACGCCCATTTTTTGTGTTGAAAACGAATAAATCTAATAAAAATGCTGGTTTTTCTTCTTTTTTTGCATGTGGCGATTGGGAAGCAAGTAAGCACAAAGTTCAGATTTGACGAGCAAAATCCATGAAAATATCTCACAAAGTTTGCTGTAGGAGTTGGCAATGCTAATTGGGAATTAAACGTGACAGTGGTAGATCCAGTTGATCCTACAGCTAAAGAAAGAATTCGGCCAGCTCTAGTTATATATCTAGACGATCAATTAGAAGAGATTTCCAGCATCAATGATTGTGAAGGAAAACTAGCATTAAGCAAAAAAGTCCAAAATTTCAGTGTGTCATACAACGGGGAGCACACTTATATCAAAGGGACTTTTACCCAAAAATCACGTCCTCATGTATGGTATTATGTCCTTGCTGACTGCAAAGGTTCAAGCAAAGGCGCCAAGCTAAAAGTCAATATCCATTTAACAGGAACTGACGATTCTGAGTTCTCTATTGAAGAAGAAGGATTAGTATATTTATATCCAATTGTCACTGTAATTTTCTTTTTATCACTGTCACAGAATTTGAAGAGGATGATTAATAGATTCCAAAAAACAGAAAAATTAGATAAAATCTCAGTTGTCTTGAATTTATCTATTTTTTGTGAATTTTCAGGAATGTTGTGTAAAATTGCTCATCTGTGGATTTATTCTATTAATGGAAAAGGAATTTTTATAGTGAATTTTTTAAGCCAAGCTTTAGAAATGGTTTCTAGCTTGATTGTAACTATTATGTTTATTGTAATTGCAAAAGGCTGGATATTAAAGCATAAAGAGCTACCTAGAGCTGAAGTAATAATCCCTATAGCTCTTATAGTCTTAGTCGCAAATATTGTGATTATTTTATATGGAACTATGACTGACGATTCTCACAATAAATTCAGCGATTATGAAGGGACTGCTGGGATGATGCTGATTTTATTAAGGGTTGCATTGTGGTGCTGGTTTTTATATCTTATATGAATCCTTTATAATTCTCAACAAAATAGAGAAAGCACATTGAGTTTTATCATAAATTTCGCATTTATCGCTTCTGCTTACTTTTTAGCTTTTCCTTTACTTGTATTGGTTTCTACGATATTCAAAAATTATTTGAGAAACAAATTAGTAAGCTTAGGAAGTGAGGTAATACAGATTATTGTTTTTATTTTCCTTACGCACTTATTTGGGAATACTAGCTCATTTTACAAAATTTCGACCCTATCACATAGTGATCTTCCGGGAAAGTCTCATTAATTTAACTAATTTAGGATTATTTATAATTTGATTAAAAGGTAAATAATATATAGAAAGCATTATTTTATTCACGATTATAATTATTTATACAAAATTGCTTGATGTATAAATTCAGAGATATAGCCTAAAAATTCTGCTTTATGCTATGAGGCTAAACCTTTGTTTTAACTTATATCGATTTATGAAAATCTTTAAAAATGGTGATTTTAATTATTTTATGAATGTTTCATAAAAGTTTTTTTTGCATTAAATTTTATTTTTGCTGTTGACTCAGATACCTTTTTTAATTATTAAAATTCGGAATAAGAACATATTTTGAAGTAATAGCGTAGCTAAAATTTAAAAAAATACATTAATTTTTTAAATTTCTTTAAGCCAATAGTCTTGGTTTATAAAATTCTAATAATGCTTTTCTATTTTTGTAAGAAATTATTACGAAGCAAATAAAATTTGCTATGAAGAATGCATTATTTATTATTTCTTCTTATATGGTTTTATTTTATTTTAATTATAAAAATCATATTTACCATCTATCTTAAATAATTAATTAACAACCCTTCTAAAATCTTTTTTAAAATAAACAAAATAATTCTTTATTTATTATTTTCAGATCATAAGAAGAATAAAAATAGCTCATGCCATTTGCCGGCTCATTTACTGGCCTTTGAAAAAAAGGTCACCTTAAATTGGGAGAAATAGATGAAAAATTATAAATTTCACAAGATAGGCAGAATTTAAATTCTTTTATTCTCTATTTGAAGAATAGTTGAAAATTATCAATTAAAGCCAAGGAAATTAGAATTTTCTTAGAAATATCCAATTTTCTATCCCTGCTTATTTGTGGCCATTTCTGAAATAATCTTAATCTTTAAATAAATATCGGCAAATCAATTCGGCTGGTGTTTGATAAAGTTCTAAATATAGCTTCTTCATAGATAAGCTATTGTAACTCTTATCTAATTAATGGTTTAAATAATAAATGTCATCGAATGATCGACGAACTTGGTCATTGGAGGTAATTCATATTTAGGAAGATGAGGCGATCAAAGAACTTGTCCTTGGTATGGGAATCAGCAAATGGTGCCAGGTCGCAGGTCTCCTCAAAAAGCAATATGGGATCAAGAATCGGACTGGAAAACAATGTAGGGAACGATGGCACAATCATCTCGATCCTTCCATAAACAGAGACCCCTGGACTCCAAAAGAAGATAAACTAATCCTAGAACTCCAAAAAAAACACGGAAACAGCTGGTCTGAAATCGCAAAGTTTCTCCCTGGCCGCACAGATAATGCAATTAAAAACCGTTTTTATTCCACGATTAGAAGGAATCTACGGAAATTCAACAGGAAAAGACCAAAAAGCTTAAAAATTACAGGACCGCTTAAAAGCATCCTTAAAGACAGTGAAACTGTCGAGCTTATTTTTAAAGAAAAAGCTCCTCCAAGAAGAAAAGCTTATAAGGATGAAGAAGACTCATCAGATTCTGAAAGTCTTTCTGGGTCTTTTGAAGAATTGGAACAACAAAAGGGTGATACAAAAAATATCGCCATATCAGAAACTGATGAAACAGCACTGTCAGTTACAAACACCTGTACAGTTTTACAAGAAAATATTCAAAATATTGATGCATATAATACTACTTACAGTTCTAGCGTTGAATGTAGTTATCCTTTTGTAAATTACAGAAATGCCATCCAGTGGCAATATTATACATCAGCATGGGCAAGCTATATGAATCTCAATATGATTCAGCAATTCCAAAGATTGCTTTCACAATAGTATAAAGTTCAGTAGATAGACAGTATAAATTAAAAATTTTACTAAAAGTTGTTAGATTAAGTCTCTTCTTAAGTAAAAATGAATAATAAGCCAAAATTTTGCCAAATTCAAAAACAAATTAACTCATTAAGAAATTCAGTGAACTGTAAGGAGAAAAAAGAAAATTTAGATGAGCTATAAAGACGAGACAGCGACGAGCAAAAATTAATAATTATTATTCTAAATATACAATGAAATTAAAAACATTAATGATTTGTTTATTGTATTTTTAGAAATTTTATGCGAAAAGTTAAAATTAATTAAAAATTATTTTTTGCTATGCTTAAAAGCTTAAGCTCTAGAAAAAGTTCTTACAGTAGATCTCCGAAGCATCTTTTACTACCTTCCATAACTCCTAAAAGTGTCCGAGGCAGCTTCCAAGTAGAAGATCCTCATTTTTCCCAATTATCAACCTTTGCAGGACGTGAAATAAGGCTAAAATCATCATATGCTACCAAAGAAATTTTACGAAGGAGATCTATAAACTTATCAGCCGAAGACAAAATTAATTCTCGATCAAACTCGCCTAAACCTAGGAGAAAAAATATGAACTCTCAATTGCCGTCTATAAAGGAATATTTAGAAAAACTACAAAAAACTGATAATGATAAACAAAAGACTGATAATGTCACTTCTGCTTCGGTTCAAGTTAAAAAGTCAGTCTCGCGAATACGAAAATTAATAAGTCATTGCTATACACCTGCATAGATTCAAAAATCCGAGAAAAGAGCGCCTTTATTGATTTTAATTTATTATTGTTAAAGATAAGTAAATCATCGCCAAAACATTTTTTCATTAAAATTTATAGCTTATTGAGGATACTTAAGTAGAATTTATACCTCTATATTTATTTATATAATTTATTTAACATTAATTTCTCCAATGGAATTCTTTATCAATTTCATCAGAAAAAATGAATTGATAAATCTATGTTAATTGAGATTTAAATTTAATAGAACATTAAGCGGCTTTAAACAATGATAATTTATCAAAGTCTTGATTGAACACTGAAAAAGGCTGAAAATATATGATGTAAGATACCATTTATTCTTTAATATTTTTCTATTATTTCATTATAATTACATATTTATATAATAAAACATTCTAATATGAGATCTTAATGATATTTCTAACAAATTCCCCTTCTAAATCTGCATTGGATTATAATGAATAAAAAACTCAGTATAAATGGAAATGATTTCTTCCTAATTGAAAGAGGGAACTCACCTTCATTTCTCACTGAAGATAAGCTTAAATGTTCTATCTGTATGAGTATTATGAATAGAGAAGAAGGAGAAAGTCATCAATGCCAGTCTCCAATGGCTCAACCACACTTTGCTAATTTTACTCACTCTGAAAAGAAAGGTATGTTTATTTGCAAGACTTGCGGAAAAGAAATACATCAGCTTATGGTCAGACCTCATGCAAATATTCATAATTCAAATAAATCAAAAGAATCACCTATTCCTAAGCACGTTGCTAAAAAATCTGCAGGAGTCCAAGGAAAAATTGAACAGGAAGAGTTGTTAATAATAAATTCGAAAAATCCTCTAGAGCAAAATAACTTTAATAGGATTGTAGTTGAAGAGTCAGCCTTACAGCAGAATGGCAGACCAGATCCTGTGAATTCTTTAAATATTCTGCCAAGAATAATTGAGGAATATCAAATAGCAAAGAAAAAGCCAAATAGTGATGGAAGCTTGGAAGAGCGAGAGCCTAATGAAATAATGAGAGAAAGCAAAGAAAAAGAAGCAAATAAATCGCAAGAAAATGCTATAAAAATAATAAATGATCGTGAAATGCTGCCAGAAAGATCTTTTATAAGGGCAGATATAAATTTACCTGAAAACCCTAAACTTCCTTTAAAAAGACAAAGAAATGCTACAAAATCTCCTACTCTAAAAATTATTAAACAAGCTCGACGAATACAGATCATTCTTGAAAGATTAGTTACAGTTAATAAAAGAGTTATATCAGCAGATACTAAAGCAGCATTCAAGAAATTATATAAATTGGCTTTTATTAACTAACTAGTCATAATTTTCTAATCTCCGAACTACATTATTACTATTCTTTTTCTGTCCAGCCCAGATTCCAATAAATTTGCTTCTACAAACCTATTAAACCCTGACGGTCCACATATCCAAGCTCTTTTTGGGTTATTTTTCCCAAGCTTCACCATAATCTCTGGTATATTTTGATTTCCCTTTTCACTGGTAAAAATTAATATAAGCTTAAATATATTTTCATCAATTACCTGCTCTGTAGCTTTTAATAAATCAATCGCAAACGCATCTTTTCGGGACCCAAAGGAAACATAAAGCATTAATTTAAATTCATGAGGATTTTCCCTATTTACCCATAAATAACGCACTAAATCTAAAAATGGAATTAATCCAGTGCCCCCTGCAACGGCAAGAAAGCTGCCAGATAAATTATCAATCCCTAGTCCAGGTCCTAAAGGTCCTTTTAATAATATAGTATCGTTTATAAGTAAATTATTCAAATAGTTACTAACAACCCCAAGTGGATATACCTTAAAAATAAATTTCAAGCCTTTTTTCTCTTTATTTATAGGCTCACTAACCTCATAACCTTCAGCAAGAATTTCTTGTCTTCATTTGTCTAAATTTACAAAAAAACAGCTGTAATATCGAGAAATATTTTTTCTTTTATCAAAAACATTAGAAAATGATAGAGGCATCATCAATTTAAAGTGTTTTCCAAGCCATTCTGCTTTTTCTCAATTTTCGTTCATTTCAAATTCATCTGAAGTCATTGTGATAATAAAATGGTTTTCATTAATTTGATTTTTTTCAATAATTTTTCAGGTCATTAAATTTTGGTTGGATTTGTTTGTGCTGATTAAAAAATTTTTTGGGTAGGGAATAGTGGCAATAGATAAATGGCCAGCCATTTCTAAGGCTTGGATTGTATGGGTATAAGGGTTGTAGTTTTTTTGGCTACTGCAGCCTATCATGTATTTTCCTACATCTTCTCCAATAACATTTTTTAGCATATTATAGCCTCCTGGATGATCATATTTGAACCAAGTAATATCTAATACTAGTTCTTCAAGAAATACATATTCTCTGTCTTCTTTGCTAATTTTCTCTATAGCTTCAATATGAGATAATTGTTTATTTCTTCTAAAATAAAAGGATAAAAATCTTCAATAAGGGCTAATCTGATGTCTAAATTCAAAAAGTAAAATTGGTCCAATTACCGCAAACATAAAGCCAATATATGTTTTATTTTGGCTATCATCATATAATTCCCAGCCAAATTTATTATTTACAAGGGCAGAAATCAACAATCCCCATCCGACCACCTGATGCAATTTCCTTGCATAAGAAATAGGAAGCAATTGTTTGGAAAAAATTTTCGAAAAAAATGCTGCAAGCCCCAAAACCCCTTCTCCTACAACTAAAGATAGGATAATAAGCCCGATCACCATATGAGCTTGATTATCTTGATCATCCATTGGCAATATCGCCTCCTCATCTTGGTATCTTTTGCTTGCACTTCACATAGTCAATCCAATAGTAGCAGCCATCAATAAAAAATGAATAATTAAATACCACGGACCCCATCATTTAAAATATCTCGAAAAAATAATTCCGATTGGAACTGCACAAGTCCACATAACAGTCAAAATGAGCCCATGTGTATGTCTGTCATCATCTATACTTGAAACTCCAGCAACAACTGGAGCATCTGGATTTAATGCAACCGTAATATGAGCTGCTTATTAATTACTCTCAATATCATGCTGAACCCATGACTTTTTGCTTTCAGTTGCACATATCATATCTATTGTTGAATTCGGGACTATTACAGAATCATATTTATCGCCAGTATCTAAAAGTCGTGAAACAATCGCCATAAAGCCATAATTTGTAAAATTAAATGACTCAAGGTGGACGTCATTTTTTCCACCTAAAGACTCATCGTCTGGAGGAGTGTCTTCTGTTGAGGAATATAAGTCCATTGCTGTGAGGGTGTTAGAAGATTGGCTTGAAAGGAGAACTATCATATCAGCACTATACATATCAGAACCAAAGCCGATGCCACATCATCCTGCACTGCACTATATGGATTTTACATTGAAGCTGAATCTTACGCTTGTTTGGTTAAATTCGAACCCTATGTCAAGCTTAGAGCATAAGTTTACATAGTTATAGGAAAAAACGAAAATGGGAAGGCATAGGAAAACACCCATTCTTAACAGATTCATTAGATTTTTTTATATAATAACAAAAAAATATGAAATTTTATGGTAAGGTGAGTGAGATAATAATAAACTTGAAGCTGATAATTATTATATATAATAATTAGAGTAAGAATGAGTTAGTATATAATTTAATCTGATATAAATATACATACTAATCCAATAATATTATATTTTCTATCTAATTTGCTTTATTTTGTAATCTTCTGATAAACTATTGATTTATTATAAATAATTGTAATTATTTTCTATTATATCAGAAAATTAGAAATAAGTAAAATATTAATAAGTAATAAATAACCGTGTCTAAATGCATTTAAAATAAAAGAATTTTGTATGAATTTAAATTATAGTTTTCTGTTTAAAATTTTAAAATCCTATGAATTTGACTTATAATAAATGATTATTTAAATATGATATTGAAACAAAAAATTAATAAGATAAGTGCAGTCTACCTAAGCCATATTTATCAAAAACTTTTTATGTTTATTATTTAATCTTATAAAATACTAGAATCCTGTTTTATTAGAAATTTTTAAGAGTTCAAATAATTTATTATTATTGACTTTAAGAGATAGATCTGTCTATAATTAATATTAATTTATCTCAATCTTAATTAACTGTGCGTCTATATACACAGTTTAATAAGGATATTTTTATCCTTCATCTTTTTGACCTTTCATCATTATTATTAGCATTTGGTTCTTTATTTCCCTTTTGTAAATAAAATCTTTAAAAATTAGCAAAGCCTTTAATAAAAATTTCTAATAAAAATTCTTTTCATGAACGAAAATTCTATGAACTGCAAAGCTTGATTCTAAATGTAGCACCTGCTCACAGATTCCTCATCCAATTTAGGTCAAAGAAAACCAATGGTGATCTTACGCTGTTACTGTCCTGAAATTCTATAATCACAATCTCCAACACTTTCCATTCAATGTATGTGCCTCCAAAATCCTCAACAAATGCCAAATCTGCTGTTTATTTCTGTTAATTTTGGTGCGAGGTTCCAAAAATGGAATTGTGGTATTTCAATATATTTCGTGTCCTGAGTGCGGGTACTCCTGCTAATCCCCATGAAGTCACTTGAAAATTCAGAAGTATAGGAAACGCTAACTTACTTACTTACTTAGTTACTTAGGTATTTAAGGTGTATTGATTTCTTCAGCAGGATGATTTAGGCATGCGTGAGCCCATCCTTTTAACTCCCAACTGGTGACGTCACCAAGCACTCCTGGACCGGTTAGCCCGATCTGGCCGTCTATAAAGTTCCGCCCCAGCAGGGCCAGAAATCCCGCACCGGCAGCGTTGCCTCGCCGAACTTGACTCCTGCACGTGTTCCGCCTAAGGGTCACCCTCCTCGGGTGTGTCAAGCAGAAAACCCAGATGTCCTTTACCCCCCCCCCCCTCCGTGAGCGAACAAAAAAATTTTGTTCACTCACGGAGGGGGGGTTAATTTTTTTTTTAAAAACAATTTATATATAAATTTTATAAAAAATATTTTTTTCGAAATTTAAAAAAAAATCCTAATTTGCAAAAATTGGGAAGCAAATACTAATTTTAATTTGCAAAATTTATGTTTTAAAACGCAATTTGTTTAAAATTAAACAGAATTAGCTCTAGATTTCATTATACTAATTATCACTTATATAGCAAAATTTTTTTCCATTAAAATTTTTTTTCTATTAAAAATATTTTTGTTCACTCACGGAGGGTGGGTTTTTGGTCAAAAAATGGCGATTTTTCTAATGGTTTTGTTCGCTCACGGAGGGGGGGGGGGGGAGTTAGCATCTTGGACCAAATGAATACCCTATGCGGTATTCCATATTGGTGTTGCGGATAAAAGGCCACGTGGAAAACTGAACCCCGTAATAATAAAAGCGAGGGAAGGAATAGTTCTCGGAGAGAACTAATTCCGCACTGAGCCATTTTATTATTATATAGGAAACGCTAACAGTTTGGTCCGTTGCCTCACATATTAGCTTCTCTAGCGATCGTTCAATTTAGTATCTTACCTTCATATCAGTAATCTAAAAACGAGCAATCTGATACACAAAGAATGAGGGTAAACAACCATCGTCATTTCTTCCACTTAAGCAGAAACTCACATTCAAAAATCTAATCCTATAATAAAAGCAGATGAGAAAGAAAAGGAATTCACGATGTGAATTTCTTAATGTTAGAAGCCATTTTATATTATGATATTATTTCTCTTATTTAACATGAATTGGCTTTTATCAAATTATATATAAAACCTAAAAAATCAATAAAAATGTACCACTTTTAACTATTAATTTGATCATTATCAAGCCATCTCCTCATTTAACAAATTTTAATGCTTCATTCAATTATACCTTAAAAAATTATAAAAACACACTTTTATAAAGAGTTTCAGTTTGACCTTTAATTTTCTGTGCTTTTCTAACTTTCATAAATAATTAAATAAATATTTTTATTTTTTTATAATAAAAACAATATTCTCATAGCAAATTCATAAAAATCTTATTAAATGTTGATTTGGATTAAATAAAATTAAGCTTATAGTTGAGTAAATGGAATCCAAAGAACAGCAAGCATTCCAAGAAATCCTTACAACCTGCACATCTCCCATATCCCAGCCTTCTGATTCAACTCCTCAGCCCAACCCGCTTGGTCATATATTTTCCAGAATAAAATACCTTATAGATTCTCGTTCCTCCCTCATCCCTCGTCTCAATAACATATCAATTTATAAGTTTATCAGGCATTTTCTTAATGATCGTGACAAAGAGATCAGAGTTTCTGCACTTCGTACCCTCCGATATCTCGCACTATCTGAAGAATCTATGATAACAATAAAAGAAGCCCGAGTGGAACATTTTATAGTTCGAGCTTTTGAATCAGAAGGGAGATCTCAAGAACAGTCCCAAGCCATTATTTTAAGAAAAATATTAAAAAAAATAAATTATTATATGTTCTTATAAGCAAATTATTTTAAATATATAAAAAGCTTTTGAATAAAAATTATAAGATAGACTCAAGAAAGGATAGAAGCTTGCAAGCTTATAAAAAGATGACTTGAAATTTCACCTAAAAATTTCCCTAAAGGCTTTATTAACGCACTGATAGCTTTAAGTGAAATAGAAAATGATGAATTAAGAGAATTAGCAATAGAAGCCCTTCGTCTATTAAGTATATCAAATACTTTGATTGTAGCTTGAAGCGGCGGATTTAGAGTTCTTATTAATTGTGTATTAGATTTAAAATGCCCTCAAGCATTGAGTGAAAATATTGTTTTGACATTTTTATGCCTTGTTTAAAATATCATTATTTCTATAAAAAATATAATCAAGCTTTTCTCTTTAAAAATTAGCTCATATCAGCAAGTAAACCATTCAAAATCTCTATCATCAAGTATATATATAATTTCCCTATAAATATCCTATATAAAATTACAGCCAAAACCTATCAGCAACCCTTTAAAAAAAAGTATATTTATTAAACGAAAAGAAAACACGAGTATTTTTAAGAAGAGAAAAAGAAATCGCACGGCTTCTAGCAGTCTTCACTGATCAAGACAGCGGACTCCGAGAAAACGAACTTGAAGCCCAGATTAAATTAGCTAGAAGAGCTTTAGTTTTAATGTCTAGAAGTTGGGTAGGATTAATATTTTTAGCATCAGGAGGATTAAAAGAAGTTATCGATAATTTGCGCCAGCCTATAAAGCAGCTTATAAAAGAAGGGATTTTGGACACAATAACAGATATGCTAAATATTCCTATTGAAAGCAGCTCAAAAAGCCAAAATTTGTTAAATAATTATCTTGCAATGCTGCTTAGAGCACTATTGCATTGCAACCTTTACCCAGCATTAACTCAGCTTTCTATGGACAGAAGTGACAGAATTGCCCATAGAGCTAGAAAATTGTTGAAACTTGTAACGAAATCTGCGTCTGATTTATTGCCTGAAGCGCCGCAGTTTCCATTGATTTTGAATTCAAATGCCTCAGGAAAGGCTGCAGAGGTCGTGGCGGATATTGATTCTTCTGCAAGGCTGCAAAAGGAGTCTGATAATAGAAATTTGGTATTCTAATATAAATAGTAATTTATATATATATTTATAATAAATTTTTTAAAATTCATGATTAATTGTGAGAGAATATATTCTGCTTGTGAATTTGTTAGCTATGAAAACATGGGCGGCGCTTCTAGTGTCAATTGGGTCCTCTCCAGCATTTACAAGCAGCATGCCATGAATATGATCAATGACAGCATTTTTACAGATTTACTCAACAAAAGCCAAATTGTGAGAGAGCCAGCAAAATGGGACTGAGACGTCATTTATGAAATTGTAGCAGGTCCAATCTCAACCCCAGAGCGTTTTCAAACCGCTTTAAAGTTCCGTTTCCTTAAATTCCTCCTGGGCTACTTCATGCCTAGCCGCAACTTATTCCCTCTTCTCCCATGGCATACCTCAAATTTTATTAAAGCTCGTGTCGGCAGTCTACTAATCCCTCTATTACTTTCCCAAGAAGACGGAATCCAGCTCCTCACTACGACCTTTTCTGAAAGTTTTTTTGTTATAAGAAAATCCTTTATGTCTGAACTAGTTGACGCCTTAGACGAAGAAATAAAAGCTATGGAAACCAACAAATCAGGGATCGGGCGCATTTTAAGCCCAGAAAAAGTCAGAGGATTTATGACTCGAGAATACTTCAAATGAATTGGCCAATTTACTATGTTCAGAGGCGGCAGAAAACTTATAAAAACATATGGAATTGATGCAAAACTTATGAAATTAGGCGGAGTTGAACATCTGAGCCCAATTTTGCTGCCCCATTTGGATTATCGTGAACAAATGTCGAGAGATTTCTTATCATTTGCAATGCAAGCGAAAAGTGTCAGTGTGAGGAAACATGCGATGGAGCATTTAAGGGTGCTGTTTAGGGCTGGAATTTTTGATTTATCGTGGGCTATTAGGGAGCTGGTAAACCAACTTTATTGTCCTGACCAAGACACTATAAGCTGCGCATTGTCAGTCATTGATGAACTGTGCCAGGATAAAGAAAACTTGAAAACTTTTATAGAAACAGGCCCACAGACATTGACAAGACTGGGGGAAGAAGGAAATAAATGCTTGATTCGCTTTCTTTCAAGCTCGTCTGGGGTGTCTTATTTGTCACATTTAGATTTTATTGAAAATGAGCTACAAAAATGGCATCAGAGAGGAAATTTGGATTATGTGAGGACTATTGAACAAAGGATTGAAATGGGATTGAGTGCGACAAAAAAGACTTATTCGTTGACATTGCCGACTCCTCCTGCATATCTTCATTCAGAAAGACTTGAAGCTGCCTGAATTCGAAGTTTGCCATTTTCGATCACAGTCAGCATTATTCTTTTTCTTATAAATAATTATTTTTTTTTTAAAAATGCATAAAAAAGTCTATACCAATTTACAATAAATAAAAAAATACCTATAGATCAGCCATTATTTACTATAAAACAGCTGATTATAGGAATATTTGATATAGATCTGTATAAAAAATTCCAAAAAAAATATAATAATTCAATTACAAAGTCTTTTGATCCAATTATTGAGGTAGAAGATGACGATGTTTACATGACAGCTAAAATAGAAATGGAAAATCCTAGTGAATGCATGATAAATGAAGAAGATTCTATTAATATTTCTTTATTGCTAGGAAACTATTTTATCGACGCTAAAGGACAGGAAAGCTTAGAACCAGACTGGGTTAATTGTAATAAAGAAGACAGGCAACGGGAACATTATGGAGAAACACTGCTTGTAGAAAAAGACGGAATTATCTTTAAATTTGATGTAATAAGGCCTGGAAGATTTATGCTGAACCGAATAAGCTATAGGCTCCTTTGTGTTCCAAGGGCTGCACCTACTATGCTTTTCCCTCGACACTTGTATGGAGAATTGGTAAAAACCAAGCTTGGGCTTAAAAAACTGAAGGATTCCAGACATATTGAAGAATTATTAGCCAAATTAACGTCGGATGGGCCTATAATAGAAAAAAGAGCTGCTTTATGGGCACTTGGGCATACTGGCTGTACAGAAAGAGGAGTCACATATTTGACTTCACTTAGAGCTATAGGGACAATGATAAATATCGCTGAACAAAGCCCAGTTCTCTCATTGCGAGGCACTGCATTTCAAGCTGTTTCTTTATTAGCTAAATCTCAGCTCGGCAGATCTGAGCTTGCTAAGCATGGCTGGGCTAGTCCTGTTTCTATGCAAGCTACCATAGCAATGCCACTTAAAGCTGAAGCTATTTTTTGGCTCGAAGACGAAGAAAAGACCCCATTTTACTCTGATAAATGCCTAGAAGCTGAAAATGTGCTTGATTCAATTGACCTGAATGAAGAAGAAAAAGAGGTTCTAAACCATGTAATAGGCCTAGGAAGTGTAGTAAACAGAAGTGAAAGCGAACAATTTTTAAGAAATAAACGAATGCAGTCCCCAAACATTTTTCAGTCAATTCCACTTTTCCATGCTACTATGACGATTATTGCTGCATATACTTTTAAGATGTCTGCGAGAAAATTAGTTCATAAGCTTTTTGAAAGGATTTATCGTTCACAAGAAAATCTGAAAGAATTGGATGGGCTAGTTTCTTTGGTGTAACTTGGTCTTAGAAATTGTTTAGACTAATATTAAAAAATGCTCGACATATCTATATAATCTTTTTTTAAATGGGCTGCTGTCATGACCGTGAAGTAAATTATAACTAGGAACGAGGCCCTGGACAATACCAAAGGAAAAACCATAGAAGGGTGATATTAAAACGTGACTATGACCTCGACACTATGAAAGATCAAGAGACAATGATCATAAAAGAACATTCAGACATATCCATGTCAATTGAAATAACCGAACCAGATGATGAAAAGTACTTACGAGCTCAGCTAGAAGTCTATAAAGTTAACGGCGAATGAGGCCAAATAGCGAAAATGATATCAAATCGAACAGAAATAACTGAAGCTAAAATCTATATAAGCTGGGCTGAAAAACCAAAAACGATTGGAAGCTTAGCAATTGCTTATTTATGCAAAGAATGCAAAAATGATCCAAAAGCCATTGCACCATATGTAGAAAAAGATTTACCTTTATTACTGGCAAGCATAAAGATGGGAACTGATGACCTCAGAGAAAATTCGCTTTTGCTGCTTTTTTACTTTGTGGATGTAGCTTCAGAAGAGTCAATTACAAAACTATTGAAATTAAAACAATTTACTATGAATTTCCTATGAATAATTGCATGTTTCACTAAAAGATATATTAATATATCCTTCCTGACTCATAAATATATAATAATATTATTCTAGCTATTTTCTTTATTTTTTAAAAATCTCATTATTTTTTACGTTAAGTGCCTATCACCTTATTCTACAGGCAAATCAAGGAAAATCAGTATAAATATATTCAATGCTTTGGTAAGATGGTTTTTATGCTCCAAAGCTGAGTTAAGACATATATCAGCCGATATATGCGCTAAAATTTATAGAGGACGAAGAGCAGCTCAAGAAGCATTTTTAAATGAGCAAGGAGCGTTTAAGCTTGTACAATTAATTGCATGAAGCTCAGATCAAGAAGATGTTCTTTTAGATCTGCTTGGATATTTGATTGATTTAATGCAGGACGAAAATGATGACCCAGTGCTAGAAAATATAGGAAAAGTCCACGAATGTATGGTATGGGATATTATAAGGAATATTGATACTACAGAAAAGTCACAAGAACTAATGGAGCAGCTTGACGCTGTAATAAGGCTATTATCGTTTCAAGGAGGATATTCATAAATCGGTATAGTTAATAAATAATCAATAAGTATATTTATTATCTATTTCTTAATTTATAGTTATTTTCCAATATGACAACTGCACAGATTAATGATTATGCTGGCTAGATGCAGGCAAACTAACTAGATTTCGCCCATCTTGGCTAAAAGATGTTGCTTTAGGATTTCAGGCATGAGCCGCCTTTCCAAGGGATCAGCTTTCTAGGACGAACCACCTTCCGTAGAGTACTCTGATTTTCCTGATGAGGAAAGATCATGTGGTAGGCAAAGCCTGTCTTGCCCATCTAGCAGAGACAGGAAAATCTTCGGGAGAAGCAAATCTTCCCTGTTCGACAAGGTATCCCCAAACCTGAAGGTCCACTTCAAAAAGGATAGATGCCCTGTTAAAGCTTCTTCATGATGGATCCGACCTGCTCCATGGGGAGTGCGCCTCGAAGTCTAATTCTTTTTTATTTCTTTCAACTGCACAAGGAATTCCTGATTTTGCTTTCCATCTTCTAATCAACGAGGTCATTAAGCAAACAATTATAAAAACCTCCCAACAATCCTTAATAGACGCGCTTAAAGAACTAACGAGAGAGCAAATACTTGAAAAGAAAAAAGAACTTAAAAAACTTGGACTTCTGATAGGTGAACGTGTAATTGGCTATAGTAATTTTATTTGAATTTCCCATTCTCTATTTTAGCTATTTTTTTAAATAAATAAAACAATAAAACAGGATATATTGTAAAAGAACACATATGACTAAAAGAGCCAAACGCAGTGCTTCGCTTTGTCTGCAAAGAGTTTTGGCTTTGTTTGTTTGGGAAATATATAGATAGATTGCAATCAAATAATAGAGGAGTTTATATCATGTATGACTATAAATTCAGATGGCTGCAGTCATTGTCTTTAGATACAACAGATTCGGTGGATAAAGAAGCCATTGAGAAATTTTATAATTTTATGCTCAGCTGGGTTTGTGGAGTAATTAAAGGAGGGCTGAAAGGATTAGGAGTTTCTGCGCGATCTGAAGCGAAAGTAGAAGAAGAAGGATGCAAATTTACAGTGACTCTAAAAAATATGATTTTTTAACTAGATAAACAAGCATATATGAACTAAGCTAAACATAAATTATAAATTACAGATTCTTAGACTGTGAAGGCTATCGAATGTGCATAAATTACCAATCTCATTGCGTTTTTCTTTTAGCACTTTATTTTCTTTTTTAATCTTAGGTTTTTTTCTCGCTAATTTTTTGTAATATCTAGGTGAGATTTTTACAGTTGTGCTGCTTGCATTTAAATTTTTCAAATGGTCTGAATTATTCATTTCTTTGTTTTTAGGTGTTTTTGTCAGCAAATCTTTAAGTTCATTTTTTACAATAGGAGATAACGATCTTTTTATCGCCAAATTTTTTGACGAAGGCATAATACTTTTAGAGCTTTTAGATTTAAAAAACGATGAATAATAATCAGTATCTGGAATTTTGCTTATAGGAGTCATAGATTTAGGCATATCTCCTGCTGGATTATGAATATTTTGCAGCCTAGGAGTCATTACTAGTCCTCTATAAAATTCTGCTTTTGTTACTTTTTTTGGTTCTTTTCTGCCTATATTCTTCACATGCGGTTTTAAATCAAGCTCAGTCCCTGCATCTCCAAAATGGTGGCTTGAATCTTTGGTATATGAAGATATAAATGAAAAAGCTGGCTTAGCTAATCTATCAATTAATTCTATTTTTGAGTTGCACTGAATTCCAACTGTATCTCTTTTCTTAATTTTGCAAAAAATTGTATGAGAAGCTTCATTATTTTCAGGGCTTCCAAATTTTGATTGTGACTTGTTAGGAAGAAAAGTTAATAAGGTCGGGTTAAATTTACTTTTTTTCATTTTGTTTTTATATAATTAGTTTTTCACATTATCATTAGCAATTCACATTTTCTTGTCCAATTGTTATATACTGCATATATAAATTTAAGTATTTAATTTAAAAGGATTATATAGCGATTATTGTTAATAATTTATTTAAAATTGATTTTACATTTATTCTTGATTTCTACATGTGAAAATATTTATCATTTATATCTCGAATATTAAATGAATAAGAAAAATGGCTTCCGCACTCCGTTTCATCCTTTTCAGATAGCTAGCTGAGTCGTTATGATATTTCATATACTCATTGGAATTTTATGCATCTCGTTTTTACTATCTAAGGAATATTTAATCGTATTTTTGCTGCTTTATTATTCAACTCTTTTAGCCTTGCTAATTCAAGGCTTAATTCTTACAAAATCTGACCCAAGTGTTAGCATTCCGATAGAAAATATTGATAAATCGCCAGATGCTGTCAATTATTTGTGTACAATCTGTAAAAATTATGTGACAGAAACTTCAAAGCATTGCGGAAGCTGTGATAGGTGCGTTGATCGATTTGACCATCATTGCAAATGACTTAATAATTGTATTGGAAAACATAATTATTCTATTTCTCTCAAATAATTTTTTTCTTTTTTCTAGTATAATCTCTAAAAACTGCTAAAATTAACAAATACAGATAAAACCAGTCATATTTCAAGGATATATAAACAATTTATTATTTTGATTGTGCTTTTGGAAATTAATTTATCAATTTTGATCGTTTTTGAAATTTCTATTATCGACAAATGAAAAACACATGGTCTTAATAAATCTAAAGAAATAGTTCAAACTGATGTAAGCTTTATTATCGCTGATATCATCATAAATGCATCAATTTTGCTATTTAATGGGTATCTGATAGGCTTCCACATATTTTTAAAATTTAAAAAGATGACTACTTATGATTTTATACAGCAAAGAAGAATAAAAAAGAAAAAAGAAATCCAGCCAGAGATGCAGCCTTTTGAAGGGGAGGAAAATGGAATTTCGATGATGAATAATGATTTGAAAAGCCCACGAGGAACAAATGACGAAATGGGAGGAATGAATTTAAAATCAGAAACGGAAATTAGCTCCCCTAAGTATTTTAACCAAATGTTTCAAATTTCACGCTCATTCCACAAGTCAATTATAACAGTAGATTCAGATATAGTAACAAATGAGCATTCTTAATCTTTTATAATGTATATAAATTAATTTTTATTATTTTTAAGTAAAGCTTCTAAGTGAGGCTCATGCATGGTTTTTCAATAAAATATAAATTTAAAGTAATTAAATTATTTTCAATAAGCAGAAAATATTTGATAGGTCATTTTTATAATTATAACTATGAAATTTAAAGCATTGATTCTCCTTACCTTAGTAGTCGGAAATTTTGGAAAATTCAACCAAGAATTATGCGTGCAAAGCCTGGAAAATGTTGCAAAAAACTATTATCATGCTGTGCTTTACTGGAATTCCTTTGTATACTTTAAAGAAGCGATACAGAGTATGGGAGCTATGCTAACTAGTATTGGGCTCGCCCTAAATTACTGCGATTTTCTCTCAGATATATTAAAGTCAGAATCTGTAGAAATAGCCAGAGGAAATTTGCTTTTATTAGGAAATAAATGGGAAAGTGTAAAAGAACCTAAGGTTGCGAAAATTAACGAAGTTTCTGGAGGATCTGAAGGCAGTTGCATGGAGCTAACAATTGAAGTTATTGAAGCAATTGATCGTTTAGCAGAAAGCCTAGCAGCAGAAGATATATATTTAAGCCTAACCAAACTTATGGGAGCTACAGGAGAAGCTTTAAGAAAATGCGAAAATATCGTAAATAAGTAACATTGAACCAAGAAATAATATTAAAATATGCTCCTATTATTTTAAAGCAAGAATTGTACATCAGTATATGTTTAAATATGTTTACAAAACGCAATCAATTCACTATTTCGCTGCAGACACCAGATGTTTCTGGGCCAACTCCCGACTCAAAAAAAATACACTGATATGTAATGATAACTGTCATGCGAGAAGATAAGACGTAATTTATATGATATTCAAATTCATAAAGGGAAGGCTGTCTCGGAGAGAAAATTTGAGTTTGAGTAGCATGAGTGTTTCAGCAATTGCTGCGCTAGAAACATTTAGAGGCTAATGAAAATAAAGATCGATATTTGGCTGTCTTTAATATGAATTTTTAGCTTCACTCTTTCATTATGCATAAATATGTTTTATACTGGGCGTGAATATTTCCAATTTCATAGAACAAATTATAAATTACAAATTACTTAACAGTTATCACAATTAACTTAACAATTTTCCTAACAAATTCCTGAATATTTTTTATAAAAACAACAGTCTTAATTGTTTTTTTATTTAGATAGCTAGAGTGAGCGAAATCGATATCCACATACGATGCAAAAAACTGGGAATTCATTATAAAAATTGATCTATGCATGCTATTTTGTACAAAAGGTAGAGACATTCTACGAAAATTATCCATTCCTATAGAGCATGGCTCTTTCTTTATATTTTGATAAAAAAATTTCATTAAATTACTCAAAATTCCCTTTTATCCTTCATCTAAGCCAGCTCTCTCATAAAGTCCTCCATTCCTCTTCCACGCAAGCCAAAACTCATTTTAGCTTTAAAATTATTATGGAAAAAAACAAAATTTCTTTGTTTTCGATTCAATTTTATTAATCAAAAAAGTTATATGAACATTAGGACTTTCATTGAACTTAAATGTCTTCAATTTGATGCTCATGAACTTCTTCAATTTGAATCATAATTGGGTCACCTATAGATAGTGACACACCGTCGTCTGAGCTGTTGCGCTTTTTTCTTTCGTAAAGGTAATTATCGAGAGGGGAAGTCATTTCATCGGTGATGCTTTTGGCCGGAATCGATACATTTTGAGGCTTGTGCTTACGCTTGACAAGCTGGAAAATTTCAAGTTCAATTGTACTGAGCTCGGTTTCTGAGCTATGTCTGCTTAAAATTTGGAGCAGAACAGGATCGTTTTTATCGATAAGTTCTTGGAAAATTTGAAGTTCTGCAGGATTTATTGCTTTAGTAGACTGGAAACTGGCTAGAATCGAGTTTGCAAGAAGAATGGCTGATGAATCCATTTCTTTATAAGAAAATTGGAGAAATAAGGATTTTTTGATGTGATAAAATGAAGCAATATAAGGTAAGCAGAGCAAAAACTATTAAAATGTATAAGCCAGTGTTTTATCAAATTTAAAGGGAGCTTGCATACTACATTGTTGGTTAATATTATAGTTTTGCTGACATTTTCGATTGGTTGGAATGCCTTTATAATTTCTTGATTTTTAGAGTCAATATAGAAGCAGGTAATTATCAAAAAATATGTCTATTTATAATGAATTTAAGAAAATAGGATAGATTACTGGTATAAATGCTAATATTTCTTATATAATAATATATTATAGGCCAAAATCATAATACTAATTTGTTTTCAACTTTGCATTAAAATTTTTAAAAGAAAAGATTTATTTTGCAAATTATTAGTTTATGCTTACATTTTCGCCAAATTTTACTCTTTTTCGGTATTATTGAAATAAATATATGATTGATAATTAAATTTTAGTAAAAAATATTTATTCATTAATTTAATCATTTAAATTTTTCTTTTAAAATTCGGAAATTAAACCCTAATACGCCCCTTTGTAAGAAAGCAAATAAAATTTGTTCGATCATGAAAGATGAAAGAGGCTTAATTTTTTTTTCTAATTTTATATCAACATTTTATAGTTAAAATATCCCAATTCCAAAATTAAAAATTAATTTATGGTTTGAGAATGCAAGCTGTTTTTATAATAATTATCATTTTATATTAAAATATTTTTATAAAAATTTATATCACAATTCAAAAAAAATATACCAATTTTCTAATAGTTTTGCTGCACGGGAAAGGGAAGTAAAGAATAAGCTAAATTTTATTAATAATTACTTATTAATTTAAATATGAGAAATAGGAGGATAAAAGTCTAATTTTTTAGATTTTTGGTAATTCAGAGATGATCGGCGCTCTGCTCCAATTATTAACAAATTTTATTGATAAAATGGCTGATCTCACACATGCAATTGCTGGGTCTTTTGCTGCTGTAATGACTGCATCAATGGTGCAGCCTTTAGATGTCATAAAAACTGGAATTCTTACACAAACTCGCCCAATTACAATAAGAGAAGCATTTGCGCTGATATACGAAACTTATGGATTTAAAGGATTTTGAAGAGGCCTAAAGCCTGCAGCTTATAAATCTTTTATGGCAGGAGGTATCCAATTTTCATTACTTGAAATGTTTAACAAACTTCTAAAATCTGAAAAATCAATTACAAGTCGATTTTTGCATGATAGCCAGTCAGCAGGTCTCTCAAGACTTGCAGTAATCACAGCACTTTCTCCTTTAAGCATAATAAAGCTGAGAATGGAGGCGCCACAATTTAATCAATATTCTAGCGTTAGTGATGCTTTTGTGAAAATTTTTAGAGAAGAAGGAATAAGAGGATTTTATAAAGGCTTATTTTCAAATTTACTATCCTTGCCAACTTAATTTTTTCAAAAAATAATTTAATATATAAAAATAAAATAAAATTATTTTAATTAAAGAGTAAGGGATTTACCTTACTCTGCATTAGCATATGCATTTTATGAGCAATACTCTATGTTTATATACTATATCACTGGAATGGACAAGGGGTATTCACTCAATAATTTTGTTTCTGGTGTCTCAGCTGGATTTACAGCGTGCCTAATAACCCAGCCTTTTGATATCATGAAAACAAGACTGCAATTTGCTGATGTTGGAGGACAAAAAGTGAGAGGACTTTTCTGTGGCTTAGTTGGGATATGGAATGAAGAAGGATTAAGAGGATTCACCAGAGGGTTAACAGTCAGAGTAGTAGAAAGGTCCTGCTCTTTTGGGATTGTATGGCTGCTCTATGAAAAAGCGAAGCTGGGATTGAAAAAATAGTCAGAATAAATTAATTGATAAATCTAAAATATTAAAAAAATTAATAAATCCTGTTTTTCGACTTTTTAATTTTATATTATACAAAGAAAATCGAATTTTGGCTATCATTTTTATATAAAAAGCACAATTGATGCTAACTTTATAATAATTAAATAATTTATTTCCTAGCCCCTAACCTGAAAAACACCGCAAAACATGCAACCTTACACAAAAAATTAAGGAAGCTCAATGTATCTCCCCAAAACTTTATTCTCCCTTCATGCTCTATAAAATTCCCACTTTCAGCCCAAGACTACTTCTAAATTACCTTCGAAAAAAACAAAAACCACAGCAAATCATAAACCATAGCCCCAAGAATCACAAAAGAAAGCTTCATATATGTCAAATCTTCATTGACCTTAGCCACATGGAAAACAAAGCACCCAAGAGCTACAGTGGCCTATATATCCCCTACATTAATAAAATCTGGTCTATATCCCATCAGCAAAACAGAAAGCAATAAATAAATAATTGTCACTACATAACTGCTCCAATGCCAATCAATATCTTTCCCCAAAATCCCTTGTACAACATTTTCTATTTTTTTCGAGACCGCTTTTTCTACTCCTGCAGTTTTACTCCCTACAAGTTCAGCGTCAATAAGCAGCCCTCCAAATGGCTGATGCAGCTTTTCCAACTGGTCTTCTAAGTGTGCAAGCTCAGCTTTGTCAAGCTGCACATTTTCATTCCACTGAGCCAAAATCGCTTCATAATACTTCACTTTGCTAAAAACCCATAACAAGCCTAAATGGACTTTTCCGACTATCGCTCCTTTAGGATCTCTTATGTCTACATGCACGTCATGCTTCATTTGGTCTCTTAACCCACTTAATAAATATGTAGATTCTCCTATCAGCTTATGATTCCCAAAATTTGAATGGTTTTTTACAGCAATATAAAGGTTGTCTTCCCCTGTGGTAATCTGAAAAGTAAAAACTTCATTATAAGTTGGGGTCGAGGTTTTCGCTGCAAATTTTGTTTCTATTATCTGCTGCTCACAGCTGAGCTCTACAAAAGGGTCTAAGCTCTGTGGAGACTTAATGGTGGCCTCAATTACATATACAGTAAGTACACTTCCTTCCATAATCCCATTTTTCCCTAGTTTTTCTGTAGCTTTTGCTGTAATTAATTTCCTGTTATAGTCGTCGACCTGTTTTATATTGTCAGCGATTTGGCGCTTTAGCTCTGTCGTACGTCTTTTTATATTATTTTCAGCTTCTACATAGGACCAAATGAATTCTTCAATGGTGACGACTGCATCTTGGTCTTTATCCATCTTAGCAAATAGTCCTAAACAGACTTCTCGGTCATAGTCGCCTCCACTTTTCTTTTTGAGAAATTCATAGACTTCTTCAAATGTCAATTCTTGGTCTTTATTGGTGTCCACTTCGGCAAATTCAGCTAAAAGCTGGTCATGACGGTCTTGCAGGACTGCATTTATAGGGGATACACCTACAGACGGCCGAATGGAAGCAGCACTTTGTGAGAGTTTTGGAGAAAGTCCTGAAAGACTTGGGGACATAGGGATATTTAGCATTTATTAAATTTATTATCTGGCTCATTATGAAGCTTTTCCTCCTGATATAATTGCTGCGGCTATCATTTTCATATTTTTTGTTTTCACAGCTTCCCTAAAGCTTGCTATTGTCCTAGTTTTTGCTTGCCCATATCTTAAATTCCCAGCTCTTTGTATATACTGGTTCACTTGTTTTAAATAGCTCAATAATTCATTGTGATTATTCGTCCTTATCTGGAACTCACTTAGCAGCTCTCCATTAAACTGATGCAAACTAGCCATCGCTTGCTTAAAAAAGCCCATATTTCTTTGAATTCTTGAGTCTTCAGCTTTCACTATTAGCGCCTTTACATTTTGAGCGTTTTCTGCCATATTAATAGAAAGCTGGGTCCTTACATTGCTGTATTCCTCGACCTTTTCCATAAGTCCATTTATTTTTTCGATTTCGTGAGGGTAGTCAGCTCTACTTTCAAGTTCAGGAATATTGAAAAAAGAAATAAGGTCTTGGGCTATTTCAGCGGCAAGCTCTAGGGTTTCTGTATAAATAGATAGCTTATTAGTGGTAAGGATAAAGGAAAGGTTTTCAGACTCGCCCAGAAAAGAAACTTGGAGCTCTGCTGATGGTTTAATTGCAGAGGGGTTGAGGATAAAACGGTCTTGGAGCCAATTTAGAAGACGGTTGCCTTGTGGGAAGTCGAAATTTACGTAGCCGCTTGGCAGCTTGCAGTCGCCGTATTCGAAGTTGCAAAATTTTGGAATTTTTATAGAGCGCTCCATTACTTGTAGCTGAGATGCGCCTGCAGAAGCGCAGACTAAAGCTTTAATGTCGACTTCTAAGCCTAAGTGTTTAGGATTTTGTATAGGAATTTGCAACTCAGAGCTGGGCCTGGCAGGATGCACAAATTTGCTGTCACCTTCAAAAAATCCTTCTCCAAGGACAAAGGCACATTTTATCAGAGAACTGTTGCTAGTGCTTAAAAAAATCCTAGGCGGGCTTGGAGCTAATGTCACAAGTAAACTCGTTCCTGGTGCTAAAATTGAGCTGCCTGACCTGGCCGCTGCATCTTTATAATGCTGAAGCTCATTAAGTAGTATAGAATTTTCCCATAGATGGCGCTGCTTGCTTTTGATTTGCCCACTGGAAAAATTTTTTGGTTCGACCAGTACCATATGGTTTGGTCAAACCAAAAAGTCTTCCTCATGGACAAATCAAGGGCAAACAGCGCCATTTATGGGAAATTTCTATATTTGTTTTACTCTCATCAAGTCTTCTATATCCTCTTGTTGAGCTTCCGCATTTTGTTCTTTGTGTGGGATATCCTCCTTAATATACCCTAAAACCCTCCCTGCCACTGTGCACGCAATGACTTGGTTTTTTCCTTGCATTCTATAATCAGTATAAAACACCTTTGCAATAGTCTGTTTTAACGATTTTTTAAAAATATTTTCCCCTTTATTTTCGCTTCTAACCTCCAATTTTCCATTAGACCATCCTAATATCATATCAGGAACTCCATCGCCCGTAACATCCCCACTTACAATGCTTAAGACTTTATTTTTCGCCTTAGCTTTCCAAGCCCTATGTTTTCCTTTATAAATCCCAATCCCTCCGTTATCAAGTGTATAAGCAAATTTTCCTTTGTCCATTTCTGCGAAACCCGTGATTTTTGCATTTTCCATGATTTCAGTCTCAAGCTCTTCGTTATTAAAAATCCTGATAGCATAATCTGTCCCTCCTACAAGCAGTCGTTTTTCATTTCTTTCAGTCCTAAAAAATCCTATTGCGCTGACATCGTCTCCAGAAACCGTCCAAAATTCTTCTTCACCTAGCTTATTAAAGCCTTTAACTGAGCAATTTCCACCTACCAGGGCGAGAGGAGTGTCTCGTCCTGATATAGAAAGCGAGCCAAGGGTAAGAGAAGTGACGCCTTCTTTTGTTTCTGTATGAAATAAGTCAGAGTTGGAGTCAATGTCATAAGCCATAAGGGAACTTGGGCTCCCTATAACTAAGACGTCTCGGTTTAGAGAAGGATCTAAGCGGCCACCATCAAGACAAATGATATTTTTGTTGATATTGAGAAAATTATTGGATGAATTTGGGATGTGAGGGGTGTGGATAAGGACCTTGCCGCCTGTGATGCCACAGGCAAGAGTTGGGTGAATTCCGTCAACTGCTTAGAAAATACAATAGGAGATAGTGGCAAGACTATGTAGAACAGCTTGATTTAACTCAAAAGTGTAAGCTGAAGAAAGCATTTTTATTAAAAATTAATGCAGATTATTTTATCAATTGTAAAATTTTAATTATCTTGGCTGTTTTTCTTTATCTTTAAGTTCTGAATGATCAGATCAAAAGCAATTTTATTTTCAGCCCCTCTTGGGACGATGATGTCAGAAAATTTCATCATAGGGAAAATAAATTCATCAAATGCAGGTTTCACGAATTTTCTATACTGATGGATCACTGAATGTATATCTCTCCCTCTTTGTTCAGTATCCCTGATAATTCTTCTTGCTAAATCTCCTTCTGAATATCAACAAGAATTTTGAGGTATTTTTTTAAGATTGTGATTTGTCAAAATACAACAGATATGATTAAAATAATTATTAATTTATATATCAAGCCATTATACACCAAAATTATTTATTTATTTCACATTGATAATTAACTAAGAAATTTTGCTCTTTTTTTCAGAGAGGAGTAGACACTCATCTGAATCAGTATGGACAAAGATTTTTAAATCTATCATATCTCGGATTTTAGGGTCATAAAGTGCCATAATGCCTTCTAAAATAACGAATTGGGTTGGTTTAGCTGCAATAAATGAATCTGATCTTCGGCAACGTGTGTAATCATAAATTGGGACGTTAACTTCTTCACAATGCAAAAGCTTCCAAAGCGCCTGATTCATCTCTATGAAATCGAAAGCGTCAGGATGGTCAAAGTTATACTCAGCTACCTCTAATAGCTGAGAGGGGGTTAAATCTTTATAAAAACAGTCTGTACTTATTACTGTACAATCAACAGACAAGGCCTCTTGAATTTTGTTACTCAATGAGGTTTTACCACTCGCTGACCCTCCAGCGATGCCGATCAAGTATGGGCGGACGTTCATTTTATAATACCGCGAAATTTTATTGGGGAAATCTTTGCCAATATGGAGACGCTTTTATTAGTGAGCTTAAAAAAAAAAAGGATAGAGGCTTTCTATACGAAAATTTGAATTTTTTGAGGAGGAATTAAGGTTTAGCTCCATTTTCAAAAAATTTATTAGAATCCATTTATGGTACCTATTAAAATGGTAAAATTGATGAAATAATAATATAAAAAACAATTTGTCATATAGGGAAATTGTCCCATTTATATATGTCTTCAGTTGCAGAAGGGTTTTCTATTAACTGGATCAAAATGAAAGACTATGAGACCGGAACCATTCTATGAGAACATCAGTCTGCCTGGGATCTCGACTCTCTCATAGAAGCCCACGTCCCTAAATCTATTTTGCAATGCCGAGCTGTATCTCGAGAAATCAACTTTTCCTCAAAGCAAGCTATTCAGCAGTTTAGGCTCGTCCAATATGTAAAGCTCTTAGGACAACTGCTAGAAGAATGAACCTTTGAATTTGGCTTTGTCATTCCTGGAAGCGAAAATAACTGGGAACAAGTAATCGATGCAGCCCCTCCAGATGAAATGCTGCCTGCTGAGGTATTGTCCGGGAATATTATTATTGAGACTTGCTTTTATGACGACGATGAACTGATACATAGGGGTGCAGGTCCAATGACATTGCCTTTTTGATAGTGTCTATTTCACCGAGTTATTTTTGATCGAAAAATTGGTTGAAATTTGTTGATAGTGAACATTTGACCAAAAAACCGTTAATTTTTCGACTAATGCAACACTATTTAAAAATTTTCGACCAAATGCAACTGTCATTTGGCATGGAGCCGATACATAGATCTTCTGTTAAGGTATTTTATGACTAAACATATAAAATTATAGATTTTAAGGAACTTGAAGTAGATTATCGATAATTAATAAGGAAATTGATTACCTAGAAACTTTTGTAAGTCTCTGGACTTGGACTATAAAGTTCGAATTGGCTGATTTCAGATTATCTGCTTTTTCTTGAAGATGCTGGATTTGTTTTTGCAGTTTTTGAGATTCTGTTTTAAAATTATCCCTTTCTTTTTCTTGAATCTGGATTTCTCTTCTCATTTTTCTTATAATATCTTCTAATTCTTTTACAGTAGATTCCTGCTTTTTGACTTTATTTACTCCCCCCCTCCGTGAGTGAACAAAACCATTAGAAAAATCCCTATTTTTTGCCCAAAAACCCACCCTCCGTGAGTGAACAAAAATTTTTTTAATAGAAAAATTTTTTTATGGAAAAAATTTTTGATATATAAATGATAATTAGCATTATGAAATCTAGGGCTAATTCTGTTTAATTTTAAACGAATTGCTTTTTAAAACATAATTTTATAATATTTGCTTTCCAATTTTTGCGAATCAGAATTTTTTTAAATTTCGAAAAAAATATTTTTTATAAAATTTATATATAAATTTTTTTAAAAAAAAAAATTTACCCCCCCTCCGTGAGTGAACAAAATTTTTTTGTTCACTCACGGAGGGGGGGGGGGAGTTAGCACTTTTTCACGGTTTCTTTCAGAAATGCTGACTGATTCTTCAAGATTGGCAATTTCTGTGTTGATTTCTCTAGTTTCTCTTAAATATTGCATTTTTTCTGTTTCAAATCTTCTTGTTGTTTTATTGACGCTTAAAGAATCATTATGAAGTCTTTCATGATTCCTTCTAACTTTATAATAAAAATTATTTAATAAAATAAAAATAACTATAAAAAAGTTCATTAATTCCATATAAAACCCACAGAGGGAATTAAGATTTTTTTCGTCTTGAGAACACTCGCTGATGCACTTCCTTACTCTTCTCCGTGAGAGAACAAAAAAATCTTGTTTACAAAGCGTTAAATTTTTAAAAAAAAATTATATATAAATTTTATATAGTAATTTTTTTAGAAATAAAATACCCAATTGGAAGCAAGCAATAATATAATTTGTAAAATTTATGTTTTGTTTAAAATTAAATAGAATTAGCAGAGATTTAATATAATAAATATCACTTATATATCAAAACTTTTTGTTTATAAAATTTTTTCTATTAAAAAACTTTTGTGTTAGCTCATATAGTGATTTTGTTCGCTCACAGAGAGATAAGTTAATTCTTCATTGTATTTTATGATTGTTTCTTTTTCTTTATTTAAAGTTTCTAATTCGTCATTTCAAAGAGAAAGATGTTTAATAGAAACTGAGACATC
Organism: Blepharisma stoltei; assembly: GCA_914767885.1. Lineage (NCBI taxonomy): Eukaryota > Ciliophora > Heterotrichea > Heterotrichida > Blepharismidae > Blepharisma > Blepharisma stoltei. Next base: position 228,942 of record CAJZBQ010000051.1, read on the forward strand.
ATCAAATTTTTTTTCGTTTTCAATACTTTTGTTTGGCTTTCCAGTTGATGGTCTTGGTTTAGGAGATAAAACTGGCTGATTCTTTGGAGTTTTCTGGGGTAGGTTTCCATTAAGGGCTGAGCTAGATTTCTTCATATTAATAATTTTAACTGTGCCTCATCGATGCCATTAATAAAAAATATATTTTGAAGAGGAATTTATAATAAAATTATCCGCAGTTAAGCTACATACCTGCATAATATCAATTATAAATTATGAAAATCATTTATAAATGTAATCAATTTATTTTGCATTGAACTAAGTAAAGATAATTTAATTATATATAATCTGAATTGTTTTTTATGTGAAAGCTTTCTCGGGGGACTAGCTTATCAGGGCTTAGCTTCAGCCTGTACAGTCTAATGAGCTTTTCTAGTGAAAACAAAAAATCATCATCTTCTTCATATTCACTGTCTTCGCTGTCCTCATATGTTGACTCAGAAACTTGAGCACTCAAACCTTTAAAAGAAAAAAGTGAAGCTTCTCCCTTTCCATAACTTTTAAATGAATTGATGGCTATTTCTAATTGTGACGCAGAAAATATTTCTGATAAATCAGTTCTTAAAATTAAGCGGAAATTTTCTATTCCATTTTTCATCAATTTCTATATAGCAAATTTATTTTTTATAAAAAATCATATTTATATAAAATAGATAAGATTTTAAAACAGGATCTTCTTTCTTGGCGGTTTAATTCTCCATATCAAATTTTGGTGCTTATTCCTCTTATTTTTTTCTGATTAATAATCATATTATCTGCTGGAATCCCATTTATTTTGCCTCTTGGGCTGTCCCCAACAATTACCATTTCTCCTCCGATCTCTAAAGCATCAAATATTTCATTGTCAACCTCTTCATTTTCATACTGTAATACACAAGTTGGGTGAAGTGACTTGCAAATTTTTCTGACTCCCCCCCCTTTAAATTGGAACTAAAAATTTTGTTCCAATTTAAAGGGGGGGTTAATTTTTTTTTTTTAAAAAAATATCAATATAAAAATTTTTTATAAAAAATATAAAAATTTTAAAAAAAAAAAATTTCGAATTAGATCAATAAATTTGTTTAATAAAACGCTATTTACTCTTTATCCTTTAAAATAAAGCAAGATATAACTAAATTTTCATTATTAGTTAATACGCCAATATTAATTGGTATCAAAATTATTTACACAAAAATTATTATTTTTATTGATAAAAAAAATTAAAAAAAAAAATTTTGGAAAATTTATCGATCAAAGTGCTAATTTTGTTTGAATAAGATGTTATTTATACTCTATTCTTTAAAAATAAAGCAAGAAATAAGTAAATTTTGAAATTTTATAAAGAATTCCTATTGAATTTATATCAAAACTATCCAAATAAAAAATATCATTTTTATCAAAAAAAACAAAAATTTAATTTTTTTTTAAAATTTAGCAATTAAGGATAATAAATTTATTTAAATAAGATGCTCTTTATACTTTTTTCTTTAAAAAAGAGCAAGATATTAATAAATTTTTAATTTTAGTTAAGAAGAAACATTTAACTTATATCAAAACTTTTTAGATAAAAATTTATATATAATTTTTTATTATAAAATTAAATTTTGTTCCAATTTAAAAGGGGGGTTAATTTACCAAAAAAGTGGAAATTTTACCGATATTTTGTTCCAATTTAAAGGGGGGGGGGAGTGAGCTTTGTGCTGAAATTATCTTTGTTTTTATTTACAATGTATTCCTATTTCTACTAAAAATCCTCTTTATCTTTATTTTTTATTTTTGAAAATATTCATTAAATAAGGTATAATCTGCTTTATATTTCTTAAGTATCTTTTTTTCTGCATCTGAATCTACAATATTTATGCATATGACGTCAATAAAACGGCTCCAATTAATCATCATTTTCCCGAGCACAGAAAACGAGTTAGCCTGTATTATGCAAGTATGATTGTGCTTTTTTATCTGTTCTGTGACCATAAGTACGGCTAAAGGGTTATACATCATTGAGCTTCCTGAGATAAAGCTTAAATCATTATTTAAGATTATACAATCCTTTGAGTTGCATACGACATATTCAGCTCAAGTGCCTTCATTTTCATCTAATTTAATAAAACTGACTCGTTTTCCTTCAAGTCTCCATGATTTTGAAAGAGGATGTGATCGAACTACGACACCTGAGCCTTCTCGGCCGAGGATTTTTGGAGTGCAGGTTTGACAATTTAAAGCGTTTTCAATATAATTCAAATCTAAAGAATGAATAGGAGAATATTCTACCTTGATTAAGACTTGGCCAGGCTTAAGAATAGGGATTTGGACGTCTTGCAGCTTAAGAGATAGTTTGCCCTCTTCTTTGTCTAAAGTTATAGCCTTCATTTATTATAATTTGCCAGTTTAAAAAAATAAATGTTTTAATTGTTTTCTCTTTGTGTTTATATCTATCACTAATAAATTAAATATAAAATATGCGGTTTGAAATATTTAAATGATAATCAGGGCTTTTGATTCTTTAGAAGTCAAATTATTCTTCATATTTCGTTAGGCTATTATAGAATATTGATCTTAATATTATAGAAAATTATTATATATAGATTGTATTATGCAAATCTAATTAGCTCTTATTTGGAAGAAGTTTAATGCCAACTATTTCCCAGCGATTATCAATTGATCTTATATTAATTTCGCAATAATTACCAAACACTGATGGCCCTGGGTTTACAACAGGAATCCCATTCCAAATAAAAATTCCTTTTCCGCGATGTTGGTGACCATGAAAATTTATCAAAATTTTATCACGAAATTCATACAATAAATCAGTCAATCCTTGGTTCCCTGATTCGACTCCATCCTTAAAACTCTTGGTCGTATCACTTCCTAAAGGTCCAAAATGAGTTAAAATAATATATTGCCCTGGCATATTTAATTGCGGACGCAATACTTGTCTTACTGCTCAATCACAGATTGTTTTTGTTTGATATGGTTTTCCATAATATCTTTCTTTATCTCCTACAAAACTTGGTGGCGCACCTCCTAATCCTGCAATAAACAGTCCAGGAGCAATTTCATGCGCAATATCTCCTAATAATACAGATTTCCCGCTACTTAGATACTCACAGTAATCGCCTGAAAATTTTCTCAAAGGGTTCATATGGAGTATAAAACTATTATGGTCATGCTAAATTTCTCTTACATTTCCTGGCACCCAGTATATTGGCTTTCTTAAGTGTTCTAAAATTTCCAACTGTCTCTTTACAGATGGGAGATCGTCATAACCTCTAGAAAAATCTCCTGCATGCAGGATTATATCAGGCTCAGTCTTTTCGACAATTATTTTTAATTCTTCATACCCTTCATGACTATCAGTGACTACCAGGATATTCAACTCCATTTAATAATTTAATAAAATGATGCTTACAAATAGATTGATGACTGACTTGGCAATACAAAGACGAATGGACGCATTAGATATTTTAGAGTTGCCAGGAGTCACCGCTGAGGAAACTGAAAAAATTGAGCTGGGGTTGCTTAAACAAAATTTGATGTGATGATTCAATAAGGTGGGATTTTTATTTTATGGGCTCCTTATATATAAAGGAAGACTCTTGGAAAGAAATAAACTGTATGGGCTAAGCTTGATAAGAGTCTGACTTGTATTTAGCATTGGAAAGTATTACTTGCAGTTTGGGGATTATTTAGGAGGCTGCTGCTTAAATGGGGAAATTAAGTATAAAATTTTCAAAAAATTAATTTCTTTTTTTTATTATTTTATTTATATAAAAGATAATATAACGATTTCTGCCTAAGGATTTTAAATACCACAAATAGTATATATTTTCTTAAAATATGAGCCGCTAATTAGAGAAAGGAGGATTGAGCGAAATGCTGCTTTTGAGAATTTAGAAAGCTTTAGGAATAGGGTTACTAGGGCAACTCCAGCAATAAATGCTAAAGAATTGTTTAATGTTAAAGATTAACTGCTTTACGCGTTTCGTGAATAAGGTTTAGCCAGCTTGGAGGATCATAGCAGCCAGGTGCATTTTCTACTGCTTGAGTGTACCTCTGATAGACTTGTCCGTCGCTGTGGCCAAGTGCTGAGGCAATCACATGGTCTGGAATTGCAATGGCGTCAATTATTTTTACTGCATTTTCTCCGACTTCGTCACACAACTCGTCAACAGTTTCAGCTATCCATTTAGCTTGTTCTGGGTCAAAAGTAGTCTTGAAAGAAGAAGTTTCTTGATCTAGCACATGGCTTGCGAAAAGATACATGACGTTTGCAATCACTTGTCCAGTGGCTGGGCATTTTCTTGTGAGATCGTTTACAAAGTTATTGAATTCTTTAAGCTGGATGAGCTCTCCAAAAGATTTGGCAAGGTCAATTAAATAGTGAACTTGGGTATGGTTCCAAGTTACAGTCATATCTTGGTAAATTCTTCCATTATCTTGCAGTTTTGCAAGTGATTCAGTGATATAATAATTGCATCGATACTCAAATAGAGAAATCAGCCATTCTGCATGCTTTAGCTGCTCTTTATTTGAAAACCTGGGCTTATCTGAGCTCAAATTAATGAATTGCAAGTATGGAGATTTAATAGCGCCGCCTTTAAATGTGCTTTGGACAGCTCTTAATATCCATCTGGAGGTTTGTTGGATGACGACCCAATTTTCGCCTTCCCAAGTCATGTGGACATCATTGTCAGCTCTAAGCTTGGCAAAGCCTGCGTAGCTTGAATATCCGTGCCCTGCGCAACATTCTCTGCATTCTTGAATTGCTTTTTGATTATACCAGCCATGGAGGGCTTTAAAGACACTTACAAGTGCATGGAACTCTGTGACATCGGGGGATTCAGGATCTCTATCTTATCTTAATTATTTAACGACCACGACCAGGTTACTCGACCACAGCTACCCTCAGCACCGCTTTGGGACGAATTTCGCATAATTTTCCTCAGTGCGCATCAAAGATGAGGCTACCTTGGACCTTGTCTACCAATGATGGTGACAGTCTTGAAGCTTGGGCTTTAGCGGCTTTTCTTTGTTTCTTTGAGCTCATACACTGGCTTGGGTCTGAATGGGACCTTTAAGGTCTCAGTCTCCACCGCCTGAATAAATGGTACCTTTTTGAGAGAAATATCATTCCCTAAGGTTAGGAGTCCGTAGGAAAAACCACCCCAGATCTTGCTTCCCTGATATAGCTGGGATAATTTCATCAGGGGAAACGAAACCTCATAATTAAAATATGCGGGATATGAATTTGGTTGGGAGAGCAGAAAATTCGAGCCACGCCATATTTTAATCATTTCAGGATCTCTATCAATTAATTTTATACGCTCGTTGTAGAGTCTCGCAATGATCTTCATGCTCATATTTGCAGCAAAATCTTTAGCAAGGTGCGGCATAAGTCGATATCTATGGACTGGGTAATCTAAAATTGGCCTTTCTACTTCTCCTCCAAACTGTTTTCTTACTGCTCCATATCTAATAGCCATAATAGGCTAGCGTTAGCCATATTGGTGGTGCAGTCACCAAAGATTTCCCAGACGGAAGTTTCTACAACTTTTCGACTCCAGCCCAGAGGTTCTATCCCTCGAAGCGGGTGCCACTTCTGGCACCTTCTGTATCCTGTTTGCCTTGCAGCTTCAGATTTGATTGGGGAGCTTATGGTTTTCTGCGGCCTTGCGATAGGCGATTGAAATAACTTGATTCCAAAGATCAACTCCTTGGAGTCTGTCGGATATCAAAATCCCCTTCCTTCGACAGCTATAGGAAAATGACTGCTCCCCTGTAGCCTTGGCTAAAACCCCCATTTTTTCTGTGGAGGAATGCCCTATCAGTCCTCAGATACAAAGACGCTGCGGGCACCTCCATTTCCAATAACAGGAAGGCAGCTAAAACCTACTCGTATTCACATTACTTGAAGTTGCACTTGATTCTTGACTCGGAGTCCATCTCAGTTCACGGTGACCATAGATTTGGACTGTTGAGCCAAAGTGTAGCCATTTAATGTATATCTGATAGCAATAGTAAGTGCATTTCTTTGATGAATTTCAGCACAAAATAAAACTGCGCATCTGCCTGTAATAAGCCCAGTAAGCATAAGTCCAAATCTTTTTTCCTTATTTTTTATATGGCTTTTGAACTTTCCGTCAGGTGAAATTTGAGAAAATTTATCAAGTAAAGCATCATAAGACACTCTATAGTTTTTAAAGAAAATAAATCCGTTATCTATCCCTTGTAGCCCCGATTTATGCCCACAATCACCTAAAGTAACTCCATTAAAAGGTTTATGAGTCTCAAAATCCCTTATTGGAACAGCAAATGCATGAACTCCATGATTGGTCCCATCTACAATTAGCTGACAAAAAATAGCAGCCATGTTAGCAGTTTTGCCTGCAGCTCCAATTCACCATTTCGCAGCAGTTGGAGTAGGCGAATTTATAATAAATTCTCTTGAAGAATGATCATAAGTCGCTGTAGTTTCAACTTTAGCTACATTAGAGCCATGCCCAAGCTCAGTCATTCCGCAGCATCCATAATCTTTCAGCGCATATGCCCTTTTAACAAGATCAAGATGCTTTTCTGTCCCCAAATTCTGCACGGTCTCAATATACAGACAAGCATGGACAATTACCCTGGTCCCTAAAGTAATATCATTGCACAGCATTCCCACCAAAATCCCAACTTTATGAAGTGGATTTTCTCTAACGCTTTTATAATTCAAATTACATTTGGGGTATATATGCATAATTTGCCTCTGAGAGCGTTCTTTTAGCCCTTCTCTACTGAGGTCTGCATAATGCATGTGGTTAAATAGATCTTCTTTTTCTTTCATTAATTCCCAAACGTGGTTATAGTCATCATATAAAGGCTCTAAAAACTTATCACGAAGGATCCTCTGGTTTAAAGGTCTTCCTCTTTCTCTATATTCTTCTAATGCAGTGCATTTCTTGTGAAAGGCAAATGATCCAAGGATGTGGGAGTTTATAAGAAAGAGACGACGCGTTTCTGCCATTTATTGGAGTTTTTAGCTGACGTATGCACAATTAGATAGAAAATATGATAAGGAAAATAAAGAATTTTTTTCGTGAGGAGAGATTAAAGTTTAGAGATTAATTGCTTTACGGGTCTCGTGGATAAGGTTTAGCCAGCTTGGAGGATCGAAGCATCCTGGAGCATTTTCTACTGCTTGAGTATATCTCTGATAGACTTGCCCATCACTATGTCCAATTGCTGACGCAATCACATGGTCTGGAAGTGCGATGGCATCAATAATTTTTACTGAATCTTCCCCGACTTCGTCACACAGCTCGTCAACGGTTTCAGCAATCCACTTACCCCTTGTAGGAGAAAAAAAAATTGCTAATAAAAATATATACTAATTTTATTAATTGTCTCAAATTCTAGAACATAATTTTTATAAGTAAAAATTATTTAAATAAAAAAATAACACTGCAATGTGTACAAAAAATTTGATGACTTAAAGAGGAAAGAGAGTTAGCCTGCTCTGCATCAAAAGTGTTTTTAAATGATGAAGTTTCTTGATCTAGCACATGACTTGCAAAAAGATACATAACATTTGCAATCACTTGTCCAGTTGCTGGGCATTTTTTAGTGAGGTCATTTACAAAGTTATTGAATTCTTTAAGCTGAATAAGTTCCCCAAAAGATTTGGCAAGGTCAATTAAATAGTGAACTTGGGTGCGATTCCAAGCTACAGTCATATCTTGATAAGATCTCCCGTTTTCTTGTATATACTCTTTCTATAAATAGCTCAATTTATATTTCAAGCTATATAAAATATTATTTTTTAAATCAAATTATTTAAAAAATTCTATATTTATTTATGTACAATCCTCAAAAGTTAACTTAATATAATAAATTAAATTCTAAAATTTATAGATTTAATTGATTTTAAAAGCTTTAAATATGTGATTCATCATAAATTAGGATAATTTATTGAGTGACTCAGTGATATAATAATTGCATCTATATTCAAATAGAGAAATCAGCCATTCTGCGTGCTTTAGTTGCTCTTTATTTGAAAATCTTGGTTTAGTGGCATTTAAATAAATAAATTGTAAGTATGGAGATCTTATAGGATGCCCTTTAAAGGTCCCTTGAACCACTTTTAATATCCATCTCGACGTCTGCTGAATAACAACCCAATTTTCGCCTTCCCAAGTCATATGAGCATCATTATCAGCTCTAAGCTTCGCAAAGCCTGCATAACTCGAAAATCCATGTCCAGCGCAGCATTCTCTGCACTCTTGAATTGCTTTTTGGCCATACCAGCCATGGAGTGCCTTAAACACACTAACAAGTGCATGAAACTCAGTGACATCTGGAGACTCAGGCTCGCTGTCAATTAGCCTAAACCTGCCATTATATAGTCTACAGATGAGCTTCATGCTCATATTTGCTGCAAAATCTTTAGCAAGGTGCGGCATAAGCCTGAATCTATGAACTGGGTAATCTAAAATTGGTCTTTCTATTTCTCCTCCAAATTGTTTTCTTACTGCAGCATATCTTATAGCAATAGTAAGCGCATTTCGGGTATGGAGTTCAGAAACGATGACAATAGAGCATCTTCCTGTAATTAGCCCAGTTAACATGAGGCCAAATCGTTTTTCTTTGTTTTTTATATGACTTTTGAACTTACCGTCAGGGGAAATTTGGGAATATTTGTCAAGTAAAGCATCATATGGCACTCTATAATTTTTAAACAGCAAAAATCCGTTATCTATCCCTTGGAGTCCAGATTTATGCCCACAGTCACCTAAAGTAACTCCATTAATAGGCTTATGAGTCTCATAATCTCTTATCGGAACCACAAATGCATGAACCCCATGATTGGTGCCATCAACAATCAGCTGACAAAAAATAGCAGCCATGTTAGCAGTTTTCCCTACTGCTCCGATCCACCACTTCGCTGCAGTTGGAGTAGGCGAATTTATAACAAGTTCTCTTGAAGAATGGTCATAAGTTGCTGTTGTTTCAACTTTAGCCACATTAGAGCCATGCCCTAGCTCAGTCATTCCGCAGCAACCATAGTCTTTTAGTGCATAGGCTCTTTTAATAATACCAAGGTGCTTAGCTGTTCCCAGATTTTGCACAGTCTCAATATAAAGGCAAAAATGAACAAGCGATCTAGTCCCACTAATAAGGTCATTGCTGCCAATTCCGGTCAGCATGCCAAGCTTACGCAGTGGGTTTTCTTGAATACTTTCATAAGTCACATTGCATTTAGGAACGATATGGTTAATTTGACGCTGAGAGCGCTCTTTTAGCCCTTCTCTGCTCAGATCTGCATATAAAACGTGATTGAATAAATCCTCTTTTTCTTTCATAAGGTCCCAAACCTGCTTATAGTCCTCTGCAAAAGGCTCATAGAATTTATCGTGTAAAAGTTTTATATTGATTTGCCTTCCTCTTTCTCTATATTCGTCTAAAGCAGTGCATTTCTTATCAAAATTAAAAGCACCAAGGATATGGGAGTTGATGAGATGTAGACGTCGACCTTTTACCATTTATTGAATAGATTGCATGACGTATGCAAATTTAGGTTGGAAAATATGGAGATACAAACCCTTGTGGGTGTTTTTAAATTTCTGGAAACTTGCAATGAAGAAAAAGAAGATTGGGTGAAACTATTTCTTTAAATATTGATTTTTAGGATAGTTATTGGGTTTTGTTTAAATATGACAATTAATAGGACTGATTAGCATATATTAAAGAGGTATAATTTATCAAGGTGATTGATTTTTAACTGTTTTTAATTAGGTCGAGAAGAATGCTATGCTCAAAGCTCTTCTATTTATTAAAAGATTATTAAAAACATATATCTTATTCAGCAAGACTTTATGATGGAGAATTTATATTTTTAAAAAGCTTCATTAAGATAATAAGTCTGCTCTTATTTTATTTACAAAAAATAAATCTCAAGTGCCTTTTTCGAGCTCTAGCTTAAATGTGGAAAAATTGAAGAATTTTAGCTCAATTCAAAGCCAATAAACCTGTCTAAATATATGGCGAGAATAGCAAATCTCTTCACACTAATCTTCATTGTCATATAGTTAACGCTAAGCTGAGTATTAACATCTAAGTTAATCAAAGGAAAACTGTAACTAGGATCACCTTAGCGATAGGTCAGGGGCAAATATAACTAAATTAATAAATTTTATTAATAATATTTTTAGATACAATTTTCGTTACTATTCTTATTTAAATTTCAAATATCCTTATCTCCATCATATGCTCAATGATATTTATAGCCCACTTCAGTTTTATCAATTTTTTTCAAAATGCTCATAAATCCTACTTATTATGAAGCAAGACATAAGCCTCCACGAAGAGCTCAGAGGAACCTACGAAAAAACTCTCCAACTCGCAGTCTCAATTACCCAGAGCAAGGCTGATTTATTTAGCTCAAAAGTTCGAGGTAATGATGCGAAATTTGTAAAATCAGTTGCAAGAGAATTCCACGATTTCAAGACAATTCATGACGATTATTTAAAGTCAAACAGCAACTCAATTAAAGTAGACCCAATAGAAAACCCATCAAAATCTGAATCCCCAATCAGTAGGCGTCACAAATTTATGTACTCAAAATATGCAGGGAAGTTAAAGCTAAATACATCAGTTGATGAAGCCCATGCAATGGTCGCCTTAGCCAAGGCTGGCAATATATCTCCAATTGTGAGCTCTGCGAAGGAGTCTGATAAGCCTTCACCGATTTTAAAGAAGCTGAAATTTAATCATTCGTTATTATTGCAGAATGAAAAAAGCTCTACAAAGCTGCCTTATGTATCTTTACTTACTCCCCCCCCCCTCCGTGAGTGAACAAAATCATTAGAAAAATCCCTATTTTTTGCCAAAAACCCACCCTCCGTGAGTGAACAAAATTTTTTTAATAGAAAAATTTTGTATGGAAAAAATTTTTGATATATATAAATGATAATTAGTATAATGAAATCTAGAGCTAATTCTATTTAATTTTAAACGAATTGCATTTTAAAACATAAATTTTATAAATTTAATTAATATTTGCTTTCCAATTTTTGCGAATCAGGATTTTTTTAAATTTCGAAAAAAAAATATTTTTTATAAAATTTATATATATATTTTTTTTTATAAAATTTATATATAAATTTTTTTAAAAAAAAAAATTAACCCCCCCTCCGTGAGTGAACAAAATTTTTTTGTTCACTCACGGAGGGGGGGGAGTTAGTGGAAAGACAAAGCCACCTCTTGATTTACCTTCATATAAAGAATACTTAAAATGCTATAAGACTTATAATAAAAAACAGCCAAAAGAGACTCCGTTCCAAAAAATCGACAGGTGCCAACAAATTTTGGAAAATTTACAAAAAGAGATTTCAGGGCTTGAAATATTTTATAATGAAAATCCTGGAATCCCTTGAAATAATGACAAAAAATTTCTGTTAAAGCTAAATAATAGTCCATCAAGAAGAAATGCAATGATAAAAGCATATAATGACAAAATTGCTGGGACCGCTAAAAATATTACACAGAATTCAAGACTAAAAAGATTCATCACGAAAAAAGTCCCAAAAACTCCGTCAATGTCCCCAGAAAAATTCAATGAATTTTACCATGAAAACAGCAAAACAGCGTCGGTAAGGCAAAAAATGAGCTCGCCTGTTTTTTCTATATCATTCGAAAAAACTAGTGAAACCAACCCGCTTATAGAGGATCCTAAAGACGTTTTACAAAGATGCTCAGAAAGATTCAAACTTGCTGAAGATTCAGAAAACAAAAAATTAATCGAAATTCTCCAAAAATTAAAAGTGGAAAGGCCTTTAATTTTAAAGAAAAAAGCCCGTCTTATTCTTGATGATAATGAAAAATATCGAGACAGGGTGTATTCTCTCAACAAATTCGAAGAATACAAACGCACTGTAGAGTTTGAAAGATTTAGCGCCATGAAAAAGAACAAATCCCAAGCATCTATTTACAATTCCCTATTAAGCTACCTCAAAAAAAGAGAAAGAATACCTTCAGAAATCGAGTTATCTCTTATGGATATCCTAAAAGAATACTTACTTCCCTTCGTGAGCTAACTTAAACATTGAAAAATCTCTATTTTATTGGTAAAAACCCTCTTGTGAGCGAACCAAATTTATTTTAATTTATATAAGTGATAATAGATATACTGAATCTCTCTAGCTATTTCTAATTGAAATTTTAAATAGCTTATATTTTAATACAAATTGAATTAAATTTTACTTTCCAATTTTAGATTTTTTTAATTTCGAAAAAAAAAATTTACTGTAAAGTAGAAATTTTTTAAAGAAAAATTAACCCCTGAAGTTGGAGTCCGGAAATGTCATTTCTTTTCAAACCATCAAAGAAATCCTTAACGATCTTTCTTTTAAAGAAAAAATTAGCCTTAAGCCACTATTATCTATAGCGCAGTCCTTTTTAGAGATAAGTGACGAAGAATTTGATATATTATTTATTGAATAATTGTAAATATTTTTTCTCTATGAATTTAAACAAATAAAATGAGAAATTCATTATACTCAGTAAGCTTTGAGGACGCCATTCAAACAATAGGAGGCCATCATAGATATCAAAAATTGCTTGTAGCGCTGGTTTCTGGTATATGGGCAATTCAAGCTTTTTTTATAAGGCTTCCCTTTGCATTGCCTATTAGAAAACAGCTTGAAATTATTATCGGAAAATTTAAAATGGCCTTTTATATTATTTCTTTGAAGTTCTCATTAATAAGTCCAACTCTTGAATGCAGTGTTAATTCTGACGACTGTTGCAAAACCATCTACAAGATAGCAGAAACTTCACCTTACAATGCAGCCAGAGAATGAGATTTAGTATGTGACGATAAATATAAAATAGACCTTATAAACGTGTGTTTTTATGCAGGGCTTGGTATAGGGATTTTTTTACTTTCTTGACTTGCAAATGCATGGGGAAGGAAACCGGTCATATTTACCTGCTTAATTTGTGCAGCAGTATCTCTGATAGCCGCTTGCTTAAGTGTCTCTGCAGAGTTCTTTATGGGCTGCTGCATGGCGATTGGGTTCTTTATCGGTGGAATTTATATGACTTGTCTAGCTTACCTTATAGAAGCTGTCAGTATAAAATTCAGAGGACTTTATACAGGGGCTATTTTTGTAGCCTGGGGCTGTGGTATGCTTTTAATGAGTTTATTTTCCTTGCTCCCCCTCTATGGGCGAATAAAAAAAATTTAGGGGGTTAATTTTTTTAAAAATTTTATATATAAATTTATAGTAAAAACTTAAAAAATATAATATTCGAAATAACTTAAAGCAAATATTAATTTAATTTTTAAGGTTTAAAATTAAAAGAATTAACTAGAGATTTCGTTATAATAATTATTACTCACATATCAAATATTTTTTCATGAAAAAGTTTTATATTAAAAATCTTTTGTTCGCTCACAGAGGGTTTTTTTACCAAAAATAAGGATGCTTTTGTTCTCTAACAGAGGGAGGAGCTACTTGTCGATTCTTGAAGGATTCAATTTATTGTGATCGCTTTTTTCGACATATCTATGACTCCAATAGTCTTCAAGTTTCACGAATCCCCTAGATTTTTGGCAGCAAATCGAGGAAAATACTCGAAAGCAAGGTATATCCTGAATAACATTGCACACATAAACAGTCAGCAGCCCTTTGTAGAGATGCTTGAAGGGGAAAAGGTGATAGGGTACCAAGAAGACCACAGCATAAGTACTTCGTCACAGCCTAGTGACAGCACACAGTCAAGCAGAAAATATTCATTTATTCCGATTTCTAAAGGAATTGTGAGTGTTACTGAAGCTGAATTGAAAAACGTGAAGCATTATTCTTATATTGATTTGTGTAGATTGCAGTCTTAATCTCATCTTAATTACAGGCTTGCTTTTGCCTATTGGTTGCGCAGTCATCGCTCCGGGGTTCATTCGCTTTGCAACGCTGTCGGCCAAGTGGGGAATTTAATCATTAAATTATTATAGAGAACCTCCCAGCAAGCTTGAAAAAATTTCATGTCACTTATTTAGCATCTGCCCCTTGCTCTCCAGTTTGATTCCACAGCTTAAGGTTTGTGTTGTTCCCTCCTGACGAGAGTCTGCACTAGCTATCCGGAGATAGAGATACTGGGTCACCGCGCCGTTAGTCAACGAGGTTACCTTTTCCAAAAATTCGAAAAGTGAATTTCTGGTCAGGTTCTCGACCCAGATGAAACTTGTAGTCTAGAGGCAACTTCCGGCATCGCATTAGGAAAATATCCGATTACCAAAGCGGACGCTCTCTGGCCTTGCTGGGATATCCCTTTCCAACTTCCAAGCTCCTTCCTCCTCGGGGTAAAACCCTGCCCTGGATGTGAGCCTGCTGTCGGCTAGCCTAACATTGCGCTCCACTAGACCAAGTAAAATCGGGATGGATATACATACCAAACGCTTTTTCTCCTTGCACAAGGTCTGCTACAGGTGTTAAAAGGCCAGGTTTATTCGCCACTCCAAGTGGGGAGATTGAGATTATTAACCCAGCGGGAAAGGATCTGCACCAGCTTGCTCCTCCACCATGGGGACATCAGAAGGGTGCGCTCTTTCTCTTGCACCTCTTCTCGCCTTACGGTTCCAGTGTTAAGTGTCAAAGAATAGATTGCAGTCAGTTAGAGCTGAATATGCAATCATTTTTATGCTGTTTTTCCTTTTGGGCTTAAGCGATTTGACTGATAGCCAGCTAGCTCCAAGCTATTTGGAAAATAACTATATAAATCAGTCTATTATATCTGCAATTGAAATTTTAGCATATGCAGGGACAGTTTTTAGTCTTGGAAAAATGGGTAGACAAGTAGGGCTATTGATAACTTTTGGGATAACTGGGCTGTCTTTATTAATAGCTTTAGCTTTTTCACAGAATAAATGCAGCACAAATGCATTCTGTGCTATAAATACATATGTATCAAAGCTGCTTCTGTCTATATCAAGGCTCGGGATATGTGGCTCAAAACTAATAATATTGATTATGATTAATGAAAAATTCCCTACGTCAATTAGGAGTTTATCATTAGGTGGCTTAGGAGTCGCGATAATAGCAGCGAGCTTGCTGTATCCTCAAACAATTATTTTCTTTGCGAAATCAAAGATGAGTCCTATGCTTGGAATAGGAATTTTAATGCTGTTTGGGAGTGTGATTTCTTGTATGGTTACTGAGACCAAGGACAAGCCGATGGAAGACTATGTGGAAGAAGAAAAAGAAGAAATGAAAAACCCTGTAGATATTAGTAATTTAGAAATTCAGCCGGCAGAGAATAATTCTTTGAATCACCAGAATGAGAACTTCCAGCAGTTAAATGAAGAACAATAAATTAAGTCTATATTATATTGCAATTATTTTTTTTGGCTTTAATATAGTTTAAACGGCATTTACTATTTGCCTTACATTTAATGGGCATTTTTTCGATTTTTATCATATTTTCATAAGCCCTTCTAATAAAAAAATAATTTAGCTTATATTCATAGTTAACTGAAATAAAATTATTTATTAGCCACTATCTTTTCTATATATCATAATTGCTTCTAAACTTTTTTCTATGATAAAGTGCTGGAATCTAATTATCTTTAAAATTATATACATAAAAATGGTGACGACAGACCACCCGACCTCTCGACCTTATTTCTTCAACACCTGCAGGCAACGGCCCAGTGTCGGGTATTTAGGTGGAAAGGGGCTGGTAATCCTTTATGTATTATCGAGTTGGGCTTTCCTAGGGTCCAGGGAGCTAATCCCTGGACTTAGAGTTTTTCCTCCAGTACAACCATTGGAAAGGGCAAGGTTGGCCAATGTCTGAAGGGCAATATGACTCTCAGACCCTAAAGACGGTATTTACCTAACGAGAAACTGAGAGTTTCGACCCAGGTGGTTAGCCCTTAGACTCCAGGAGCCATGGAAGTCAAGACTGGTGTGCGAATGCCTTGTTTGCAGCAACAAGGAAGGGTGTCCGCCGGGATCCCTCAGAGATGATGATCGTGTAGGGGTGGAAATCCCCGGCCTTGCGAAAGCGAATGGCACAATCTAATCTAATCTTTGAAATTAAATTAATTATTGCACCTACTCTATTTCACCCAAATTCGTATTCAAATTCTTCTTGATAAAAAATAATTGAATTCTTATCCTATTAATAATTTTTCCAAATTTTATGTCAAGAGTTAAAAAACCTTCAGAAAATTTATCAATTGAAACTCAAAGCCAAAATATCCTCAACAAAGTCCACCATAGGCACTCTCTATCTAATCCTAATTCACGAAGTCCCTTATCAAATAGCCAACAGCAATCGAAAATAAAATTTTCAAATATCCTAACAAGCAAGCATCAATTTCTTAATAGAGAGTCTTCTCCCTACGCCCAAAGCCAATCTATTACCAAAACCTACTCAATCTCCAACATTCACAAAAAAAAAGAAAAAACCCGAATTAAGATGAAATCAGCGTCAACTTTGAGTTCAAATAATTCTTCAGCACAATTAGGTAAACCTACTTTGAAGCCGATTCGTAATGAGAATCCATTAGAAACGACATTCCCAAACTTCAGCTTTTATGATGATTGGAAAGAAAAAAATAGAGGAAAGCATGCGTCAGCTGATATGAGTCTCAATGTTACGAATTGTATTAATTTGGTGGATCAAAGTAAAGATCAGGACTCTAAAGATCCGCTGAGAGAGTATGCAAGGCAGAATGAAGAAGCTCAGGGGCTAGAATTCAAGCTTACTAAACTTCTAACTCATCAATGATTAATAATATGCAAATTATTAAAAAATAAAGGAATTATATAAAATTATTTTAGCTACCAATAAATCTTTTCGGTACTCTAATATTATTGATTAATGATGAACTAACTAATGATAAATTACTGCCATAAGATTTAATGTCTGGCCATTTCATAAAATTTTTAAGTTCTTTTTATTATTGTTTATATAACTCTAGCTTTCCACTCGTGAGCGAACAAAAAACTTTTGTTCCCTAGCAGGGGTTAATTTTTTTTTAAAAATTTATATAATAATTTTGTTTTTCAAAATTTAAAAAAATCTTAAATTAAAGCAAATATTAATTTAATATGTAAAATTTATGTTTTAAAATGCAAGCTGTTAAAATTAATAAAATTAGCTAGAGATTTCACTATAATAATTATCACTTATATACCAACATTTTTCATAAAAATTTTTTGTTCTTTCAAGGAGGGTGGGCTTTACCAAACAAATAGAGATTTTTCTAATGGTTTTGCTCTCTCACGGAGGGGGGCATAAGCAATCTCTCTACAGCCATCTATTATTAATGATTAAATTAGATTCTAACGGGTCTCTAGGGATTATTTCAGCCTATCAACTTCCCAGGCCGACTTCATGCTCAGGTAGCCCTAAGACCTGCGCCACAGCACGCCCTTTTCCTATCGGATCTCTCGAGGAGACTCACCCTAAAATGCCTGGGTCTAACACTGCGAAAAAGACTCTCTTAGCCTGGTAGTACTCAGGACATGAGGGAAATGACGCTGCTATTCTGCCTTATCCAAGCAAAAATTGCTACCCAGAAGCATGAGCTGAGTTTGCGTCTTCGATCTTTCATCTTGACTTAGGATAAAAAGCCTGTCTGTAGTCCTAGCCAGACAAAAACCTGGCCCTGGACTTCTTAAAAGGATGGAATCAATTTTATCTGGGGCTTTACCAACCTACTTCCTCTTGCCAATTTTTAAAAAAGTATTATTAATGAGGAATAAGAGAAAAATCAGCAAAAACCGCATCTCCAAAAATGCAAAAAGAAGTTTTTGATGTATATAGCAAAATTTTCGAAGAAACAATCTCCAAAGACAAGCTGTTTGGTCCTTTGCTGTTAAAAATTCAGCATGCTTATGAAGATTGAATAGAATCCGCAAGCAATGACTTTAAAGAAGCCTCAAACAATCTTAAGTTTGAACTCTCCGAATTAAGCAAAAAATGTCAGCAGCAAAGTGAAGATAAAAAAACAATGGACCGAAAAATCGAAAAATTATCAAAAGAAAACTATGAATTAAGCAAAACTCTAGAAGAACAAGAAGCCAGATACACAGATTTACAAGACAAGTTTTTTAAAATTGCTAATATAAAGCTAGATCAAGTGCCTCAAGATGACAGTACGTGAAAATATTTAATTGCCGAAAACCAGAACTATGCAAGTGTTTGTGAAAAAATGAGAAATGAGCTGAAATCTTTTGCATATAAAGAAAAAAAACTGCTGAAGCTTATTTTAGCTATGAAGAAAAGAGGCTACCCAGTAGAAGAAATATATGAACAAGAAGTCCGAGGACACTCTAAGAAGAAAAAAGATTATGAATACAATGAGTCTGATGAGTGCCCTGATGACACAGAAAATGAGCAACTTGTATCAGGAAGGCCAAAAGATGTAGAAAAGCCTGGCATGATTCCAAGCTTGAATTTGAAAGAAATAAAGCAAGAAACACCTTATTCATCTTCTTCATCGTCTAGTTATTACTCAGACAGTGAGTCACGATTTATGAAGACTCAATAGATTAATTTAACTTGTAGGTGTAACCTTATAAATCTTGATCCCATGCGGTGCATGATTTTTTGAAATAGATATTGTTAGGGATTTGGCTGCATTTTTTTCTTATCAGGTAATTTTTAGGAAATAGCAGGGTTTTCTAAATAGATGTCTGATGAAAATTTTTCTAAATTGCCTCAAAGCAAATACCAAATTATCAAAAAATGCAGAGAGAATGGACAACAATCCCATGAGGCGGTATCCCAGTTGCTGCAATGAAATTCCCACTCGTGGTAGTCTTATCCCACAACTCATAAATTGTAGCATTACCAGTAATAGCGATATCCCTCAAATTTAAATGATAATTCCTCTTCAAAACGCTCCAATTCATAAGTGCAACCACTTGGCTGCCTCCAGACAGCTGCCCAGCCCATACTTGTACATCGACCCCAGTAAGGTAATTTTGATAGTCACAAGCCAGTCTGCAAGTTGCCTGAATTCCTAATGGATCTTGATTAATCGCAATTACATCAGAATTTCCCAAAATATATAAGGTCTCGTTAGACATTTGAGTCAAATCACACCCAATAATAAGTGGCGCTTTGGATAAAGCCCAAAGCGAAAAGTGGCTTTTGTATTCTTCAAAATTCATGCCTCCGTTTCCTACTTCTAGCATATCAGGGTCATTCCAGCCTCCAGGTCCTGCATATTGTGAGTGCATGGAATTTAAATAGAAATTAAGCATCATACTCTGCCATACATCCTTGATATCTTGAGTTGTTCGCCAGCTGTTTCCTGTGATGTTTCCCCATGTCCAGACATCGCCCTCTCCCCAGTCACATATAGAATAGAAAATTGACCTGCCGCATTGAGATAGGGCGACTCTCATATCTGTATATCGCACTTTTGGAGGGACATTTTGGTTGTTGCAATTGTCATATTTTATACCCATTTATTATGTAAATAAAAAATTCTATTTTATAGTTATTATATAATAACGGTTATTTATATTGATATAAGTAATCAATTTCCCAAGACGCAAAAGAATTTGCATCAGTTTGTTCATTATCTAGTGAGCCAGGCTGCCCTTGACATGTATTGGTTCCAGCGTCTGAATAAATTCCAAGCTTCAAGCCTAAAGAATGGACATAGTTAGCAACTCCAGAAATTCCTTGTGGGAACTTGGTTGGATCTGGGACTAGTTGGTCGTTCGCGTTTCTTTGGTGAAGAGCCCAACAGTCATCAATGTTTATATATTGATAACCTTTTGCGCTGAGACCTGAAGAAACCATTGCACTTGCTGCAGAAGTAATGACTGTTGCGTTTATGTTACAAGCGAAGTGGTTTCATGTAGACCAGCCCATTTGAGGGGTTTTCCCAAGCCCATTGTTCAATGCAAAAGCAGAAGACAGTATAAGGAGAAGAAAAGAAAGTCCCATTTATAAGACTTAATTATTGTGATTAATTTGCCTTGTTTTGGGTGAAATTTATATACTTTTATTGAATATCTATAAATAGATATTAGAAAGTTAGTGATTTTTAAAGTAAAAATGCGGAGAAAACTGCTTATTATTGGTAAAAAAAAATTTTAAAGCAGTGTAATATCCTATTTCAATACATGTAAGACTATAATATTTTACTTAATGGAAGAGGAAAAATTAAATAGACTGCTAGTTGAAAAGGATGCCAAAATAAGCGAAATGGCTAAAAAACTTGATGAGCAGCTTAAAATAATGGAAATATTGAGCCAGAGACTGCAGCAAGATGAATTAGAAAACCAAAGATTAATGAAAAAGTACCTGAAAAAAGACGAACAACTAAAGCAAGAAAAAAGTGACAAAAAGATTTTGATAGGAAGAGAAAAAGAGCTGACCAAGCAAGAAGGAGACCAAGGCTGATTTGGGAAGATTAAAGGCTTGATACTGAAGAATATCTAATTCTGTGCAAGTCTACACTTCTTGTCAGATACAAAAGGATAAATATTTAATTTCTAGCTCTTAAAACTTGTAGAATGTTAACTGAATTCTATTATTAACTGCTCTTAAAGATACCACACATGAAAATTAAAATAAAAACGTATTTAGGAATTGGCTTCTTACTAAAAATTTAAATTATTTCCTTCACTAAATAATAATTATTAGCTATATTTTCACCTAAATTATTGGACCCTCAAATACGGGATTCCATACTGCACAATTCCATACTTCATCAATATATTCGCTGCATCATTCCTATACCTAAACATGGCTCCGCCCACACTTTGGTTACTAGTCAGCCCTTTCCACAGCCCTGCTGCAAACTCCACCGCATTTTTGCTCAAAATTGGCCAAGTATTATTAACTATACTCGCGCAGCCTATCATTGAAAACAGCTCTGGCATAGGATGCTCCCTTGCTTTATTTTTCTTCATATACTTTTTCAGCATAATAAACCTTTCTAGGTTTACTATACACCTGCAGCATGGAGAAGAGCTTAAAGAAGTGACTGTTTGTTCCTCAATTCCTTCAGAAATCAAATTAAAAAACAATGAGGACTCTGAGCACAGTTTTTCCCACTGTCCTGGGTCAGCTTGTCTTATGCCTTCAAATTTGGCAGTCGTGAAATCTTGGGCCAGCTTGTCAGATATTTCTTTGGTTTTGGGGTCTTGGAGCCTTTCTATTGCAAATTTGAGGGTATCTTTGGTGAAGTTAGAGGTGGTGGCTAGTCTGGAATCGAGGGTTATTAAAGAAAAATCACGAGAAATAATAGGGATTACTGAGAGGAATGGCAAAGTTTCCCAAGGGAGATTGATAAAGCGATGGTCAATGCACAGATAAAGAGTAGAAATTCCTGATGAAGGCAGAGGAAGTCCTGCGTCCACATTTTTATCTTCAGCTGCTTTGCCTTTAGGAGGTGGAGGAGCTTTTTTCTTTGGGTTTTCTTCAACAGGTTCAACTGGCATAGATGGGCTAATTATCTCTTGTAAAGCTTCCAGCCACACCCCAATGCTCCCTACATCAGAAATAATTTCTTCAAGTTTCCTAATCCCTTCTCTTATCAAAGCTTCTACAGCTTCTTCATCATTTACTGGAGTTTTCTGCAGATAATTTTTCATCGCTTTGAATTTTTCCAATAATTCCAATGTTTTTTCCTGCTCGATATTATCGACTTTTCTTGACCTTGCCCAGTATTTTGCGTTTTTTTCTTTATCAGTGCACATAAACCCAGCCCAAACATCAGCTAAATCTTGCGAGTACTGCAAAACAAGGACTGCTGAGTTCGGCGCCATCCTTTCTTTCATTTCTTCTAATGTAGGGTGCCAATTAAGATTTCTTCATATAGAGGAGCCTTCTAAGAAACTTTCTGTAGATAAAGGGCCTGGCATGATACTTTTTTGGATAGTGTTTGACAGTAATAAAGAAAGCATCAGTCTGTCTTTGTGATAAGGCTTACTAGAGTCTAAAAATAGCTTTAAAAAGTGTTGGCGGACGTAGGAGAATTGAAGGTAAGCTATTGTGGAAAACATCTCTTGGTCTGTAGAAGAAATAAGAAGTTTTGAAAGCTGAAGCTTAGAGAGACTGTTGGAAAAGATTATAGAGAAAACTGAGTTCATGTTTGGAAATTGTGGAGGAGTGCCGTTATAGATTTGGATAAGTGACATAGCTGTTTGAATTAATCCATAAGCAGGATATGAAGGGTTGACTGAGCTTTCAGCCATTTGTATATATCTCATCGCTTTCTCTAAGCCGGTTTCAGTTTTTCTGTTTTCGTCTTCTATCTGCCTATCCAGCTCATCCAAATACTTGCTCACAATATTTTCATAAACACACCTGCCTGTTAGCTCTCTCCTCAAATGTTCTTCCATCAATCCCAGCTCTCCCAGCCTCAAATCAATAATCCCATAAAGCCCTTTGGCTTCGCCTCTAACTTCACTATCCAAATCAAACAGATCTCCACACGTGGAGCTGCAGGACCCTAAAATTCTCCTCAAATCTAACAGTTTAGCAGTCCTTTTTGTCAGTCTGTCTTTAGTTAAGTCACTTAAAAGTTTGCCTGCTACATAATAAACTTGAGAATCATAGACTTCTAGGTATGCATATAAATGCTGAGCTGTGACACCATGCATTTTGGCGTGGTAAAGGAACTGCTCAATGGAGCTTGTGAAGGTTTCTCTGAGTCTTTCTTTTTCTTCTTTAGTAATAGCAGGGTTTTTAGCTTGTATTAAAGAAAGATGGGCGAGCTTTATGTGGATAGAAATTTTTATCCATATAAAAGTAAGAGAATTGCCTGTGATGGGCTGAATGGATTCTAAAGAGGAAATAAGCATGTTTTGGGCGTCGTGAATTTTATTGACTCCCCCCCCCCCTTTAAATTGGAACTAAAAATTTTGTTCCAATTTAAAGGGGATTAATGTTTTTTTTTAAAAACAAAATATCAATATAAAATTTTTTATAAAAAAAAAAAATTCAAAAACATATCGAATTAGATCAATAAATTTGTTTAATAAAACGCTATTTACTATTTATCCTTTAAAATAAAGCAAGATATAACTAAATTTTCATTATTAGCTAATACGCCAATATTAATTGGTATCAAAATTATTTACACAAAAATTATTATTTTTATTGATAAAAAAAATTAAAAAAAAAAAATTTTAGAAAATTTATCGATCAAAGTGCTAATTTTGTTTAAATAAGATGTTATTTATACTCTATTCTTTAAAATAAAGCAAGAAATAAGTAAATTTTGAAATTTTATAAAGAATTCCTATTGAATTTATATCAAAACTATCCAAATAAAAAATATCATTTTTATCAACAAAAAAAAAAAAAATTTTTTTTAAAAATTTTTAAAAAAAAACAAAAATTTAAATTTTTTTTTTAAAATTTAGCAATTAAGGATAATAAATTTATTTAAATAAGATGCTCTTTATACTTTGTTCTTTAAAAAAGAGCAAGATATAACTAAATTTTTAATTTTAGTTAAGAAGAAACATTTAACTTATATCAAAACTTTTTAGATAAAAATTATATATAATTTTTTATTATAAAAATTAAATTTTGTTCCAATTTAAAGGGGGGTTAATTTACCAAAAAAGTGGAAACTTTACCGATATTTTGTTCCAATTTAAAAGGGGGGGGAGTGAGAGAAATGAGGTGGGTAGCGATTTCTGAAATTGTGCTCAAACTTTCGACTGTTTTGGATTTTAATGCTTTTTGGTGCAGTTTCATAGCTTCTTTGGCTTTGCCTTGGATAAAAGCAATGTTAGCTAGCAATGCAACTGCTTTTGTTGATTGGCTAGGCTTTAAAACAGACTCTGCTTCTAGCCATTCTTCTCTTTTATACATCTCTTCACCAAGATTATCCCTTTCTGTGTCGTTCAATTTGTCATAACTAAAGCTGATTTTTTCTTTATCAATTCCAAGCTTTCGATAAACGCGGTTTCTCCATGATTTATAAATATCTTCACTGATTGGGCTTTTAAGTACAATTTTTGAATATAAAATCAATAATAAATAGCAGGATTCCATTAATTTCAGTTATTTTTTATTTTATTAAATAATATGCATGTAAAGCCATGCTATAATATTAATTATCCCTTATAAAATAGATCCTCATAAAAGTCAAAATCACCACACACTCATGATGATACAAATAAATTTCTTCTAGTCAATAAGCCATCAATCTTAAAAAATAATGCGTCAGATTTGGTTTATCGAACGCAAAGCTGCAGAACTTGTCCCTCGTTTCTTCCTTAGCAAGCTCCTGCAACGTTTCTTCAGGAATTTCATAGCTCAGCCATTCTTGCTTATTCCTCGACATTGGCCCAGTAACACTTTCCAAAATCCTTTTAATCCACGTAAAAGATTGTAATAAATAATGCTTTCTCCTATGCGAGTTCTGCGCGAGCTCAGCAAGCATCATATAAATCCTAACGAGCCTCTCATAATGTGTGATATTCAATTTATCAGGGTTTCCTTCAACCTCATCATGAGAAGTAAGCTTAGATCTAGAGGTCTTCTGATGCAGATTTGATTGGGATTTTAAGCTTTTTCCGCTCATTTTTGAGCTTAGCCGTGAGCTACTGTAGCTGCTTAAGCTTGCGTTGTCTTCAAAAGTTTCTTTTTCGATTTCCAACAATATGTCAGCTGCATTTGTAAGCTTATCATTTACGTCAAACCCACGGCTGTGGAGCCAAGTTGATCATTCTATTAAGATTTCAGAGCTTTCTACGTGGCCTTTAAGCAAATCTGCAGCTTTTTTGTAGGCATTGTCTATATCATTTGGCTGTATTGACGACCTGGCTAGCTTTACCCAAATTTTAGCCTGCATAAGTGGCTCGCTTTCTTTCATCCTCAGCAGATAATTCATGACGTTTTTGCCTTGCTTTGATAAAAACAGCATTTGGGCTTCCCAAAGCCACTTTTGATGGGACGTTGGGGTGATTTGGAAGGCATCTTCTACAATTCTTTCTCCTTGATTTCATTGTTCAGCCTTTGTTAAAGCTTCTATTAAACTTTGATAAAACAGCAGCAAAAAATCAGGGTCAGAGCTGTCATTTAGGTCTACTAAAAATTCAGCCATTTTGGATAGAGGCTGTATAAGTGCTTCATTTCCATAATCACCTGTGTATTTACAGATCAACTTTTTCTCATTTCCAGGGATAAGTAGAGAAGTATTGAAGCAAGCTCTTCCTGCATCTAAAACCAGCTTATTTATGCCAGTTTGGAGCCCAATCCTTGCAGACTCTACAAAATGGGTAAGTGCTGAAGTAATTAAAGCCATTTGTGACTCTTTTTCTTGCTTTTTTTCGTCTATCAATTTTATGAGGATTTCTCCATATAGAAATTCAGATACCGAGTACCAGCAAAGTCGTTTCTTGCAAGGGGTTCCTTTTTCTTTAAAATTAAGCGACCTTTGTGCACATAGCAAGGCAAGCTTATTAATGTCATTCAATTCAAAGCTCTGTCTGCCTAGCCTTGCCCAGATTTCGCAATGGACTACAAGCTCGTTTTCATCATTTTCTGACGGCACCCATCCTGTTAAAACAGTATTCGCTTTTTTTAATGCTTCTATACAAAGGCTTTTTTTCCCTGGCTCTCTTTTCATAGCTCTCGCGCTCTCCATAAGTGACAAAACTTCTGCAGTAGGAGATTCAGCTGCTACTTGGCCTTTTGCAGGAGCTTTTGGTTGAGAAATCCCTTTAGAAGCTAATGATGTCCCTTTTAGCTTTTCCAGCTCTTTTCTATAGTGTGGGCCTATAGGTTTAGTCAATAAAGTATCACAATCTTTAATAGATTCATCATGAAGGTTATTGTGGATTAACAGCTTTATAAGAGATATAGCGACCTCTGATATAATACGAAGCTTGCATTGGTGATTATTTATTTTTTAATTAAAAATGATATTTTGATTTTTTTTTTATTAAAAAAATTTCTTATTTCCTTGCTTTGGTAATTAAAATCGACTGTTTTATTGAAAGGGACTAACACCCCAGGGACATTTACAAGGGCCTGCTTTTCTAATTGAGAAGCAAGGGTTTCGAAAAGATAGCGAAGACAGTCTAAAGCTTCATTAAAAATATGCTTTTCAAATGAAGAAAACCTGAAAACAGGGATATAAATGTTGTAGAAATAGACTGCGCCGTTAAAGCAGATTCAGGACTGAGAAATTGCAATGCCTAGCCTTACTCCATTCCTAGTATGCATCACTATTTGCCGCTTTAGCTCAACTGCTTCTTCTGGTTGATTGTTTGTTGCTAAAGATTCTGATGGTAAAGAGCCTACAGGTATTGACTGGGCAAATCCTGGCTCGAACCCTAACTCTTGAATTCTTCACGACTTGCATTGTGCTAGCACGAAATGGCAGCTGGCCTGAGTTGCTATAAGGTCTGCCTCTTTATTAACATCCCACTCTCTCGAAACTACAAAATCACTTGCCTGCCACGCAATTTCATAAAATTTTTCTTTCAACGCCAACTGTGCGACTTCTCCAGAGATAAGGTATCTTAATTTCAAGTCCTTATAGTCCTGATATAGCTCATGAACCTTTATAGATCGTCATCATAGAAATATAGCCATTATAATGGACTTCATATATTGCACATCTTAAACCAGACCCCTCACTATTTTGAAAAATATTCAGGCTATAAATACAAAATCACTCGTTTTTAAACTGTTTTATTTAAGTTTTTTTAAATAATTATGAGAATATTTCTGACAATTAGCATGAAACTCGGCATAATAAAGCCAATGTATATCTTGTAATTAAAGCATCTTTTTCTCACCTTATGCGAAAAGCGGAAGATTTTAAGCAAAATGGTATTGGCTCAAATTTGGTGAACTAAAAGTGGCTAGTCAAAAATGCTTAACAAGTGTAAATCATTTTGACAAGTAAAAAGCCAAACTTAAAAATATCTTTATTATAAAATTAATTTTTAGATACCCTTATAGACTGACACTGATGATTATCTTACCTACTTTTCCCTATTTTATATAGAATTTAGGGCCCAATCAAGTAATGATGTTAAATTCAGCTTGCATAATCATTACAAAAGTTTTTTTTTTAAGACAATATATTTTGTTTCATTAATACTCATAATCTATTTATAAGTAAAAATGTCTCAGTCAATCAATGCTATTGTGAAATCGAATAATAGTGCATATGCTAAAAAAGCTGAAATCTTAAGCATTACAAGTAATAAATGTCCAAGAATATCTTAATTAATTAATTTTCAAGTTTGGTTGTTTACTTGCTAAAATTTTTTTGGTACGTCACTTTTTAATTCCTAAAAAATGGGCTATGCCATTTTGCAGAGAAATCCCACTTTTTAAAAGGGAAAAGAGAAGAACCATTATAACCGTAAAAATTTTCTCGGCTTTATTTGCAGAACCTCCATGTCATTATTAAAAATATTTTCAAATTATTTAAAAAAAAAATTATATAAAACTAAATCGAACTAGTTTAAAACAGGCAAATTTTTTATTTATATCTGAATATTTCTCTAAAGAGTAAAGGGTCTGGTCTAAAATATGCGAGATATGAAGTCCATTAAACGACTATTTTTTCGATGATAGCGATCTATAAAGGATCATGAGCTATATCTTTTCAGTCTCAACTTTTCGTTTTTTTCTTCTTCTACAAGGTTAGGCTCCATTACAATTTCTACCTGTTCATCTGTCAGCAAATTTTGAACAGCTCTTCTTAATAAGTTTTCTTTAGCTCCTTTACTGTCAAGGTTTTTGGCATTTTCAAGGTCAAGTCAGGCTTGTTCAAAAAGTCGTTCAGGGTCTTTATATATATCCCTTTTAAGTTCTAATTTTTTCTTGAGAGGGTATAAAGCTCGTTCATAAGGCCTTTGCATAGACTTCTGGTCTTCAAACTCAGTAGTAGGGGCATTAAGTTTGAAATTTGTGGCATCTAAAGAGTAAGCCTTAATGATTTGGCCTTCTGCTTTAGCAATGAAATCTTCTTGAAGCTCATATTTAGCAAGTTCCATATGCAGATTAATTCTTAGCTCATGCAGAGGAGACTGCATCGCTTCTAAATACCCTACAGCTGTCTGAAATGGTTTATAAACATGAGCTCTTCCGCTACCAATTAGCAAAGGTTTTCCTATATTCCATATTAATACACATCCTTCTGTCGTAACTCCAGGGTCATTTAGCCTCTTATTAGCGATCATGGCTCTGTCTACAATTTTCAGTGCTTCTATCCTTTTATCTAATTCCTGCTGTTTTAGCTTGGCTAACGAAATTTTGGTGCCTGTTGCTTTATCAATCTGTTCAGAATTATCCTTAACCAGCAGCTCAGCTTGAGAATACTCAATTCAAATCCTCGCTCTTAAGCTAGGCTGCCTTACATTTTGTAATTGGTCTAAGCACTGTTTAGCCATATTAATCAAGTTATATTGTAGGGCAGCTCTGGATAACTCAGCCAATGCTTCACTCCCAGGCTTATTTTGTAGCACTGCTGTCAGTTCTTTTTCTACTTGGTTATCTGGAAGTCCTCCTGACCTGATTTGTTGGAGCCCTACAAAGAATTTTAAGTCACTTTTGTTGGATTCTGCTTCTTTTTTAAGCGAGCCTACAGTTCCGGAGTTTTCTTTGTTCACGTGGACCTTCATCCTCCACAAGACTTCTTGGAAACTGACTGGGCCTTTTCTTTTGGTGATATCCCAGATTTTGTCAAGCATTTTTGAAGCGTCTGGCTTTCTTTCTGCATCTAAATAGCAGTTAGCTAAGGCCTGCATAAATCTGATCCTCCAGGCTGTATCTTGATCGTCTATTTCTTCTAATAGTGAACTGATTTTTTCAAAAGCGTCAATAAAGCTCTTTGAAATCCCAGCCAGCAGCATAGGTCTGAGGATTTTTCAAGCTGACACAGAAATATTGTAAACTAAAAATTGGTATTTTGGCTTGTTTTCTGGCCTTATCACTATTTCAATAGCTTTTAAGACAAAAGAAAACGCAAGCTTCGCTTGATCAATTGCGTCCTGTCCTTTTAGAGACTGAGTTTGGATTTTGAAGCTTTGAATTTCTGCAAATGCAAGTAACGCTCGGACATAAAATTGGTCCTGCATTCCTGAATATTGAAAATAGATATTTAAATACCTTTCGACCACCTCATTGCGGTTTTCTATCAGCATTCCAACTTCGCTGAACAAAACAATGAGCTGTAAAGAAAATTTTTGAGGGATTATTCTTGTATTTGACCTTAAAAGTAAATCTGCTTCATCAAAAGTGGCTCTTGCTTGATCTGGATATGTTTGGTCGCTTTCCCTGTTATTTCAAAAGTACTTACTCCCCCCCCCCCTCCGTGAGCGAACAAAAAAATTTTGTTCGCTCACGGAGGGGGTTAAATTTTTTTTTTAAAAAAAAATTTATATATAAATTTTATAAAAAATATTTTTTTCGAAATTTAAAAAAATCCTAATTTGCAAAAATTGGGAAGCAAATATTAATTTAATTTGCAAAATTTATGTTTTAAAACGCAATTTGTTTAAAATTAAACAGAATTAGCTCTAGATTTCATTATACTAATTATCACTTATATATCCAAATTTTTTTCCATTAAAATTTTTTCTATTAAAAAAATTCTTGTTCACTCACGGAGGGTGGGTTTTTGGTCAAAAAATGGCGATTTTTCTAATGGTTTTTGTTCGCTCACGGAGGGGGGGGGGGGAGTTAAATAGTTTCAATAAGTGCCCGGATCTTATACTCTTCAGCGCTAGCCATTTTATAAAAAGCTTTGGTTTTATCAATTTCAAAGAGAAATAAATGCCCTAAAATTTTAAATAAATAAGCATGGCCGTCCAGCACTTCTTAGTCTGATCGATTCTTAATATATTAATTATTTATTCAGACCCGATATGGTTCTGATTTAAAAATTCTAGCCTTAGGTTAAAGAATTCTGATAAGTTCATCATGAGCCAGCCCAATGATAAAAATCTTATACATTTATAAAATTCGCCATATCAGAAGATTGGATATTTGAGTATTTTTTAGAATTAATACAACATTAATTCAATATGAAGCACGAAAATAATGATGACAAAGAGACTCAGGACTCTATAAACCAGCAACAAGATCAGAACGTGGATTATAAAAGTATAATAATTCCTGATAATGTTTGGGTCGCCTGGCCAAATTATTCTTCTATGGATCCTAATTCAAATTTATTCGCCCTCAATCAGAACTATATTCCTAGCTCAGAAAAAGAGTCCCAAGCGGCTGCTGGAAGTCAAGGAGGCAAGAAAAAGCGGGGGAGAAGGCCATTGCGTCCTTTTGATCCAATTAAGAAAAAGACTGACTCCCCCCCCTTTAAATTGGAACAAAATATAGGTAGAATTTCCACTTTTTTGGTAAATTAAACCCCCCTTTAAATTGGAACAAAATTTAATTTTATAATAAAAAATTTTATATATATAAATCATAATTTTTATGTAAAAGTTTTGATATAATTTAAATGTTTTTCTTCTTAACTAAAATTAAAAATTTAGTTTTATCCTGCTCTTATTTATAGAATAGAGTATAAAGAGCATTTTATTTAAAAAATTTATTATCCTTAATTGTAAATTTTTTAAACAATTTAATTTTTTTTTTTAAAATATTTTCGAAAAAAATTTTATTTTTTTTGATAAAATGATATTTTTTATTTAAATAGCTTTGATATAAATTCAATAAAATTCTTTACAAAAATTCAAAATTTACTTATCTCTTGCTTTATTTCAAAGAATAGAGTATAAATAACATCTTATTTAAACAAAATTAGCACTTTGATTAATAAATTTTCTAAAATTTTTTTTTTTTAATTTTTTTTTATCAATAAAAAATAATAATTTTTGTGTAAATAGTTTTGATGCCAATTAATAGTGGCGTATTAATTAATAATAAAATTTTAGTTATATCTTGCTTTATTTTAAAGGATAAAGAGTAAATAGCATTTTATTAAACAAATTATTAATCTAATTCGATAAATTTTTGAAATTTTTTTTTTCTTTTAAATTTTATATAAATTTTTTTTTTATAAAAATTTTATAATGATTTTTTTTTTAAAAAAAATTTTCTTAACCCCCCTTTAAATTGGAACAAAATTTTTAGTTCCAATTTAAAGGGGGGGGGAGTGAGGAAAAAGATAAGTACTGACTTCGATCATTTAGAAGCTATATGAAATTTAATTATCCAAATATTGAATCTACATTGACTGACGAAGAAAAAGATTTTTGGCTTGACCATTTAGGAGGAAATGGAAAGCCTGATAAGGGAAATCGATTTTTATCATATGGGAAAAAGTATAAGGACTATCTTTTTTCTCATCAAACTTTTGTTGAGCAATTTCAGAGCTGGTTCAGCAACTATGGTCAATGTGAGCTAGTAAAAAAATGTAAGCCTGAAACTGATCTGTGGTTCGTATACTATGATTATGCGTCAAAAGAGCTTTATAATTACACTCCACAAAAGGAAAAAATACCAGAGCAACAGTTAAGTGAAGTAGAAAATATTGAGAAGACCCAAGAGCAAATTCTGGAAGAAATGATGCGGTTTTATATGTCGATGGGATGGGCATATGCAAATTTTCCATTAGAAAACCAAAATAAAAAAATGTTGTAATAGGATTTTGCGACTTTAAGTTAAAATATTCTAGAATAATTATTCAGCTAAATTAATATAGAAATAATTAATTAATTTTTTGCCAGAAGCTGTGCTTGAAATGTGCTATGATTTCGTTCTTTCGTTATCAAATTTTTGCCTTCATTGAACGTAATTTAAATATGGCAACAGACGAATAGATTTTTATTTGTTAAAGCAAATCACTTTATTCCAATATGGTAATAATATTGGTTTATTTCATTAATATTAAAAGTTTAAATTATTGTTGATAATTACGATATAGACCTCTAATAAAAGATTTAGATCATGAACAATTCCTGATTAAGAGAAATTTAATAAAATAAAAACTTTAGGAAATTTCTGTATTCTCATCAGAAAAAATTATTTAAATAAGTAAAATCATTTTAGCCTTAGAAGGATTAAAATTTTTATGTTTTAATAATTATAGCTTTAAAATTTGATAGAAGCTTGAGTTTAAATTGATATCGTGCTTGCTTGACTTTTCGATTAATCAATTTCAAAGCGCGCTAAAAACGACTTTGAAATAAATTCAGCAGTTTTGCTATGCTATATGCTTTATTGATATTTCAATAATTCAAAAATATTTTATTCTTCTGATTGCACTGAAGCTTAAATTATTTAAACAAGAACTTTATATAAACTAATTTATTAAATTATCATAATAAGAAATTAAGCTGATTATAACCAAATTTTATTACATTTCATAAAATCAAAATAAATATATGGAGAGCAAATTGAATTTTCATATCATGTCAAATCACTTTTTGACGAATTTTCGAAGGGGTGCAGATTTTATTATTTTTGATACATATTTTTTATCTTCCCAGCTAGGGTTTGTGGCAATAAACATAATCCATTCTTTATAATAATTATGGGGAAAATTGATGATCTCTCAAGCCTCTCTAAGGGTGAACTTCTTCAGCTAGCAAAACTTGCTGAGCATGCAGAGCGCTACGAAGAAATGGTTGAATTCATCAGAGCCTATGTCCAAAAAGACCGATCAGCGCTATCGACTGAAGACAGAAACCTCCTTTCAGCTGCCTACAAGAATCTCGTAGGAAATAGAAGAACTTCATGGAGAATCCTGAACTCCATTGAGCAAAAAGAAACTAAACGTGGAAATGACGAAAACAAGCAAAGAGCTGCAGACTATAAGTTGAGAGTAGAAAATGAATTAAGAAGCTTCTGAAAAGTTAATTATTATTAAGGATTTTAGCAGCACGACGAAGCCGTGCTTTCTTTATAATGCCTAGGATTTATAGTCATTTAATTGTAATACTATAAATAAAGGTTTCTCATATTTTTATATTGTGTAAGCTTCTGCAGAGAAATTCTCAGATTAATCGACACTGATTTGATCCCACAAGCAGCAGATGACGAGAGCAGAGTTTTTTACCTAAAAATGAAGGGAGATTATTATAGGTACATCTGCGAATTCACTCTTGGACAAGCCAGGGATGAAAGCTCAAAGAATGCCTTGGAGTGCTACCAGCAAGCATTGACCCTTGCAGAGACAGGCTTAGATCCAACTCATCCAACCAAGCTTGGGCTTGCTTTGAACTTCTCAGTCTTTAAGTACGAAATTTTGCAAAACCCTAGTGAAGCTTGTGCAATGGCCAAGCAAGCTTTTGATGATGCAATTCCTAGCTTAGACGCTTTAACTGATGAAGCTGCTTATAAAGACGCAACAATGATTCTTCAACTTTTGAGAGATAATTTGACTCTTTGGCAATCAGAAGAAGCCGAAAGCTAAAATTAACTCTTTAAATTCATTTAAGATCTTCTATTAGCATAAAATAAGCTCAAACTATTATTTTTGTAGAGTCATCTTACAAACTTCTGATAGTTAAAATTTAAATTATCTGATCTTCTCACTTGAAATTTCTCTCCTTAAAGCTAATTGCTTATATAATTTGCTGATGAATTTTTTGCGCTATTATCTTATCTTTATTTAAGTAAAAATTATGTAGGCTTAATTAAATATCGCTTTCATCGATTCTTGCTTTTTCTTTAGATGCCCTAAATACAGCATCGCCCCAGCAAACGACAAAACCAGAAAACAAAAATTAACAATCCCAAACAGCCCTGCAAACTTAAAATTCATCTTTAACTCTTCACCGAAGTCTTCAATCTCTACATCATACCCAGCTTCTTGCAAGTTTGCATTTATTTGAGGCCAGCTATCTTCAAGATATTTCATAACAAGTGATGATAACAGAATCGAGCCTATTCCAGCTACAAGAATCATAATTGAAATAAATCCTAAAGTCGTAGCGAACCAAATAATCATGGTTTGCCTTGAATGTGTAGCTGCATAGTAGCCTAAAATTCCTAGACCCATCATGCTGAAACCAATAAACACAAAAATAAAATTCGTCCAGCTTGGCAGCTGTGTATAATTAGAATGCTGGGCTGAGTAAAAACTGACAGCAATCAAGGCGCTCCCTAAAATGCTTAAAATTAAGCTAGTCACTGGGAAAAGGCTTTCTCTGATTTTCTTCCTAATTAAATTTCATATATTCGCTTCAGCACTTATCATGATCATATTGACTGCAAATGAAAACGCTATGAGGGACTGGATTTCTGACTCCGCATGTCTTTTAAAGCCTGCCATGCTGTAGCCTTGAGCTGAATTCCTTAAGCTTTCCCAGTTGCGGTCAATAAAATCTTGAATATCATTTAGCATCAGTCATGCGCCAAGTGCAAAGACACTAATAAAGATAATTAAAATAATTGATGAGTAAAAAGTAAACAGCAGAACTTTTGAACTTTTAATCATATTGCCAACAATAGCAATAATCCCTAGCATTGACACAATTCCTCCCATTCCCATTAAAGCTTTGTCAGCAATCAAAATTTCGACCCCGAACTTATTGGCTTGGTAGCCTAGTGTCATAATAATTGGTCCGAGTGCTATAAGTGTTGCGCTGCAGACTCCAAGAATTCACCTTGTAAATGTATGAGGATTCTTTTTCGTTTTCTCTTGAGTTTGCATTTTATTTCATATATTCCTTAATTTAAATCTCTGATTAATTGCTAAACTTATAGCTTTGATTAATAAAAATAACGATTACTAAAAATGAAAACTCTGGGTTTTATAAGTGTCCTTATTTTTTATATTTCTTATACAGCTTCAAGGTCTTTAAAATCAAATGATCATATTTTTAGCCAAAACTTTTTGCAGACAAATGGGTATAATTCGTATGGGACGATTATTTATTCGGAAGATGTATTGGAAAACACTTTGGCTGAGGATGAAAATGATAAAGATGAAAGCGTTGATTATGATGGGTTAACGCTGGAGGAGTTAGAAGATACGGATTTGCAAGATTATTATGAGGATTTGGACGATTCAGATGAAATGTATTATACTGAGGATCAATCAGAAGAGGAAAGCGATTCTGAAGACAGCTATGAGGATTATTCTGATGATACAGAGAATTCAACTGAAGAAGTTGAGGAAGAAGAAAGTCAGCAAGAGAATGAAAGTGAAAGTAGCACATAATAAAGCACTTAAAAGCTCAAAATGCCTGCTTTTCGAATTAGATAAATTAAAATATTCATAATATTCCGTATTCTTTATAGGGTCATTATTTTTTTGGATAATATTTCTAAAACCTGCCAAAATAATCAATCATGGTATCAAATTTGAACTGATTTTTTTAAAAATAGCAATATTTATGTTTATATAAAAATTTTATTTTAAATCTTTATATAATCTGATTCGCAATGAAGTAATGATAATTCAGAAGCACATCAATGGATAGAGGAACAAGAACTCCATCGACACGAGGTGTCTCTCCATCAACTATTTTCAACTGCACTGAAGTATTAATTCCTGATGCGGAGAGAGACCTAACCCCCAACTTACCTTTACTTCACAAGAGAATAAATTCGAGTTTTGCAGTTTCTCAGAACACAAGTCTTAATTCATTTTCCAAAGAAAATAAAAAACCGCCGAGATCTAGCTCTTCAAAAGGCTTCTTGAGGAGAAACTATAGCACATTAAATAAAACATCTGCTGATATCGAGCCATCAAGCCATCTTATAGATACTATAGAAAATATTAAAAATAAGGTCGAAAAGTCTTTTGAAAATAGCTCATTTCAGCAAAACGGAGATATTTCTGGATTTATTCGTAATATTAAAGATCTCGAAGGTCTGAAACACATAAGAAGCTACATAAATGAAATTGGAAAAGAAGTCGTATTAAAAAAACAACGTTATAACGAAATTCATGGAGAAGTCATAGAGCGGCAAGAAAAACTGAAAAAGCTTGAAGAAGCCTTTGAATTGTTAGAAAAAGAAGAAAACGAAACAAATAATTTGCTTGAAGTCTATAATTTTCGAAGAGATGAATACCGCGATTTTCAACAAGGCTTGAATAATGAAGTTTATTACCAAGAAACCCTAAAATATATGATTGCTTGCAGGCAGGAAAACTCAAAAGCGATGTCTTACCCTTTAAATACAGATAATTTAAAGCTAAAACAAATAAGTCAGAAAATCAAAAAAACTGGAAAAGAAATAGTGAAATATGTATCGAAATTTGGAGAAATAAAGAAACAAATTGAAATAATAACTGGGAAAACTGAAAAAGAAAGAAAAGAAATGGAAAAGAAAGTTCAGTCTGAACTTAAAGTTTTTGAAGACTACCAAAAATTAAAAAAATGCATATCTCTTGAGCATGATAGAAATGTTACAATAGAAAGGCAGCAAAATAATGCAGTGCAATTATTGAAATTTGAAAGAAAAATCGGAGAATTGAAAGAAGAGCATATTATACAAGATGAAGCTATGAAGTTAGAAAAAAGCCAAGAAATCCTAGAAAAAAAGCTAATAGCAATCCAAAGGGTTTCAAATATCGCAACTGTCCAAGATATGGTTCCTTACTACCAATATCTCTTTTAATATGAATACTTATTATGTATTAAATCATAAATAAAAAGTCAAATTTAATGAAAAAAGAATATCTTTTACTCTCCCCCTTTTTGCTCAAGCAATACTATTGAAGATTTCTTAAATTGGAAGAATTCTTGGTTGAACAATTTTCTGTAGACATAAATGAAGCCTATTCCTATACCTCTTCAAGTCTAACTACCTGCCTTTGATAATAAAATAATTAGTATAACTTTTTCTAAAAAATTTTAATGTGATTTCTAGCATATTTGCTAATGTATATACTCTATCTCTTGTGGCTAGGGCATAAAATATTTTATATGGAAAGAAGTTACTTTCAAAATTTTATATCATCCCCATCCTTGATCGAACGATAGTGATCGGCTTGATCAAAGATAGGGCTATTTAGAAAAAAATAAAAACTTAAAAGGTACAGTTGAGCAGCTTCAAACACAAATTGACAATCTAACACAAGAAAAAGAAGAATTGGCAAAGGAAGCTGATTTTTGGAAATTTCAAGATGACTCATATTTTAAACTCAGCATCCAAGAAGCTGATATAGCTAATGATTAGATTAGTTAAAATTATAGTGTGTCGTCGGGGTTTATTTCAGCCCTTCTCCGTCCAACGGATAGCTTCGCATTGGCGTTAAGCGCTATCCTCACACCACCATTTTGCTTCTGACATCACCAAAAAATAGTGACGTTGAAGGTCTATCGGGGAGACACCCCTACCGATTGGCATTGCCTTTCTTGATCCCAAATTTCAGCAGAAGACTCCCTTAACCTCTGACAGGGGCTCAGAGTATAGGTGGATCGTCTTTTTCCTCCTCCATGGCCTGTCAGAGCTTTATTGCAGGCTCGAAAATTGCTCCATGGGAGTAGTATTGGGACTTTGCGCCGGTAGGGACTCTGCAGTTAAGGAAAAAAGATCTAGGGTCATCCCTTAGACACCGAAGAACTATCGCCACGTAGTTTATCTTTCCTGGACCCGTATCAACTCACGGGTCACGAGGAGTCCACGTCAGATCACGCCATTTTAATAATTCTCATATAGCTAATGAAGAACTAGAAAAGAAAATAGATGAAATTATGAGGAGCGAAAATAACCTACATAAACTTCAAGAACTTATAAACGCATCTGTTAATGTTCTTAGTCGAGTGGTTTTTCAATTATCTGATAATGAAAGTTCTGTGATTGAAGTAAGCGAAAAAAAATTGAGCAGAGCTTTGGCTTATGCATCAACTAGACTGGATCAAATGATGGAAATTCTTCAAAATCATCAAAGCGTGTTTTATATTGAAAGCATTAATACTGGGATGGAGTTTGGATCTGCCCCATCATTTTTGAGGTTAAATAACAGCAGACAGGCTAGAGTTGAAAATAATGACCGTTTAGGTTTTTCGAATAAGGAAAATGAGACATCTAAAAGGAATTAAATTTTTGAAAAAGTTGTAATTCATCATTGATCTAAATAATTTAAGAGAAACAAATTTTCCTAGCTGTTAGCTTATATATAAATTATAATTTTAGAATAAAATCAGAAGAAAATATAATGGATAGCAAAATATTTAAAGTACCTATATAAAAGGAGTCAGATAAATATAGTGAAATTCCAATTCCTATAAAATTTTAATAATTTTTCTACTATTTAATTATTAAATAGATCTATATTCAAATTAATTAAAATTAATCTTCCAGACTTAACTCCATTCCTCCTTTTAAATTGGAATTCCAATTAAAGGGGAGCTAATTATGAAAAAAATTAAAAAATTTTTTTAATAAATATCTAAATTGAATACGATATTTTTGAATCTTAATTGGTTTTATAAAGAATTTTCGTTTAAAAACTTAATCAAAATAGACTACAACTGTTTATATATAGCATTCTACTTTAACCCCCTCCATTAAATAAGGTCAAACTATTTATATAAAAATTAGTAAAATGTTTTCCATCGAAAAATTGAAATTTTGTTTCAATTTAAAGGGGTTTAATTTATCCAAAAATTGATATTTTACCTATGTTCGTTCCAATTTAAAGAGGGAGGGGAGTAAGAATTTCGTGATTTCGCACGCTTGCTTAATACTTTCTTTATCATATGCGAAAGTCCATTAACAGATGCATCAATATGATTAAAATCAGTATAAAGGAACTCCCAATTTCCTCTATTTTCTTTTGCTGTCCTCAAAACGCCCACAGACGTATATCCCAGCATAATAAATGCATTTTTAAACCTCACAAGGGTATCTTCATGGAAATCTTTTCCCATCTTGACTTTCAGCAAGTCAAATAGCTCCGTAATATCCATAGAATTCGGATATTTATATGGTGGGCCTTCACTAATCTCGGTTGAAGTAAAATGCACGTAGTTTTCAGCAGGGTCTTCTTCCTTTATATTATTTTTAATAATATAGTTTTATCAAATTATAATAAAAAAAAACATAAAATTTTTCCAATCTTCATCAATTATTGTATAAATCCAAAGCCAGCATATTATCAACATCACTTATCGTCAGTTTTTCGAACTTCAAGTCGGTAAAATCTTCTGCACATATTTTATTATTTATGTCTCATTTGTTTACATCTTCCTGAGTAAAGCAATATGTGTGCCTATTTGCTGAATTTATTGAAGAAAATCTTCTGACACAGTTAGAGAATGGTTTATTACAGGGAATAGCATTGCAATTATCAAGCTTTGTGTGCTTTACGACTCGAAGGGAGCTTTTTCCGGCTTCAAAAGTCATATAGCATCGCGGGCACCAAGCTTTCATCCTTCCAGGAGTCGTTTCAGCCTTTTTTGGCTCTTCTGCTCTATTTGGGCTGGATTCCATTTTATTTGAGTAAACCCTATTTCCTATTTTATCCTATTTTGGAAATAGTAGAAAAATTCGGATAGGATTTGGTATAAAATACGATTAAAATCCCAAAATTAAGCTTGCAGTAATGATTTTTTTCTTAAGATTCTTAAAAATTGAATTTATTTTTTCGCTCAGCTTGTTGAATTAATTAAACGTTATCAAATAGATTGATCTTAATAAATAGATCTTTATTTATTAGTAGCTTTTGGGCCAATCCAAATTTTTGCTATCGTAGAAAGGTTTTATTTACAATAGTAAACGAATTTTTTAAAGCAAATAATTTCAAATTATTTATGAACCTATGCCTTGAGGAACGTTTGAACATTTTTATCGCATAAATCTTTATCATTCTGCTTAATTCCCCGCGAACAAAAAATTTTGTTCGCTCAAGGAGAGAGGTTAATTTTTTTTTAATAAAATATATATTAATTTTTTTTCAAAATTTAAAAATTTCAATTCTTAAAAAATGAGAATTAAAAATGCAAGCCGTTTTAAATTCCAACAGGATTAGCT
The DNA here is from genome assembly GCA_914767885.1 of Blepharisma stoltei. Taxonomy (NCBI): domain Eukaryota; phylum Ciliophora; class Heterotrichea; order Heterotrichida; family Blepharismidae; genus Blepharisma; species Blepharisma stoltei. The sequence goes on from CAJZBQ010000051.1 coordinate 268,857, forward strand.
AGAGATTTCATTTCCTAATTATCCACTTGCATATCAATCACGGAAAGTGGGTTTTTAGGCAAAAAATATGGATTTTCCAATGGTTTTTGTTCGTCACAAAGGGGGGAGTTAGCAATTAGACCCTATAATATCAGTTCCTAGAACATCAGTTAGATTTAAAAGGGTTTGACTAATCAGAACTTTCAGGAAGATCCAACACTTAAAGCAATTACATAACTTTTTAACTAATTAAATATTTTTTCATTACGGCCTGACCAAATCTAATCCGAATTCATTAATAATTGCTTATAAATCATATTTACCATAAACATATTTTTTATTATATTTTGTCAATATCATTAAAATTATCTTCTATTTGCTGCTACTACCATAATTTTCTCTTTTATAACTCTATTAATAAAAATCCATTTTCATATAATTATAATTATGTCTGGCAATTATCCCAGTGAGTTGTCTAAAAACACTTTGTTGCCAATTTCCAAACAAAACAAAAATCCAAGTGACTCAGACGCCGAAAGCTGTAAAAGCAGTGAATTTGGCGGCCTGTTCGACCAGCAGCTTATAGAGAAGTATGAAGAAGAACATCATGAATTCATGCAGTATGGGCTTTCACAAAAGAGCGAATTAATTTTACGGAGAATTTCGATGTCAAAGCAGGTTCCTTATGAGTTCAGAATCCAGCCATTTTTCCGTTTACTTGTTGGGGCTTATCAAGAACTGAATTTAAATGAAATCGAAGTTGCGGTGTGAGCAATTTATATTGAGCGCTTTGTTTGACCAGAACCTCAGGCAACGCTTCATTACTTGTTAGTTACTACAGCATTTGCTGCGAAATTACACATGAATGATGATATATTTTATTAGTTAATTTAAAATATAAGCTTGAAAAATAAAAAAGTTAGCATGATAAGTCTATATAAAATAGAATTTTTTTGCAAAGCACATTATGCAGCTGAAAATAATTTAAAATAATATACAAATCACTTAAAAGAATATCTTAAAACAAAAATTTTGGGCTTTGAAGAAAATTTTGCTTTATGATATTCGCAAAATGAAAAAAATATGATGATTTCTCTGCAAGAGCTGAATACAGTTTATTCAAATCTTGGAGAATGAATGGAGAAATCAAAAGACAACATGGCCTTTGAATTGAATTATTATGTGGACGATATACTCAAATCTTCGCTGCCATACCAATCTGAAGCCAAAGAGCTTCAAAACGATTTCAAGTCAGGAGCTAAGCAAATCAATATTGAGCATATCCCTTGCTTCGCGAAAAATACCTACTTTATATTAAAATTCCTATATACATAAAATGGCGTATGGCGACCGACCCGTCCTCCCAGTGACGGTAACCTGTGTATATCCGGGCATGGTTTTCTGGAGAAGCGACTTAGCCCAGCAGTATCTGGACCCTGGTGGCGACCAGGGATGAACACAGACCCGTCTGATCGTGGCCAGATCCTAGGGCAGTTAGTAGCATCTCCTTTTTCCAGCAGCACCCAAGCCAGTGGGTGCCCGAAATGGAGCAGGGCGACTTACCTGCTCAAGCTGCTATTGTGGTCTGCCCCGAATCGCGGAAGTGATTGAGTATTTTGTCAAGCGGATAAGCTGGCAAAAGGGGAGGCAGATTAGACAGCCTAAAGGCGGTCTCTCCAGTTAAAAGGGTCCTTTTAAAGGACGATCTGGCCAACCGGAGACAGAGACTGGCGTAACTCGGGGCAAAAGGCTGAGTTGGAAATGGTGGTGCTCAGCGACGGTCTGCTGACGACCCAATAGGGCAACCACTACCGAGAAACCAGGGGTTTCGGCCTGGGCTCAGAGAGCCAGTGATGGAAGTCCATCCTTTTCGCTCGTGCCAGCACGGCTCCTCACGGAGCGCGGAGGAATGTCACGCATGGAAGAAGGGACCTTAAACACACATCGTTCTAATCTAATCTAATATTAAAATTCCTAATTTTAAATGAATTTTTCAAATAAATAATTTTTTAATATAAAAATTTAGGAATATATTTGAAATAAACTCATAATATCCCGGTTATGCCATTACAATTTCCTCCAGTGGAAGTTCGACAGATAAATTTTTATGACAATTTGCTACCTCCTCTATCAAATCCAAATAGTGGTGCCTCACCTGTATTGAATCTGCACCCCCAAGTTTCTGAAGACACAGATTTTCTGAATTTAACCCCGAATTATTCTCAAAAAGGTAAATCAAGTGCTAGCTTTTAAGTATATTTACAATTAAATGTCCATAATTCACGTGTCAATATTTATTAATGTCAAAATCAAGACTTCGGATTATAATAATGATAAATCTTATATGAATAAGGCTTATATAATCTACGTATAAATTATATTTAGCGATGCTTATAATTAGAAACAGTGCTAGTTATAAATTGATTTTTAATATTTGATGTCTTTTTTTAAAATCTGCTCATTCTAATTTCCTACCTGTTTAAATTAAACAAAATTTTGGAGCATGCTTTTTGATGGCAAAACTTTCGCCAAAGAACGTATAAAAATATCAAATTGGTAAAGTTTTTATAAAAATGGCAAAATAAATATTTTAGCAAAGCAAATCAAAATATGGCAAATTAAATATAGTAAAAGGCAAATATTCGAAATGTTGTATAAAAAAAAAGCAAAAAAGTAAAAATTTGCAATCGTTGAAAATTTACGTAATTTTAATAAAAAAATAACCTCATTTAAATTAGGCAACCTTTTGCCCCAATTTAAAAAGAGCACAGCTTAAAAAAATAGAACAAATATTTGAATAAAGAAGTTTCATAAGGTTCAAGTGTTACTCTTTACAAAAATGTAATGTTGCTAGGGACTAGCAAATAATGAATCAGACGTTCTAAAGCTCCCGATGCATTGCAGGTGCTTTAGTCTTCTCCAAACATCTCCAATATAGATCTAAATTTTACTGCAGCTATAGAGCACTTTCAACCTTTTTTTAGAAGTGGAAAATTTATCTGGGATTTTGAAACAGTTAATGATTGATAAAATGAAGAGTTGGGTTTGAAGATGTAAATTTAAAAGAATATGAATTTAAAGGAAAATTTGAATATGTTATGAGGATAATACAATTATGAGTGCTCAAGAGTCTTAATCTAAATTAAAAATTAGATGTATTCTATTATTCACGCAGTCACCCATACCTTCGAAGGAGGTCCATCCGCTTACTACATACTCAATTAGATTTGACCGAGTGAGATTATTATTCGATATATATTTAAACTAAAGTTCCACATATTTCTTTTCCAGATTGCATCCCTAATGCAATTATACATCTTTTATTATTAGTATGCATATATTTCGTGTTTTTTTAAATTTCAAATTTTTGCTTTTTATGCAACTTTGCAAATTTTTTGCCGTTCTTATGTTTAATTTTTCCATTTTTTGGTTTACTTTACTAAAATACTTTTACTTTGAAAAATTTTTTTGTAAAATATTAGCCATTTTTATACAAATTTGCTATTTTTTGTACTTCTTTGCCAAAATTTTGCAATCGAAAAGCACGCTCGAAATTTTAAAAAAAATAATTTCTTTGAAACCAATTTAATTTAGATTAATTTTACAAATTTACTCACATCTTACTTAATTTCAAAGAGTGAAATTAATATAATATATTTATTTAAAATAAATTTGGCACCTTAAGTCGATAAAATTTTATAATTTTTTTCTTTTGTCTGAAGGAGTAATGAAAATTTTTTAATAAAATTTATGTCTTTAAAACTTTCTCTCTCCAATAGTTTAGCTTTATTTGTCAATAAGTTTATGTAGCATAAAATTCACCAATAATTGATACCTAAATTTTTAAATTGGCTATATCTCCTCAGTTAATAAAACGCAGCACAAATTAATTTTTATATAACTTTATTACTATATTCTTTCAATAACGGTCAAGCATTTTAAATTATTTAAATAAGGGAGTAAAATAAAATTCACATAAATAAGAATCTTACACCAAACTTCTTACTCTTTCCTCTGTAAGCGAAAAATATTGGAAAACTTTTACTCAGCTGAAGCGAGCAAAATTTTTATATAGAATTTTTGCCTACTTTGATATGTAATTATTACCGAATATAATAGAGCTGAAATTTAAATATTTGTATTCTTAAACATAAATTTTATAAATTAAATTACATTTTTTACTTTAAAAGTATTGTAAATGAGGTTTATTTAAAATATAATACAATAATATAATTTTAAATTAGTATCCTTATGAGTGCAAAAATTTTTATTAGCTCACGAATGCAGAGTTAGGAAAATCTTTATTATTTTAACAATATTTATTATTATAATCTCTATTTTTTATATAGGGGTTAAGTTAATCCAAAATTCCCATATTTGTAATCCAATAATTAAAATGCAATCTAAACTTGCTGGACTTTGGCTTTTATCAGCAGGAGCAGGCGTATTTGGTATGATAACAGGTGGCAGCTATTTAAGGGTCAAAAAATCCCCTATTTCAAGCTCTGGAGAATCTTTAAGTGGATTTAAGCTTCAAACTACCGAACAAGAGTGGGAAGAAAAGCACAGAACCCATCAATTACTTTGCGAATCAAAAGGAATCCAACCTATTGTCAATCTAGAAGAATATAAGCTTGACTACAATATTTATATATCGCATATTGCTTTAGCACAAGGTCTAGGTGTCTATATAGCTGTCCCTTCTTTAATTGGATTATTGACAAGAAAATTCGGAGGAGTGTTTGCGATGAAGCTAATTGGTATTAACTCTTTATTTGCTTTAGGTGGCTATATTAGCCAAGTCCTTAAGCAAGATAAGACAAAAGAATTAGGGATCCCTGATAGCTTACCCCCCCTCCGTGAGGAACAAAAATATTTTGCTCACTCACGGAGGGGGGTTAATTTTTTTTTTAAAAAAAATTATATATAAATTTTTTATAAATTTTTTTTCAAATTTTAAAAAAAATCTAATTTACAAAAATTGGGAAGCAAATATTAATTTAATTTTATAAAATTTATGTTTGAGAACGCAATTTGTTTAAATTAAACAGAATTAGCTCGAGATTTCATTATAATAATTATCATTTATATATCATTTTTTTTTTTCATAAAAATAATTTTCTATTAAAATAATTTTTGTTCACACACGGAGGGCAAAAATTGGGATTTTTTCCAATTTTTTTTTTTTTCACTCACGGAGGGGGGAGTTAGTATTCCCTGCTTATATGGGTACTGGGGTTTCTTTATATTCACTCCTAATGTGGACTGGATTCTTCTGCTTCAGAAAACCTCAGGCTGCATTTGCAGAGGAATTAGTAGCTTCAGCATATAAAGGAGCAAGAAGAAGATTTATGGGGCTTACTCATCTTTCATTATTCACCTTTTTTGCAGGACTTTTGGTGTCCTCTACTAAGGCTGGAAATGTTTTAAATAATTGGCCATGGTATGGTAAAGATTATTTTTTCCCTGAAAGTGCATGGGATTTAGAGCCAGCGTATAAAAATTTTTATGAAAATAGAGCTATGATTCAGTTTGTGCATAGAACTTTGGGAACTTTAGCTTATCTTGGAGTGCTAGATCTGTTTACTTATCAGTATGGAAAACCTTTGCCATTTTCAGTGAAATTTTCATCATTTTCGCTTTTGCTTCTTATGACAGCGCAGCTTATTGGAGGAATAAAATCACTTAAGGATGGCCCTCAGCCAGAAGGGACTCTAGGCCATAGCACCAATTCTATATTGATGTTGACGATCCTTTACTACGGTCTTCATGTTTTAAGAAGACGTTAATAAATCATAAGATTTCAAAAATTGCATTTATATAGCAGCTAAATTCAAATTTTATTTAAAAATATTGTAATCTGTAGCAAAAATCATAGAGGTTTATATTTGGATTTTATTAATTGGTATAATGGTTGAAAAAAACTTATTAATTCCCTCTCTAATTATAAGGATAATAGATTTTGATAGATACTTTCAATTGCTAATCTCTATAAATGGCACAAGAAGAGACTGTGAAATTGAAAAAAGGTGACTATACGGTTCACATTTTCATAGAGAACGGAAGAGGTCTTCTCCCTCTTAACGATTCCGGTAAAATTGACCCAATTGTAAGTTTTAAAGTATTCGGCAAAGAAAAATGCACCAAAGCCCTTGATGATGTAGGATCAGGCGCAGCCATTTTCTGGGGTGAACATTTTTACTTTTCAAAAGAGAACGCGAGCGCTTCAGAAATAGAGCAGCAGCGACTTACAATTGAAGTCAGAGACCACAGGTTTCTCTTAAAAAATTCTCTTGTTGGATGCTATGAAATGGATCTGACCTATGTATATTATCAAAAAGACCATACCATATTTCATCAATGAATAGGTCTAAGCAATCCTGAAGCTGCTGATTTTAGTGTCGTCCGTGGATACCTCAAGCTTGGAATTTCAGTTCTCCATGAATCTGATAAAGCAGTCGATCTCACAGTTCCAGAAAAACCAGGGGCAACTGAAGAAATGCTGCTACCTCCTCAAGTCAAGCCAAAAACAGTACAACTTGTTGTAAGGTTTTTAAAAGCTGAGCAGCTGCCTAAAATGGATCGAGTAGGTACAGCTGATGCATATTGTATTGCAAAATTCTCAGGGGTCGAGCAGAGAACATCAGTAATAACAGTCGATGAGGCCACGATGTCTGCTTATTGGTATGAAGAAGTTTACCTCCCAGTCATGCAGCCCTGTGTCGCCACAAAGTTACAAGTGACAGTCCTTGACCATGATACAGCTAGTCCTAATGACGATTTAATTGGAAGCATCAGCTTTAGCTGGGACAAAATTTTAAACGGTGACTACAAAGATCATTTTTGGGCTAACATTTATGGAGCACCTCCCAGAACAGACAACGACGAGTCAAAATTAATGAACTCTATCCCTGAAATGGCTTCATATTGGAGAGGAAGGCTACTTATGAGTATTTTTGTAGACGAAGAAGCAAGAGCAGTGCTTAAAGTTGAAAAAGTAGCAGAAGAAGGAATAAAGGAAAAAGTTCAGCAAGAATTTGAAGTCGGAGAAATGTACGAAGTCAGAGCACAAGTGTTCTCAGCCATCGCACTCCCTGATAAAACTGGAAAGTATGGTATCAAGGTCAGATGGGCTGAAATTGAGCTTTCTTCTACTGAAATGAGAGCTAATAATGGCTGCTGCAAATGATATGAAAGCTTAAATAGGAAAACGACACTAATTCCTAATAGATCTGAATCAATACTTCCAGATGTGTTTATATACTTGAATAGTGGAGGCTCTAACGTTTGTTACGCAAGATTGAGTGCTAAAGAATGCATGAAATTAGATAAAGATGAGATGTGGATTAGGTTTAACCCTGACAAAGCTATTAATACTGTAAAAAATGACTGGGAAGGAGGATTTATAAAAATAAAAGTCTATATTGGAAAATTGTCAGAACAGAAACTTGTAAGGTGGAACAGGCCTGAACAAAGGTCTGAAGTTAGCATGACCCTGCTCTGTCATCTTTTCCAATGCAAAAATCTTCCATCCTCAGACTCAAATGGATCTGCTGATCCATACGTTGTCATGTACTGCGCTGGAAATCAAGTTAATACTGATAAAAAAGCGAAGCCAAATACACTTAATCCTATGTGGTATGAAACCCTTGCAATGGAAATCTCTGTAGAGCCTGATACATCAACACCTGTACTTATAGAAGTTTCCTATGTTTGGCGCTGTAAGGCCGATAAATTCTGATCGGAATTTTTATCGGTTGGTTGCACCAAATCAATGCCTTGGTCGGACCAAAAAGCGATTTGGTCCGACGAACTTGGAAAGCTCCTAGGAAAATGTCTGCGCTTTCAGCGCTATATAGAGCAAACCTCTATATTTATGTATGGGATTACGATTTAGGAAGCAAAGATGACCTTATGGGAATGTGCATTGTTAATGTAAAGATTATTTAGATGAAAGAAATTAGGAGAGACACTACGCTGGCTGGTCAAGCATAGGTAGCAACCAGACACCCCCCCACCCTACCCCCCTAAAAATGGTACCCCCCACCCCCTCAAAAAAATAAATGGTTTATCCTATAGAAGTAATTGATAGGAAAAAAGCAGAATAAATTAAATATAATCCAATTAAAACACTATATTGATAAATTAAGTCCACAAATTACTTTATATTTATGATTAATTAATAAATTTAAATTAATTAGAAAATATATTAAATTTGTTTTTATATTTATAAATATAATGCCAAAGAATAGATAATGGCATTAATTATTAAATTAGCCAAGTACAATATAATAACTTGCATTAAATTTATTGATTCATAAATTAAAGCTAATCTGATGCCCATTGTACAAGAATTGCAGGACTGAATTAGTAACAAGATTCAATATAATAAAAATAGTATTTGCTATTGTCAATTTTACTTTTGATCTCTAATTGGACTCTTTAGCCATTGTTCCAAAAAGTTCATAAATATATGCAGGATATACTGCTAATTAATACCAAAGATCATTATTATGCCTCTAACAAATTTCTTCAGATGTGGTGTGCTTAGTAGTTACAGGAAATTCTCACCCCAATCCACCTACTGCTTAATCGATTGTGCTATGCTATGTGGATATTGTATAAATCAGTAATTTTGAATATTTAAAATAATAATTTATTTATTGCGTCTGCTCTAAATTGGCATTTGTCATATATTTATGCTATATTAAGGGGGTGGGGGGTGCCATTTAAAAGGGGGGGGTGGGGGTGTATGGTTGCGACCTATGCTTGACCAGCTGGCTCCAAGGCCAAAATGGTATAAATTGGATATGGGAAAGCCTGGGACTGAAGAAGGAGAAATTTTGATGTCATTTAGCTTACAGCAAAGCGGAAATGTACCGTATTACAGCTTAGTGTAAATATTATACAGACCTGAAAGCACAGAAGTAACAATAGAAATCAATATTTTGGGGCTAAGGGATTTAAAGCCTGCTGTAGGTTGGATGCCAGTAAATAAAGCATTTATGAAGTTTGATTTAAAATCTCTGCAACTTCCTGGAGAATCTTTGCCTGTTCAAGAGTTAACTCCGCCTCTCCGCGAGCTAACCAGGAAATTTTATTCGCTTATAGTATTTTTTTTCCAAAAAAAATTGGAAATCAAATATTTTATTTAATTTGTAAGATTTATATGTTAAAAATGCAATTTTTTAAAATTAAACAGAATTAGCTAGATATTTCATTATAATAATAATTACTTATCACTTATATATTTCAAAATTTTTGGTTCTCACGGAAGGTGGCTTTTTTGCAAAAAGCAGGGATTTTTCCAATGGTTTGCTCGCTCACAGAGAGGGTTGTAAGAACTCAACCTTTCGAGCCAGGCCCGAACCCAAACATTAATACAGTGCTTTCCTTCACATGCATGATACCTGTAGATTCTTTATATTGTCCAGTTTTAAATGTAATCATTATTTAGTGTACTGTTCACGACTATGTTCTTTACGGACTATCACAACCTTTACTTGGGACGTTTACTATTCTCTCCTAAATTAGTCTTTATCTTTAATTACACCAATTGCAATGTCAATTTCTTAATTTATTATCTGATAAAATTAATCATCCTCTGCATATTCAAATCGGCGATCTTCTACTCAAAAAATATAAGCGAGCTGAAGCTAAAAGACAAGCCAATCTAATCTTCAACAGATATTCTACCGCATTAGCTCCAGCCAAGCTCGACGAAGAACAGCGAAATGCCGCATTTAATCGATACTCCACCCAATTTCCTGCAATAAAAATCGAAGACGAGAAAGAAGAGCCAAGACGTTCCTTTGATTCTCTAAATCCTTTCAAAGTTGTAGAAGAAGCTAATGAAGATGAATATGAAGAAGAGGAAAAAGATTTTGAACCACTTTTCAGCGTCGTTCAGAGACGAAAAGAAACTCTTGTGAGGCCATTTCTCCCCAAGGCATCTGTAGGTGCAGGAGGAGATACAATGAGATCTTTATTTAATACACCTCGTGCTAGTATAAGGGAAGAAATTAAAGCGGAGGATATGAAGGTGGAGGAAATGCAGGTAGATAGGGTCGTCATTTATCCACAATTTGCTGATGACCCAAGGAAGAAAAGAAAAGTTGAGGTCGGAATTCCAAATCCTGAAGAATATTGCCCGTTAGGATATAACAGAGAGCCTGATGATGGAAAAAAGCATTATAGATACTACATTAAAGGGGAGCTTGAAAAATCAATTTTTATGGATGGGTCACCGTTTGACCAATACGATTTAATCAGAGGGCAGTCTAGAGGTTTAGGAGGCATAATTGATACTTCTAATAAGCTTGATGAACAAGGACAGAAAACAAATATAAAAAGTGTTGGAAAATTCAAAGGGCTTATTAGAGTCATAAAGGAGAAGAGCCGTCGGCGTGCTCAGGCAATGATGGAAGAAGAAGAGGACGAAATAGAGTCCAAAGAATTCGAAGAAATCGGGAAGCTTTTATTAACCAAAACAGAATGTGTCGTCAGAGTCTACATAATTCAAGCATTTGATTTAGAACAAAAAGACGTCAACTCTGCATCAGATCCATACCTAATCCTGAAATTAGGAAATAAAGTTATCAATCAAAGAGACAAATACCAGCTTGATGAGCCAAATCCAATTTTTAATGAAGTTTTTGAACTTAATACCACACTTCCTGGCGACTCTATCTTGAAAATCAAGCTAATGGACTATGACGATATTTTGTCAGACGATAAAATTGGGACCACAAAAATTGATTTAGAAGACCGCTTTTTTTCTAATAAATGGAAAGATTTGCCTTATAAACCAATAGAAACCAGACCAATTTATGTGAAATCAAGCAGAAGACCACAAGGATATGTAAGATTATGGCTTGAAATATTTTCCTCTAAAAATAGAGATGAGCCATTAGATATTTCAGCAAAACCACCAGTCAAATATGAAGCAAGAGTTATTATTTGGAGAAGTGAAGATGTCCCTAACGGTGACCCTGAAGGAGTCAGCGACTTATATGTAAGAGCCTGGATCAATAATATGCCACCTAAAGAAACGGATACACATTATCGGTGTCAAAATGGTAGAGGGTCGTGGAACTGGAGACTAAAATTCCCCCTTGAGCTGAGCGGAAGATGCTGTAATATAATGAACCTCCAATTGTGGGACAGGGATTTCTTTTCCTCAAATGATATAATGGGTGATGCTACTATCGATTTTAATGATATCGCTCAAGAAGCTTATGAGTCAGGAGGAAGGGTCAAGAAACTTGGATCTTCAGAAAATTGGCAGGATCGTGCTTTAAGAAGAGAAAATGAAAAATTCTGGGTTGAATTCAAAAAAACAAATCCAGAGACGGGGAAAAGCGAATACTCAGGAAAAGTTTTGATGTCGTTTGAGCTGGTTCCAGAACAAAGGGCTCTGTCATGTCCTGTAGGTGAAGGAAGATCTGAGCCTAATCTTGATCCATTTTTGCCTCCTCCAACAGGAAGGCTTGAGCTTTCTTGGAACCCTGTAAAAATGGTCGGGCAGATGTGTGGGCCTGAATTCAAAACAAAAATCTGCCAAATGGTATGTGTCGTTCTATGCCTTCTGATGTGCATTTTCATGTTCCCAATGATAATTTCCAATTCAATATCCAATATCATGTTTGGGTAATAAAAATAAGCTCAAAATTATAAAATTAATTTTGAAATTAAAGAAATTCATTTAAATATGTTAAAAACAAAATAGAGCATCAAAAATAAAATTAAGAATCAGAAAAAAATGCAGTTTAGGGTTAGAAATAGCACAAGCAAGGAATGAAAGAAGATTTGGCTTATTTGACACTGATTAGTAAGCATAGATGGTTAACATTTTTATATAAAAACTTAACTTTATAAGATCGTTAAAATTAAGGCATTTATAAGCATTATTAAATTATTTGAAATATCTAGCAAAAAATGCAAAATTTATCGATTTTTTGCTGAACAAATAAATCCCACTTTTAGATAGCAAATTCTTATTATATTATATCTAATAGACCTTATATTTAATTTTACAGTTGTTAGTATAATCTCTTTAAGACTGCTTATGATAGGCTAATGCAAATTAATTTCCTTTGTAAAAGTTTTCATGTCCATTCGTATATATTTTTATACTCAGAATTAGATTAAATCAATATTTAAAATGGCAAACAGAAAATTATTCTATAAATAGCTTTAGTCTGTCGAGCTAGATGTTGAAGCGGGCGAGAGCTTTTGTCGAGCCATTCTTCTTTTATATAAAGGATTTTCGGATGGATGCTTAACAAAAATTATTCTATCTTCACTATCAATGCTTTTTAATCATTTCCTACTTGCCTTAGGTATTTTGTATTTCTTATCAGAACTGCTTTTAAAAATGCATGCGCCCATGTTACTTCCTAAATTATTAAAGGCTTGGATCTCTTATATTGTGCCTAGTAAATGAACTTGCATTGAATATTAGCAAGCAAAATAAAAATGCATTTGGTATTTATTCTTAAGGATAATCTAAAAAAAGAATGTCGCTAATAATTAAATTGAATTAATTTATCTTATAAATTTTAATTCTACTATGGTTCTTTATAAACGAGACTTATTTTTTTAGCTATTATTAAGCAGCGTATCTATACAAGATAGAAAATTCAAAGATAATATAATTTTGCTTCAGCATAATTATTGAATAATTCTCTCACATGAGATCTTAAATCTATAGTAATTATTCCCTGTAAAAATAAAGTGCTATACTATTAAAAAATCCATTTATATTAGCTGACATACTAATATTTAAAAAGTTAGCAATTTAAACAAAAGTAATAAATCAAATACTTAATTAAATTCAAAAATAAATCAACTTCAATGTAAATGTCTAGACGGAGCAAAACTCCAGCACCTGAACTAAACAAAAGAATCTTTCACTACCTTAACAAAGTTCAAGGACTTGGCGTAAAAAATATATATCACGACTTAAGAGAGCACTCTGCAGCTTTAACAGAAAAATCAATCCGGCGTATTTATGATTTCGAAAAAGATCAACAGTCTTCTCCTCCCCGTCAAAAAATTAAGGTAAAACCGCTAGAAAAATTTATTCCCCTCCCTCCTGACTATAAAGCAGGAAGACTTAAACCGATAACCCCTATAAGGAGTTCTGATGACAAAAACTTAATTTTTCACTCGAGGTATGGAAAACTGATTATCCCTAATAATGTGTATTCTGAGGCTTCTAAAGGATATCTTTCTCAAGACAAAGTTATTGATGATTTGAAGCTGAAAGAAACAAATGAAATCAATAATGTAATGAAAAGACTTGCGGATAGGCTTTATCCGAAGCCAAAATATACACTGAAAAAGAAGGTTAAACAGAAAATGCAGTCTGAGGATGTAAAAAATAGGCTTTATTCAACACTGAAGCCATTATCTATTACACCAAGTAATATGTCCCATAATTACGATAAGTACGATAATATTTTTGAGCTTGATTTATCATCACAAACAATCATGTCATCTAAGGAGCTGCTTGAGACTCCTGTAAGCAGGATTAAAAGAAACACTTAAATAGACTTAGATCACTTAATTTAACTCAGTTCGAATTGTGTCTCAAGTTATGAAGGACTATAAGGTCTCTTTTCCTCAGTTTTGGTATCTTCCCCCTGATTGTACGTGCGACCTGTCGACAAAGGTCACGTCTTCTAGCCTCCATGGAACTATTTGAAGGCCCAGAAGTCTTGGGAATGCTTGCGGCTTGGCGTGCTGCCTCACTCTCTGATTATCCTTTAGCACCTGCTCGGCCTGACTTTATCGGTTAGTGGAAAGAGGTAAAATAGATTGAGTGCAGGATGCGAAGTAAGAAAACCTTTGCCATTTCTTCCCTATCAGACAGAATTGCACGCGTAAAAACCCAACCCTATAATCATAAAAGTTGGGCGAGGGAGAGAAATTCACGGAGTGAATTCTCCTCTCATCCGAGGCCATTTTTATTACTGTAATTAAAAGAAAACACACATAGGATTAACTGGGATTTTAAGCTCTTATAACGAATGAGAATTATATATTTATATTATTAACTAAACTCCTATTTATTAGCATACAATTTTAGTAATTTTAGGACTTCTCCATAATTTTATTAAATTTTTTTTCTATATAGGTTTTGTAATAAATAAAAAATAAAAATTTTATAAGTTTAGGTTCAATAGCAAGCTAAAAAAATAGCTATTTATCAAGCAAGAAGTAAAGAAATAAAAATTTATTCACCAAATCTAATACTACAATATATTATGCATTAAAGGACCATACCTTTTCTATTATTTAAAATTGATTAATGATAAATTAAATAAAAAATACTTAAATGAGAGTTTTAATCGTAGACGGTTTTGCCGATAACCCCGAAAGCCGGCGCTCAGCCGCAATTTTCAAATCTTTAATCCGCGAAGCTTTTACTCATCAGAAAATGTACAACGTCCAGGACATCGAATTTATAGAAGTAGATCGAGATTCAATCGACACTTATCTTTACGAACTCAACACAGGCTATCTTAGCCGAGACGCAGAAAAGCTTTTTGACCATCTCGATTTTGTCTTCATAGACGGAGAATCCAACATGCTCCCTTGGCTTCGAAAAGCCAGAAAATTCCTCACATTAGTCCGAATGTGCAAAAGAACGAACAAAATCATGTTTGCATGTACTTTCGCTATGCAAATGCTCGTATATTTGTGCGCAACAAACTATAACATTGACAGAGTTATCAATGGGAAAGGCAAAGGCAGTTCTATAGCTGAAATAAATAAAATCCCAAAAGAAACTTTAAATAAATTGACATTAGGAGATGCATTTCTAGATAGCTCAACTGGAGATATCTATTGCTATGACCCTCATAGAGGAGAATTCTACCCAGTCTCAAACGCAGGGATCCATAATCACAAGGCTGCTCAAGAAAACGAAAAAGTTAGCAAAGCAATGATAAAATCTCATCAATATTGGGCCAAAAATTTCGATTCCCCTGATGACGTGTATATTGGAAAATCCAGCGAAACCAAATGCAGGATTTTTAAACAATATGTGCAGCATTGGCTAGTAAAAGGGCTCGGCTTCAACGAATTTTTAGTCCCAAGCTTGAACCAATGGGATGTCCATCCAGTAAATGCTACTATAAAAGGAAATGTATATACAGTTTTCGCAGAAAGTAGCAGAGGTCCTCAAATTATTGTTCACCGCAATGCAGTAGGTGTACAGTTTCATCCAAACCCTAAATATCCAGCTACCTTTACAGTACTGAAAAACTTTGTAATCCATATGATGTCAAGATTCCAAAATGAGACTGCTAAGCTTGATCTACCGCTTTCTATAGTCACAAAGGCTGGAGTTGGGATTAGTACAAGTATGGGAGCAATTAGTAGATTTTCGAGTGATAATGGGACCCTTATGAATTCGCCTAGTACTATGGATATGAATAATACCTATGGGTTACGTGCAAACGAAGCAAAACATTCTGGGTTTGCTTTTTCTTTGAGAGGAGGTGAGCCGCTAACTGTAAAAATCAATGCGACGACCTCAGAAGCAATCAAACTTCAAGGATCGTCTCCTATGGGCTTGAGGCCTAAGAGTTCCAATATGGATAGCTTCGATTCACATAACTCTTCTGAGGTCAGTATATATAGCCATCACTCAATCAAGAGGAAAAATACTAATAAAAAAGTTGGATTTGCCAAAAAAGACTCAGTAACCACAAGAGAAAATCCAATACTAGATGATAGAATTATAAAGCCAATCCAGTCAGAATATATCAATACTTTAGGTGCAGATTTCATTGAATCTCTGCCTACAGCCTGAAAAAGTAAAAAAGAAATCAGGTCATTTTTGCACCCTGGGTATGATATAGGAAATATGCCTAAAAAAGGAAATATTATGAATGGGCAAAATCTCACGCTGGCAAGGAATGATTTTGAGTACTATGAAAAGCCACTTGTTAAAATTGTGATGTCACCTAGGCCTTATTGTAGATATAACAAAGAATTCAAAGGAACGGAAACTGACACTTTTGCAAAAACTCGGACATCAAGCTTTGTTAATTTAGGAAATACGATAAGAAATGATGGGAGTCCATTTATTGAGCCTGACAAGAGAAAGATTCAGGAAGAGATAAAAGATAAAGAAAAATGGGTAGCAAAATCTGACTTCAGTAGAGTGTTTTCTGCAAGCCAAGGAGTAAGGCCAGTTGGCTATAATTCTCCTTCTACTCCTTACTATGAACACAAATTTCGAGATGAGGACAAAACTAAATGGATATATGGAGCTTTCAAAACTGCAAGCTATTAATAATGATATTTGCGTTATTCTATTGTAATTAAGAAGTTTATTAATAAAAATATTCAAGATTATTTTATTAGCAGTTTTTTTTAAGCACTTTAAAAATTTAAATCAAAATGGGAAACCTCAAAAGTGCTTTATGCAGCTGCAATAATATATCTGAAGAAGAAAATGTTCGCTACAGCGTCCATCTAAGCTCTGAAGACATGATAATTAACGACTTAAAAATAGAGCGCCCACAAAAACAAAAAAGTAAACTAAAATCCAATTTTGTAAATATAAAATCTGCTGCAAGAGGTTACCTAGATAGAAAATCATTACAAGAACTAAAATATAAAACCAATTTAACTGACATACAAAACTCTGAACCAATAGAACATTCTAAATATCAAAATTTCTCCCAAAATAAAATAATAATTGGAAAAGAAGTTTTACATCCAATAGAAGACAGTTCAATAGAATGAGTAAAAGAAGTAAAAATTGAAGACGGGACCTATACAGGACAAATGAAAAACCATAAAAGACATGGGTTCGGAAGCTTTAAAAAAGAGGAATCGGTTTATGATGGAATGTGAAATAACGACAAGGTAAATGGACTTGGACGAATAAGCCATCTTGAAGGAGGCTTATATGAAGGAGAATGAAATAATGGTATAATAGAAGGCAAAGGAAAATTCATCCATGAAGATGGCTCAAAATATGATGGAGATTTTAAAAATAACACCCCTCATGGATTTGGCACTGAAATATGGCCAGATGGATCGAAGTATAAAGGAGATTATAAAAATGGTATTAAAAACGGGAAAGGAGTTTTGTATTTTGCTGCTGGAGCGATGTATGAAGGAGATTTTCAGAATAACGAAATATCAGGGATAGGCACTTATTATTGGCCAGATGGAAAGAAGTACAATGGTGAGTGAAAATCAAATAAAATGCATGGAAAAGGGAAAATGACTTGGCCTGATGGCCAATGGTATGAAGGAAGCTATATTAATGACCGAAAAGAAGGAACTGGGACTTTCAAATGGGCCAATGGGAAAATTTATATAGGAGAATGGAAAAATGGCAAGCAAAATGGAATCGGCTGTGTGATAAAACCAGACGGGAAAAAGCGGAATGCCGAATTTGTAGACGGAACTTGATTTAGGTGGATTGATAATTAAACCTTAATTAAAGTTTTTATGTTGAAGTAAAATAGAATTGCGTTGTTGATAAAAGTCAAAGCAAATCCTGGAGCACGCAGCGGTGGGATATTTAAAAAGACCCCTAAGTAGTACCCAACTGTAAAAATAGCTCTGGCACCTATATAAACGAGCGTAACTAGCACCAATCTTTCATTATCAAGCCCATTTGCATGTGCAGCTAATAAGTTGATGATAAATAAGAAATTTTCCTCTAAAGTGTTTTGCAAAATCTTTTTCGATGTAATTAAAAATACACTTTCCGTGCCTCTAACAGTGTCACCAGCTGCTGTGAATAGTCTGCACATCATTATCACAAGGATATTAAGAAACATTATAACTGTGCTGAGCGCACAGCATTTCGCTGCCAATTCCCAGGTTCTAGACGACTTCAAGTATTGTGATGGAATAATCTTTTCTGTAGTTCATACTCGCTGAAAGAAAATAGCACTTAATCCGACTACTGTTGAAAGAAAAATCAATTTTACGAATACAGGCGGCTCCTTTCCCATTATAAAATATGTTGATGTTAATAGAAATTAATTCAACGAAGATTGACAAATTATTAAAATTGTGAGTATAAAATATAAGTAAATTATTATGTTTTAACAAACTATCGAATTGGATACACATAGCCAACTAATATGCCTAGAAAAAGAGCAATAATGAAATAAAGATTAGAATTGTCTGATGTAGACTGCACAGTAAGTCTTTGAGTAATTCCTTCTTCTCTTTGAATTTCATCTTTTAGATACTTCAATTTATTTTCAAAATTATTTTGCTTCAATTCTAGCTCGGTATTAAACTCAGTTAGCTTTTCCACTTCGTTTTTAAGTATTTTCAATGCATCAATTTTAATCATGTTTTCAGAGTCTTTTTCATTTTTTTCCATATTTTGAGCTTGTTTTTCCTTGCCGTCTTTAATTCTCACATAAAGTTTAGCTTTGAGTGCTTCCCCTTTAGAATTTTCTCATAAACCATTAAAATCTTGTGGAGAATAGTGGTAAGGGCCCAACTTAGTCTGAAGCACTTGAACTAGAAATCTATGAGTCACTTCACCAGGGTACTCAGGAGTCGGATTCATAACGATCTGAATAACTTTGGTTTCATCAGGGAGTAAAATTCCTTGATTTGGCCTGACTAAATAAGATTTAGGAGCTGTAGTTCGAACTTTAAATGCTAATTGCTGAGTTGAAATATTTTTAATGTTAATATTGGAAATGATTGTTGCATTTTTTATGTATTCGAATTCAAGCTCCCGGTTAGGATCAATCATAAAAGCAACTTTATCTTTCATTTTAGGATAAAATAATCTATTAATTATCATTCATTATATTTAGACCATAAACTTTCTGATCAGAATTTTTTCTCATTAGAGCAAAATTACAGACCGTTTATAAAATTTATTAAAAGTAATGATAGATGAAATTAAAATAATAATTTTTCTTGGGTTATTATATGATACAAAATAATGAATAAATATAATACGCGCATACTTAATGCCTGCAAAAGAAAACAAAAGCAATTTCAAAGTTAAATATCAATTAATTTTGGATATTTTTTCTTAGCCTTGATTTCAGTCTTGTTTGAGGCACATTTTGCTGCTTATATTTGCATTCATCGCAGTACCAATCTTCTTTTGGCACTTTAGTAAGCCCTAAGCATTCAGGATGAACAACTTTTGGGCATGTCTCACAGCAAATTAATCTTCCACCATCATCACAAAAATAACAGCTATCTCCATGCTTAATATCTTCTTCCGAATTGCTGCTTTCAACATCAACATTTTTAACTTCAGATCTTAAAACCCTCTTTTCTTCTTGCTTCGCTTTTTTCTTTACTTCTGCCTCATTACTTGCTGCTTCATTCTTTTTTTCAATATACAAATTAAGTACCTTTTGATAAATCCCAATGACCAAGGCTAATTGTCCTAACGTTGTAATTGACTGCGTGAGGTTTTCCCATAGCTGATAATAATCCCCAAAATCCTGCCATATTCTAATAGTGACTTTACGATACTTTTTTGTATATACTTGCTCTTCGTCAGAATCTTGGCTTTGATCACTAGAAGAAGAGCTCAATTTCAAAGGAGAAGTTGACTTCTGCGAATGCTCTAGCAATAAACTTGCAAGAGCTGAAGGATCTTCAGCTTTACTGACTTCTTCTTTTCACTCTTCAACTCTTTCATAATTTTCCCATAATTTTCCACTTTTTTTTAGATGCCTTGTGAACTTCTTTTCTATACTTAAAAGCATTTTCTTTAATATTTCAATTGTGCAGTCTTCATTTTTAAAGCTGCTTTCTTTATTTACATAATTTTCAGCTCCTCCTTTAGACTGAGGTTTTATATCTTCACTAGAAGTAGAAGAATCGTCTCCATTGATAAGTTTAAGCTTCCTTTTGCCCTTATTGATTCCTTCGATTAATTTATGTTCTCTAATGCCTTTTGGGCATAAGCATTGAAGCAATTGGTCAAGGCTGCTAGACCGAGTATAGCTATACCAATGCCCTGACTCTTTAGTCTTAACTGAAGAGTTTTCTTCAATTGGGCTAATCATTTTTACATACAAATTTTTAGGATCCCATTCAAAGATATAGTACTCATTATAATCTCTATCTAGGCCAACTGGATTTGTTCTTAAGCGAATTGATTCAAGTTTCCTGTTTAGCTCTTCTATTTTATTTTGTGTTTTTTGAATTTTTTCTGCTATACTTGCTGCTTTTCTTGTAGCAGCAAGCCCATTTATTTCAGGTAGCGTTGCTTCATTATCTTTTATAGTCGCATTTAGCTTGGTTTTTTGTTTAATTAGTTCGCCTTTTGCTTCTAATCTTCTAGCGAGCTCTTCATGCATTTCTTTTACATCAAATAAGCAGTTAATAAGCAGCAGAATAACCCCGATTTTTTCTTTATAGCTGCATTTGAAGTAATTTGTTTCTAAGTCAGATTTATTTTGATCAGAAAAAAACAAATCCATTATACGTTCGTCTGCGTAGTCCTTGAAAATCGGAAGATGTATGAGTTCATCTAATAGTGGAAGCCAGGAAAAGGGCAAAAATTCATTTAATTCAAAAAATTCAGATAATTGTGCGGCTGAATATAAAAATCTGCTATCTTCATTTAGGATTTCGTAAGTGTTTTCTCTTGATAAAACATGCCCAATAAGAAAACTGATAAGAGCCATATGAAGTTCTTTGATAAGTGGAGTTTGGGAATTTGAATTTGCAGCATAAAATAGCTGATCTACAGTGAATGGGGTAACTTTTAGCATTTTCCCAAAATTGTATACGAAGTCGACAATAAAGAACAAGTCCCCAACATCTTCAATAGGGTAAATAGGTTGAGGTAGCGGGAGTGGAGGCGGCAAAGGGGTTTGGGACAGTTCGCATTCTTTTTGAATTAGCTCATCTGCAATTGGGTACTGTATTTTACCCTGTTTCACATATTCTGGATACTTCTTTTCAAACCACCGCACTGTTATATCGTTTTGCTCAATATTCACTTTTCCTGAAAAATGCTTGAGTTTTGATTCCTTATGATGTTTCTCGCTTTTTTCTAATTTTGTGTACTCATCTTTGAGCTTCTTCTCCATAAACTGGACACAATACGGACAAAATCAAGTTCCCGCTGGAATATCCTGTTCCTGCATATTGGCACAATGTAAGTGATAAGACCTAGAGCAGTGCCCGCACATTATTAGACTTCCACCGTCTTTGCATACTTTGCAGTATGGATTATTCCCTTCTCTAAAGCAAGGAGCTCCTACTGCTTTTAGTTTCGCATCTCTAAGTTTTTTGTTGCCTCGA
Source organism: Blepharisma stoltei (assembly GCA_914767885.1). Lineage (NCBI taxonomy): Eukaryota > Ciliophora > Heterotrichea > Heterotrichida > Blepharismidae > Blepharisma > Blepharisma stoltei. The sequence goes on from CAJZBQ010000051.1 coordinate 290,121, forward strand.
TTACCCAATTTTTGTTGTTGAATGGACTCGGTTTTCTTTTCAAGATTTTTTACCATAATTCTCACTTCTGGCTAACAAGATAAATTATGGCCTCTCAATGGCAGTTCAAACAAAACCCAAATTAAAATGTCAATTAAATATAAATTTGAATAAAAGACTAAAAATGGAGATATATATTTGCCCACACTTCATCTTTTTAATTTTCATTTTTTTCCAAACCAAGATGGTCAGGGGATTTTATAAATTGTTTTTATAAATTGGCAAACTGTAAGGATATTATTTTGTAGGTAAAAAGAAGGTATTAATATTTATTTGAAAAAAATTATAATAGCAATTACTATTTAGATAAATTTTCAGCCTATGAAAATTATTCTTAAATATATTTAAATTACTTATTTGCTCTATAATGATTTCTTAAAGAAGATCAGACATACAGGAATCTTTATCAAAAATTCAATCCACGTCAAATAAACAGTCCAATACTTTAATCCGCCATCAGGATTTTCAGGTGCTTCCCAGTCAGAATTTGTTCATAGCCACAATAAATCAAAACACTCAGAAGCAGCTATTGCAATGGCTAAACTTCTATATCTTTCAGAACTCTCTTCAAGAATCACCCAATAATAAGCTGCTGCTAATCCAATTGTTAAGTTTAAAAAATCAGGTTTCTCGAAAGAGGCCAAAATACTAATAAATATAAAAATGCCAGCCGCTATAATAGATGCATGGCTTTTTTCTGCCATTTTTCCAATCAGCCCGCCAGTTATTATATCTGCCTGAGCTGTAATTCTTTGTCCAATTACAGCTTCAATATTAGGAGACTGCGGCCGACTTTCACCAGGCGACATAATCCAATCATTGGCATTTACTAAATTTCCAAACGGCTTTCTGAGTTTTTCTAGCTGCTCTTCAAGACTGGTGATCTCTTCTTTGTCCATAGCAATATGCTCAACCCATTGATTTACAAGGTCTTCTAAGTATTTAGCTCTGCTCCAGATCCATTGGAGTCCAAGATGCACTCTACCCTGCCATCTATCTTTAGGATTTTTATCATGAAGCTGGAAGAATTGATCATGCTTCATTTGGTCCTTTAAAAGACTCAGCGGAATCATAACTTCTCCTTCAAAATCATCTTTTCCTATTGTGTCATGGTCCATCACAGTGATTTTCAGCTCCGCATCAGGCTTCTGGATATTAAAAGTAAACTCTTCATCCCATTTCGGATTCAGCTCTGCTTCAATATATCTCGTTTGCGCAGTATTCCCATCACATTCCAAAATAACATACGGATCAGAAGCTCCATTTGTGTCCATAGGTATTAAATCTTGTCCTGCAATAACATTGACAGTAAGAATGCTTCCTTTCATGATTCCATACTGGTTCATTTGTTCAACCGCTCTTGCTTGGACCATTTTTTTCTTGCATTCTTCCATTTGTTTAGCTTTGTCTTGTATTTGTTTTTTGAGTTCCTTAATTCTCTTCATGATAATGTCTTCAGCGTCTACATAGGACCATAAGAATTCCTGGGTTGTTACAATTGAGTCATGATTTTTGTCCATTTTGGCGAAAAGTTCGTGACATAAATTTTCGTCGAAATCTGAGCCTTGTCGCCTGGATAAAAATTCGAAAATTTCGTCAAAGGTCAGCTGCTTATCGCCGTCTTTGTCGATTTCGTTGAATTCTTGCATTAATTGTTGGTAGCGATCTTGCATTAGCCCAGTGATAGGTGAAGTCCCAACTGAGAGCCTAGTTCTTCCTAGTGAAGAGGCAACTAGAGGAGTTGCAGTGTTGAAGACAGATTTTGGAACTTCTAGGAAAGATCCACTCATGTGATATTTATTATTAAGGCATTAAGATATGGAATAAGCAAAATTTAAAAGCTGTTTTTGAATTAAAGAGGAGATAGAGTAGTTATTTTCGAAATTTAAAGTGCTAGGAATGAAAAATAAAACTTGATGCGCGCAAAAAGCACGAGTAAATGTAAGGATTTATAAAATTTTAATAAAATAATTATTTGTGTTAAATATTAATGGAGAAGAGGAATCCAGTAGCTATAAAAAATTTGATCAAATTAACGCCAAATAAGAATAAAATTTATATTTGGAATTGTTCTATATTTTAAAAATGAAGAAGCTATATGTTAAGAAAATATGAATTAAATTAAGCCTGCCTTCCTTCTAATTCCTCAAACTGTGGATAAGCGACCACTACATTATTCCCATCATCGGCTACCATCAAACATTGGCCATCTGGACTCCACTTTAAAGATTGAGCCCTAAACTCACTTTCATCTATTTAGAATTTACCAAAAGGCATATCGCATACAGAAGCTCCATCATCTGACCATAAGTAAATCATTTTCGACCCAGCCGTAAACGCCAGCAGCTGATTCTTTGGTGACCATTCTACATCTTTTACAGAATGTCTATGAATTATCATATACATGTATAAATTAATACGGATATACCTTCGTTTAATGTCCACTACCGCATCACCTAGATGGGTTTCGTGTTCCCCACCAATCAAGCGTCATCCACTAATTGGCCTTGATCTGAATATTCCTTCGGCTTCGGGCGTTTGAATTTCGACGGCCGTTATTCGGCTCTCGGGCAATCAACTTGTGTCCGTTGGGCATCTAAAGGTTCCAGTCTCACTCGTGGGGTTGATGGACACTTCCCGAATTCTCTGTTCCTAGGGGATGGATGTTCAAACCATATACCCTTGGGCATGTTCACCGTTATTACCGGATGAATTCACTGAGTGAAGTCAAATTTCATAATCAAATTAGCCAAAGGGAGAATTTCTGTTCAGGAGAGCAGAATATTCAAGTGATGCCATATTTCGTTTATCTATGAATTATCACAGATTTCAACGAGCAAGATATATTATCCCAGATCCATACAGCGTTAGGCACTGATAACGACTTGGTTGCCAAAAACGTCGAATTATGGTTCCATTTGCACAAGCTCACCCCTCTCTCATCAGTTGTGCCTAACTTAGTTGGCAACTCTAAAAATCCATAATGAGCTGAGACTCTTCCGCTTTGATCTACATACTCTTCTTCATTATAAACATAAAAATCTTTTCCCTCCTTTAAATTACTGGCATGATTAAATTCTCCTAGCCTTGTCCACGTAACATGATGAATTACTCTGACTTTATCATCATAAGAGGCAACTCCCATATAAGTGCCTCCAGGACTGAGGACAACCGAATGGATGCCTAACGCATTTTGATAAGGAGAAAAGCAATGTAAAATTTCACCGTCTGGAGAATAGATTAGCAGCTTATATTCAACTGAGCTGTCCCAGCAGATAATTACAGTATCATCAGTGTTTCATTTGATGTCTGCAACATCAAAAGTATCTAATTGAAAGTGGCTTGCAGATTCCCAGTTTTGTGTATAATAAATCCCAAGATAGTCTTTTCCTTCTATTCTTTCAGCTAAAGCCATAAATCTTCCGTCACTTGAGAAAGATAGTCCTTTGTTTCCATACTTTGGGTTGAGGAGATGAGATACAGATTTATCAATTAAAGACCAGATGTTAAGTCTTTCCTGGAATTCTGTTATTGTAATAATTTCTCGAGAACTTGGAGCAATCCATGCTCCAGATAATCCTGCAATGCCAAGGCTTATTTTACTATTCCAAGATAAGTCTTGAAGGTTAAATATCTGAACTACACACCTTTTATTTTGAGCACACATGAGGATTTTTGAATCACGACCCCATTCGAGCTTGCTTAATTCATCAAGAACACGCCAAGTTGCGATTACATTTAGCTGCTGAGTCGAATAAACTGTAACAGTCAAGCCTTTAATTGCTGCGAAGTACTCTGAATTAGGAGAAAATTCTGCGTGGCCTGAAAAAGGAATCAAATCTGAAAAATTCATGCCGCGAAGTTTATTTAAATTTATTACGAGTGCATATAAAAATAAATATATGGGATTAAAACTGATTGCTGGTGTTTCTATATTAATTTATAAATGCTAGTTTTTGCTATAAGAGAATAAGAGCCTAATCTTGTATATTTCATAAAACACGAAATTTAAAGAAATCATTATTTAAGTAATTTTTGAACAACTCAGAGTTATCTGGATTTTCGTAAAATAATTTGATTATCTCGATAAATTATGATAAATGCTATAAAAATTAATTGAGCTAAAGATTCTTTAGATTTATGTAAATATATAATAGATACAATTATTTATTTTTATATATTAAAATTAAATATTTAAAATGCAATATACTAATTTAGCAAATTAATATATTAATATTGGCATATAAAAATTTAAATTAGTAGCAATTTTTTGGTGTGTTCAGGTTCATTTTCGCTGCTAATTAATGAAGAGTATTATATCATATATAAAAAACTGACTTTTTATTTGCCATTTTTATATATAAAAGAAATCACTTTATTTTAGAATCTTAAATAGATCCATTGTAAAAAAATGAATAATAATGACCAAAATCTATAATCAAATTTGATGATAAAATACAGGGCTAGCAAAATTTTTTGAAGAAAGGAATCAAGCAATAGCTAATAAATGAATAATTTTTATCCTGCCAATATGATTACAAATAAATTCAATCGGGGGCAAAGGATTAAAAATACATGGACGACAGAAAATGTTATCAATGCACTCATGCTTTAATTACTCCTCACGATTGCAAACTAAAGATATAAAACTTATAATGAATACTGATTTTGTTTATATAAAAAAATAAATCAATTAAATTTCATATTAAATAACCCCATTCATTAAAATCCCTATATGCAATAGCTGCAAATTGCCTGGACACATTTCAAAATTTTGTCCCTGAAGAGCAACTTCTAAATCCACCTATGATGGCACCTTATGTAGCCTTTGCCAAGCAAGAGGTCATACCCCTTCGCTCTGCCTTAAAAGAACTTATCCTTTCTCCTCCAAGCAATTCTGTAACCTCGAAAATATAAGATGTTACGTCTGCAAGCAGACTGGCCACTTAAACTGCCTAGATGAAGCTCCTCACAGTCCTTTGCTATCTGAGTCCTCCCATGGTGACTAACACTAACTTCTTCTAAAAATTCGTAATTAGATTCTCCTAAAATAATAACTTAATATGGTCGATCTCCAAGAGCTGTTGAATGAAAAAGACAAACAACTTTCCCAGCTCCAACAAGAATTCACAGAATACCAAGAAATGTCGAAAACTCTCGAAGAAGAACTTGAAAGCGAGCTGGAAGCCCAAATTCGGCTTAATTCAGAACTGCAAGCCGAAAACCAGTCCCTAAAGGACCAAGTTGAAAAAATAAATGTAACCTTTATTGCAGAAAGACTATTACCACAAATTAATAGAAATGGAAAAATCTGCCTTTAAGCTGCAAAATGAATTAAAAGAAACACAAAATAAATTGAAGATGAATTTGAAATCAAATAAAGAACTGGAGACAGAACTGGATATTTACAAAAGTAAATTGAGAGAAAAAGAGTTTGAAATTGAAGAGCTGACAGAAACCTATAATCAGACCTTAGAAGAACTGGCAATCACCTGCTCTGAGCTTGATGGGCTGAAGGATTTCAACGCTGAGAGCACACATAGGCTGAAGGAACAATTAAATGAGCTCAGCCAGGACTTGGAAATAGCTAGAGATAAGACATTTAATCTTCAAAATCATTCTTCTAACTTTGAAAAAGCAGAGAAGCCAAAACTGAAAGACTCAATGGTAGGGCAAAGTGCGCTTACGATGGTTGATTTGCTACTCAGTGACCTGAATGGAAAAATCAAGCAGAAACAATGCGATATTTAATATATTGCATTTTATATATCAATTTAAATTTAATCAATTCTTCAATTAAAGTTAAATTTGGAGTTAATTTATAAGAAATAAAATATGAGGCCTTCTTTTGCACAATTTTCATCATATCCATATAATGGATTTTTACCTGAAACCCAAGATTCAGCCCCCTCAAATTTCTTTCACTTAGACTGCCCTGATACAGGGCTCTCCATTTGTTACTGTAAAAAATACAATCTCAATATCGTCCACACCCTTGCCTTAAAAGCCCAAAACTACGACCCATCCTCAGCCTACAAGAAGCGTCAGTTCGACAAAGAGCATTTCCAAGCAATCCCAGTCATTTCTCCACCCCCATCTATCTCAGCTGCCGATTTAAATGCAAAAATATGCAGCTACTGTGCTAAAGTTGTATGCTTTTACCAAAAAGTCAACACCGGAACCCAAACCCTCCACCTCTGCAGAGACTGCTATAAAGCTGAGGACACAAACGTAAAAAAATCATTATCATTGTCAGCTCGCAAAAAAAAATTCGGGAAATTATTAATGCTTGGGACAACACAAACTGAATTAGGCAGGAGAGGAAGGCCAAGAATCCATGGAAGAGAAGAAAATGACTATATTCAGTGCTATTTTCCTATATGTAAAAGAAGAAATATTAGGTTTCCAGGGGATCCTGATTTATTGACTTGTGGAAGCTGCACAAGGACTTTTCATGCGAAATGTGCAGAGCCGCCGCTTAGGGCTGAGTATGTAAAAAGATTTCCTTGGCTGTGTTTGGAGTGCAAAGTATGCTCTATATGTGGAAAATTAAAAGACGAAAGCCATTTGATGATATGTGATGCTTGTGATAGGGTTTTTCATGCAAAATGCATTAAAATTAATGGGTCTGGGAGTTTTGTGTGTAAAGATTGCTCGGTGTGTCGAGGCTGCGAAAAAGTGCTGCCTTCTCCATTGTTAGTAGATGACCCTATTTTTGTGGAAGGATATAGATTCTGCTTAGAATGCTATGGAAAAGTCCAAGAAAAATGCTACTGTCCTATTTGTGTAAAGATATACAGTGTTGACAGCCCTGATGCTTTTGTGATGTGTGATAAATGCCAATTATGGGTTCATGCAGCTTGTGAAAAAGTCAAAGAAGATCAAATAGAGCATTTGCAAGGAAAATCTTTTACATGTAGCAAATGCAGTAAAAAATAATTTTTAAATATATTATCTATAAATTACAATTGGAACCATAATGAAAATTTTTTAGTCACTGAATCTGAAAATATCTTATTTAAATTGCCAAATTTCTCTTGGTGTTAAGCCATCAACTTTGAGATCTTCAGTCAAGTTGCACCAGTAGTCCTCTACTCTTTGCCTGTGTTCAGGATTATCAGAACTCAACTCCAATTTATCGTAATATTCTGAATGTTCTAATATCTACATAAAATTTACTTCGATTGGAATTCCTTTGCCTCTCCACATAAATAATCCCATTATTTCCAAGTTTGGCTCATCCCCATATACTCCTATAACCCCAAAGCAGTGTCTGCGGATAACCTCGATTCTTTGTAAAAATCCATCTACTGCATTACAAGTCATATAAATTTTTTCGCATTCTCCTTCTAATTTTTGATATTTCATCCACCAAAGACTGTAACTATCTTCGTCAAAAGTTTGCCAGAATAATTTCATTACGCTTTGCTTGTCTTTTTCATTTGAGTAATACCTTTTAAAATCGTCAAGTACAAATTGAGACTCGGGAAGCATTTATTCATTAAATTATTATAGAGAAGCTCCCGGATAGCAGACTAATGGCTTTTCATATCACTTGCTTCGCACAACCCCTTGCTTGTCAGTCTGATTATGCAACGTACTGATTGTGCTACTCCCTTTTGACAAGGGCTTGCACTTGCTGGCAGGATGTAAAGACTCAACGAGGTTGCCTTTTACGAAATTCAAAAAAATGAAATTTTTTGGTCAGGCTTTCGGCCTAGATGAAACTCGTAGCCCAGGGTGCAACTCTTGGTATCGCGCTAGGAAATTGCCCAATTGGCAAGCGTACGCCCTCTGATCTTGCTGGGCTATCCCTTTTCAATTTCCAAGTTCCATCCTCCTCAGGTAAAACTTTGATATGAATGTGAGCTTGCGGCTGTCAACCCGACATTGCGCTCCATCAGACCAAGTAAAACCCGGCCAGGTACACATACCAAACTCTGCTCTCCCTTCCACAAGGTCTCCAGACTCTCTCTGGCTACAGGCGTTAAGAGGGCAGGTTGGCTCGTCAAGCCATATTTATCCATAGGCTCAGGAAGCAAGTCTAGAGGGTTTTTTGCTTTTGATGAGTTTATGATCCAATCGTCTTCTCCTTCTTCTGAATCTTCTTCTTTAGGCTTTGGTGTTGATTTTGGCTTTGGCTCTACGTTAGGTTTTGGTGTAGGTTTTGGCTTTGGCTCTGTTTTAGGTTTTGGCTTTGCTTCAGACTTTAGCTCTTCTGTTTCCTTGTGCTCTTGTTTTTTCTTTTCTGCCTGCTTCTTTTTAGGCATTGCTTCAGCTAATTGAAGCTGAGATGTGCAGAATTTTGCATTGCCCCAAACTAATTTAAATTGTTGAAGATCCGCAACTTTCGTAAATAATTCTACAACAGATTTGATGCTTTTTCTTTGATTTTCATCTATAAGCATCCTAAATGGATATACAAGTGCTGAAACTAGTGAGATGTCAGCGATTGTAAGTTCATCACCACAAAGATATCTGTGCCGATTAAGAAGTTTGTCAATAGCTTCTAGGTGCCTTTTTACTTCTTTGGCCGATTTATCTTGCAGAAGCTTGTCTGGAGGGGCTACGCCAAAGTAAGGGTTAATCCAATTGCATAGAGCAGGTTCAATTTGGGTTTGGATGGTTTCAAGCCATGAGTCAATTTCTGCTAAAATTTCTGGGGAACCTGAGTATAATTCTGATTGGGTTGCTTGACAAATATATATCATAATCGCATTGGAGTCTGTTAAATAAGTTTCGCTAGCAATTTCTAATGCAGGGACTGCTTTGAAGGGTGATTTTGTGAGGAATTCTTTTGAATTTGTATCTTTCCATGGAAATTCTGGGGTTTCTAAGGCAAATCCACTGAGTTGAGCAGCCAAAAGTACTTTGTTTCCTCTAAAATGACCTTTAGGAGACCAAAATTTCTAGCTATAATTTACCATTAATAAATATCTGAATTATAGCCATATTACCGATAAAATAACCTCAAAGAGCGTCATAATTATGCAACCAGAATGAAATTGGTAATTAAAATTGCAAATTCATATAAATATTTCGAAGGAAAGCAAGATTATCAATATAAAATTTAATAATTATTTTATTTATTTTCATTTTTGGGTGAATGCATTATAATTGTACATGCAGCAACATTAGCAAAGAGACCCAATATACAGCAAATAGGGTAACCCGTTTTACCACCACCATTTTATTATATTTAAATAAATATTTGCAAATTAAAATATTATTTATATAAGATTTTAATTAAGAAATAAAAAACAATTTTTTTAGAAATTTATAAATGCCAGAAACTTAAAATGAAATCATTAATAAATTTGAAAATGATCAAAAGAGATTAATTTGAGATCTATAAATACTTGTGCTATAAATAATTATCATTAATGATTGAAAAAAGCTGCTTGAAAAGGCGTTAATCATTAATATGAGAAAATTAATGTTTATTTGATATTTTCACACCAGCAGCTTAATTTGCTCTCAAAGCTTTCTATAAATTTATTATAACTCCCCCCCCCATCCTTGATCGAACGACTCGCCATCGTTCGATCAAGGATGGGGGTTAAAAAAAAAATTTTCGAGAAAAAAAATTTATATATAAAATAAAAATATATAGATATTTTTTTTTATTTACTTTTAAATAAGAGGATTAAAGAATATTTAATAATTATTTTTACAGCAAAAAATTTAATTTATTTCATAAAATACCAATTTTTAATATTTTGATTTATTAGTTACCCCTTTAAACTGTATAAATTTTAATTTGCTCCTTATTAAATTAATTTTTTTTAAAAAAAATTTTAAAAAATCTGTATTTTATTAGATTATTGAGTTTTTAAGCATATGTTTAATGACTAAATCACTTCGGATGGTTGACTCCACAGCTTTCTGTCGTCTCAAAGCCTCTGAAAACAACTTCATTATGCACATCTTCCCAAGCTTTTGATAAATAATATATTTTTATATATATAAAAATTGTCATGATATGAAAATCGTTCGATCAAGGATGGGGGGTTAATTTCCCCAATTTTTAGGAATTTTTACAGTCAATCGTTCGATCAAGGATGGGGGGGGGAGTAAGAAGATATTAAAAATTGGTTCGAATTATTTAATTAATATGTAATAAGTTATTATAGGCATTTTCAAGAATGAGTGTTTCAGTAGCGAGGAAAATAAAATTACCGACTGTAAATTAGAATTAGGCAGACAAAATTCGAGAAAATTTAGCTAGAGAAAGGGCAATGAGATTACAGTGTAAAAATCCTGATTTCTCTGGAAATATTTCCAACAATATATCATTCAATATTGAGACAAGTTTTCAAAACACTGCTGCAAATGCTGCAACAGAAGAAAATGAAATAAAGGCTTCAAAGAACTCTTGCTTTGCCAGATTTTGTTGCTTTTTATGTAATTTAAAATCGGCTGACTCCCTCAGTAGGCAAGATTCTTTTGGTTCGTTAAAGGAGGATTAAATTTTTTTATTTAAAAAATTTCTAGAAATTGCAAATATCTGAAATGAAAAATTTTTTTAATTTTAAAAATGAATGCAAGTTACGTAAAATCTGATAGATTTCATTATATAAGCACATATTAGTTATACATAAAATATTTAAATCAAAAATTTAGCTCAGACAATTTTTTTTAAAGGAGAATCTTATCGATATATAGGTATTTTCCAATGATTTTTCTTGCTAATAAAAGGGGAAGTAAACGAAAAGAGACTCCCAAGAACGTTTCAAGCCTTGAAAAAGAAAAATCGTAATGTACTAAAATATATTAACAAAATTGAAGTTTATTGGAAATGATGCACAATTTTTTGAGTATTTTTATTTTATAAGTTTTAATTCGCATAAATATGAAAGCATTAACTTATAAACACCTTTAAGAGCTATATCACCAGAATATTTAAAATAATTTAAGAAGGTAAGCAGCTAGCAAGTAAAAGAGACAAATATTTGTAAAAAATTTATAAATTAATTATACGCTGAGTATTATCTAGATAATTTTTATAATTTTTAAAAATTTGTGATAATCTATCAAATTGCTTTTATATTAAATAAGAATACGATTAAATTTTCTTTAATCTTAATAAACTCTCTTTGCAGGTGGAATTGTATGCATTTCTTTCAGATCCAAAGTGTCTGTTATGACAGGCCTATACTTGATGGTGACATTATCATCCAACCCCTTTTGCCATGAAAGTGTATGTTTCATCCACTCCTTGTCATTTCTATCCTTAAAATCATCTCTTGCATGTGCTCCTCTGCTCTCCTTTCTATTTTCTGCACAAATAATAGTCTGTTTCGCACAAGTCAGCAAGTTTTCCAGCTCCAAAGTCTCAATCAAATCTGAATTCCAAGTCAAATCTCTATCAGTAGTCTTAACGTCTTTAAACAATTTGCAAACATCAGTCATTTTTTCGCATCCTTGCTTTAAGGTATCTTCAATTCTAAAGACTGCTGCATGAAGCTGCATGGTGCTTTGCATTTTATCACGGATTGAAGCAGTGCTTAAAGACCCCATCGCAGTTCTCAGTCGCTCGACCTTTTCTATTGATTCTTCACCTGCATGAGGAGGGAGATCAGGCTGAGTTTGGCCAGGCTGGAATTCTTCTTTGGTTGTTAAAGAAGCAGCTCTTCCAAAAATTACGATATCAAGCAATGAGTTGGCTCCAAGACGGTTAGCGCCATGAACTGATGCACAAGCGGCTTCTCCTGCTGCTAGAAGACCTGGGACGACTTTATCTTTGCCATCTTTATCAAGAGTGAGAACATGGGTTTTCCAGTCAGTCGGAATGCCTCCCATATTATAGTGCACTGTTGGGACAACAGGAATTGGCTCTTTAGTTACGTCAACTCCTGCAAAAATCTTAGCACTTTCACTGATACCTGGAAGTCTTGAATGCAAAATTTCAGGAGGAAGATGGCTTAAATATAGATGAACATGGTCTTTTTTCGGCCCAACTCCTCTTCCTTGGAAAATTTCTAGCGTCATAGCTCTGCTGACTACATCTCTTGAAGCCAAATCCTTAGCGGTTGGTGCATATCTGGTCCAGCACAAATAGGACCTCGGACCCCCCACCCCCACCCCATATACATAGCTTTTTATAGAATATTTAATAGTTTAAGCCTAAGTGAAGGAACTAAAGTTTTATACTCTAAACTATAGCTCACCCCCCTTTATAGATCCCTTTATCGAGCAAAGTGTATTTGACTATTGAAAGACCAAAACAGACTCTCTCAAAGAGATGAGCTCAACCTCTATATCAGAAAGTTCTAAAAAGTGGCATGCTAAAAAACAGTGGCAAGTGTGAAAAAAGTTGGTAAGCAAACACGCAAATTTTTAAAATGGCTTTATTAATAAAATAATTTAAAACTTAGCATACCCAATTAGACTGGAATTGATTAATAATTAAAAATCTTATTTTTTAGGCCTTAATTAATGATAATTATAATAATAAATGCTACATATAAATTTTAATAGATTTAATATTTTTGGTTATTTGTTTATGTAAAAAGTACTTGAGATAAATTTATAGAAATGAGTTTAAAAATGCAAGCGGGGAACTTCCCGAGTAAACGGTTGTATAGATCTTCAAGTGCTATAACCCCAGTAAGCATATCAATCAAAAAAACTCTAGTAGGATCCTGACTTAAGTGATTATAAAGATGGAGTCCATTATGAAATAAATTGTCAAAAGTGAAAATGCAAAGGGGAACTTCCCGAGTAAACGGTTGTATAGATCTCCAAGTGTTATAACTCCAGTAAGCATATCGTGCAAAAACTCCAGTAGGATTTTGATTTAACTCCCTCCCTTTAAATTGGACCAAATATTTTTTCCAATTTAAAAGAAGGGTTAAGAAAATTTTTTTAAAAAAAAAATCAATATAAAATTCTTATTATAAAAAAAAATAAAAAATGTGTCGAATTAGATTAATAAATTTCTAGAAAATTTATCGATCAAAGTGTTAATTTTGTTTAATTAAGTGGCTATTTATACTCTTTTGCTAAAATAAAGCAAAAAATAAAGTAAATTTTCAATTTTTGTAAAGAATTCGCATTAAATTTTTATCAAAATTATTTAAATAAAAAATATAATCCCTTGGCTTAATTTCTTATGGCAGTTATACACACTATTTTCATATGAAATTTAAATTATTAATTTGGCGCACTAAAATCTGCGCGTTTTGAAACGTATATTTGGTTTCTAAATAATAAATTATGCATGATAAGAAATAAATGCAATAAATTATATTTTTTGTTGAAAAATGTTTAAAAAATAAAAATTAAATTTTAAAAATATAGCAATTAAAGATAATAAATGTATTTAAATAAAAAGCTCTTTATGTTCTTTTCTTTGAAAAAGAGCAAGATATAACTAAATTTTTAATTTTAGTCAAGAAGAAACATTTAACTTATACCGAAACTTTTTACATAAAAATTATGATTTTTATCTATAAAATTTTTTATTATAAAATTGAATTTTGTTTCAATTTAAGCGATTATAAAGATATAGAGTCCAGTATGGAAGAAATTGCACCTGAACTTTTAAATTGAGAATGCAAAGGAGGAACTTCTTGAGTAAACGGTTGTATAGATCTCCAAGTGCTATAACTCCAGTAAGCATATCAATCAAAAACTCCAGTAGAATCTTGACTTATGTAAATCCAAAGATAATCCATAGTCAAATCTACATGTAGATATTATTTTATTAAATCAATTAACGAAAGAGATGAATAATTAATTATCTTAAGTCTAATCGTATTTGCTTACCAACTTTTTTCACACTTGCCACTATTTTTTTTGGCATGCCACTTTTTAGAACTTTCTGATATAGAGATTGAGCTCATCTCTTTGAGAGAGTCTGTTTTGGTCTTTCAATAGTCAAGTACACTTTGCTCGATAAAGGGATCTATAAAAGGGGTATGAGCTATAGTTTAGAGTATAAAACTTTAGTTCCTTCACTTAGGCTTAAACTATTAAATATTCTACAAAAAGCTATGTATATGGGGTGGGGTGGGGGGTCCCGAGGTCCGATTTGTGCTTGACCACATATCTTTCCATAAATCTTTCTCCTTCTGAATTCCTCAAAATTCCACCTTCTCCTCTGCAGCCTTCAGTGATCAAGCAGCCAGCTCCATAAATTCCAGTTGGATGGAATTGAACGAATTCCATATCTTCTAGAGGCAGCCCAGCCCTTGCAATCATCCCATGCCCATCTCCTGTACAAGTGTGTGCAGAAGTGCAAGACTGAAAAGCCCTTCCATACCCTCCAGTCGCCAAAATAGTTTGGTTAGCCCTCATCCTATGAATTGACCCATCAGCCATACTCATTGCCATAACTCCTCTGCAGACTCCTTCTACCATTATTAAATCCAGCGCAAAATACTCTACAAAGAACATGCAATTATACCCAAGAGCTCTTCCAAATAAAGTATGAAGCATGGAGTGCCCAGTTCTGTCAGCGACTGCTGCACATCGGTAAGCTTGGCCTCCTTTCCCGAATTCGAGACTTTGGCCTCCAAAAGCTCTCTGATAGATTTTGCCTTCTTCTGTACGGCTGAATGGCATTCCGTAACTTTCCAGCTCATAGACAGCTTCTATAGCTTCTTTGCACATATAGTGAATGGCGTTCTGATCGCCAAGCCAGTCACTTCCTTTTACAGTATCGTAGAAATGCCATCTTCAGTCATCTTTTGTCATATTTCCTAATGCTGCATTGATTCCTCCTTGGGCGGCAACGGTGTGAGATCTGGTTGGGAATAGCTTAGAGATACAAGCTGTTTTATATCCGAGTGAGGCAAGACCAAATGCTGCTCGAAGACCAGCACCTCCTGCGCCGACTACAATTGCATCGTAAGTATGATCGTAGACAGTGTATGATTTGGGGGTAGGCCCTTGAGATGGGCCGAGATCTGGAGTGACTTTTGATATCACTGAAAAAGGTCTTTTGAGCAGTCTCAACATATTTTTAGATTATGGTTAATACATCTTTGAATGATTTAAAGATAGAATTTTATTCGCTTTATATAAAATGTGAGCGAAAATTAGCATATGAGATGATAATATGTGATATTTTGTTTGCTAGGATATATTTAGGTATTTAAAAGCTTTTTTTAATAGATATTATTCTTGATAAATATTTCTGCAATACAAATTCTAGTAATTCAAAAGTTCGATAATTATTAAAACTCAAAAGCATATATATTTATGGCTGCATAGAATAAAAACTCGTTATTTAACTGGTATTTTAATAAATCTTGATTTCGATTTTTGGATAAATTAAATCCATTACTCCCCCCCCCCCCTCCGTGAGCGAACAAAAAAAATTTTGTTCGCTCACGGAGGGGGGTTAATTTTTTTTTTTTAAAAAAAAATTTATATATATAAATTTTATAAAAAATATTTTTTTCGAAAAATTAAAAAAATCCTAATTTGCAAAAATTGGGAAGCAAATATTAATTTAATTTGCAAAATTTATGTTTTAAAACGCAATTTGTTTAAAATTAAACAGAATTAGCTCTAGATTTCATTATACTAATTATCACTTATATATCAAAATTTTTTTCCATTTAAATTTTTTTTCTATTAAAAAAATTTTTGTTCACTCACGGAGGGTGGGTTTTTGGTCAAAAAATGGCGATTTTTCTAATGGTTTTGTTCGCTCACGGAGGGGGGGGGGGGGAGTTAGTAAAGATTTTTAATGAGATTAAAATTTTCAATCTATACTAAGGCAAAAATTATACCAATTTGCTGTATATAAATTTTATAATGGCCAATAAATTAAATTAATATGTTTATTCGACAGTTTTGTTTTGTTTATCATTGCCTCCTTCATTTTTTCTTTTTCTTATTGAAGCAATTGTTTTGCCTTTACTTTTATTTCTTGAGCTCATTTTATCGCGGTCTTCAAAAAATTTATTATTTCTCGTTTTCTTTTCTCCTCCAAATGAAATAGATGTATACATCTTTTCTCTGTTATCTCAACTGCTTGATTTGCCTTTTGTATACTCTCTTTTTCTAGGAAATTCTCCATTTTCTTTCCCTTCTTTTCTATAATTTGTTTTCTTGAATTCAGATTTAATTGTATTTTCATTAGTTTTTTTATCTTCAGAAGCCTTTTTGTCTTCAGGATTTATTTGTAGAGATCTCAAATTTGCTGTGCTTGCATTTTTTGTTTTGCTAGCCATATCTCGAAGCTCTTTTGGAATTAATTGGTTTGCCTTTTCAAGGACTTTAATTAAGTCTCTAGATAAATCATAGTCATCCTCTGTAATAAAAGAAATTGCGCTTCCTTTTTGTCCAGCTCTAGCTGTGCGCCCGATTCTGTGTATATAGTCATTTATAACTAGCGGCATATTGTAATTTATAATCAAATCAATGTCCTTGATGTCTAATCCTCTCTGAGCAACATCAGTAGCTACTAAAATTTTTATGATTCCTGAGCGAAAATTCCTCATTAAGCTGTCTCTGTGCTTTTGGTCCATATCTCCATGAATTGCAAAGGCTCTGAATTTCATTAAGGTTAAGGTTTTTGCTAAATTTTCTGTTTCAATTTTTGTTTTTGTAAAAATTAAAACCTTGTAGTCTTCATCTATGGTCCGCTTTAAAATTTCTTTGAGTTTTAAGATTTTTTGGTCCTCCTCTTCAATAAATATAAATCTCTGGCTAATATCAGGATTGGCAGACAAAATATTCGAGCCAATAGTAATTCTGCTTGGGCTTTTAAGAAATTCATTTGCTAATGCTTCTACTCCTTTTGGTCAGGTGGCAGTAAACATTAATGTTTGTCTCCTTTCACTTAGTTTTGAAATAATTTTTCTTAACTGATTTTCAAAGCCCATATCTAGCATTCTATCAGCTTCATCAAGAACAAAATAAGAGATATGTTCTAAACTAACAGAGCCTGAGTCAATAAAGTCAATTAATCGTCCTGGAGTAGCAATCAATGTATGCAGTTCTTTTTCTAAATTTCTGCTTTGCACATATCTGCTTGCTCCACCATATACACAAAGGCTAGATGTTCCTGATCCTCTGCTGAATTTTTTGTACTCTTCCCCAATTTGGATTGTTAATTCTCTAGTAGGAGCTAAAATAAGACCGTATGGACCTTTAAATTGTTCAAAGCCTACAGTTGATCTATCTCTTGTATGAAGAACTGCAGGAACTGTGAATGCTAAGGTTTTTCCAGACCCAGTCTGAGCAATCCCAATAAGATCTTTTCCTGACATGATTATAGGCCAACATTGGGACTGAATTGGTGTGGGCTCTGTAATTGCATTGTCTCGAAAGTTCTTTAGCATATAGCTTGGAAAATCAACTCCTCCAAATGTCCCAAAAAAGAATCTTGTTAAATAGCCTAGAGGAAGTTTTCGTTCAAATTTAGCGAGCATATATCTCTAAATTTTATCATTAAAATATTTTTGATTAAATGGAAAAGTCCAGATTGATATTGTAATTGCCCGAGGATGGCGCTATCTTGCGCCATCCTGGGGCAATTACTATATTCATTTAAGTAGAATAATATTATTCACCTGCAAAATACTAATGAATCTGAGTTATTTTGATTATTTAAATACAAAGAAAATTAAAATTTTGATCTAATTTCTAGAGATTTTGTAATTTATTTAATTAGAGAAACTCTTTGACCTGTAATGCTATTTTTTATTCGAATTTGGTTAAACTTTATTCTAATTGTAATCTTTGATGAATATAAACTGTCGCTTCACCCCAACTCATATTTTTTCTTATGCTTTCAAATATCCTCCACTTAGGCGAATTAAAATTCTTGGTTAATGTTAAAGCCCAAGTTCCAGGCTGCACAGGCGCATTGGCAATGGCTTCCATCATAGGAAGATCAAAGCAAGTAGAATTTGCAAAAATTAGAGAAGCATCAGCCCACCCCTGTGCAAACATATCATTTTTATAAAATTCCACTTCTGGTTTATTTTCAAATAATTCCGGGTTATTTTTCACCTCTTCAGGGAAAATCCTATCATATTCTTGTTTTTGTTGAACTGAAACATCATAAAGTCCTTCAAGAATCTCTATTCCTACACATTCAGTAAAATTATGAAGCAATGCTCCAGCTATAACTCCTTTGCCAGTGCCAGATCCAAGGTCATAAAAGACGCCACCTGATGGAATTGCCCCATATCTTGCTTTTATTGTTTCAAAAATTTCCCCAATTGAAACAAACTCGACTTCACCATAAGTTAATGTGCTGCTTGCGTTTCCGAGCTCTTCTCTGTCTTTTTTGCTAACATCTTTTCCAAGGGATACTGGGAAATTGCCTGTTATTTGTTGAAATATTGCGTATTTTCTGTTTAGGACTTCTCTTACATCAGGCGGGAGGAGGTAAGCGTCATCCACTCTGTAGCCATTATCCATTGCGCTGATTTATAAGGATTAATATTTAGTCATTTTTATTATGTTCGAAGAGGTGCTTTCTGAGACTGAATTGCACTGATCATCATTTGAGCAACGAAAAAAATAAATATCATTTTTGGAAATGAGTAGTTTTTTATATTTTTGGTAAAATTTAGAAAACATTAAGATTAAACTTATAGTTGTATTTTATTCAATAATTTGGATTTTTAATAATCCAGATTGTCTTGGTAAATAATTATGAGAATAACTTGATTTGCTTTAAGCTAATTTCGAATTTAGAAATTATTTGAGTATTTGAAACTTAAATTTAGAAGGTAATAATATTTTCTTAAATATCAATTGATTTTTCTTTGCAAAAATCAAATAAAGAATTTTTATTATATGAGATGACAAATAATGCATGGTCAAGTCAAAATATTAATCAAAATTTCTTTTAGATTTCAAAACTTTCATAATTAATTCAAATATTACTTTTCTAAAAGCTATTTTATGAAAATGCTAACTTTCCTCCCTTGCTTAAATGCTTAAAGTATAAACATAGAGAAATTCTTATTTTTGGCAAAATTAATCCCTTCATCAGTAAAACAAATAATTTTTAATATGCCATCAGTGATTATAGTTATACATTTACAAATTTGGGTTTTTTAAAATCTTAAATTATTTTATTAGAATTAACCACTAATCATTTAGCGAGCAAAAATATCTTGCTGTTAGCCAAGGGAAAGACTAAGAACTGTTAAAAATGCCCAAGAAAAAATATTTGATTCCTCACCCTCCTCCTGCGAAGTCTCCCACAAATGCCCCAGCAATATCTCTAATTTCCCTCATCTGTGAGTGAACCAAAAAAATTTATTTTCCCATAAGAGGCTTTTAAAAATATATAAAAATTTTTAATAAAATCTTTTTTTTAATTTAAAAAAATCCCAATTCCTAAAAATTAGAAAGTAAATAATCAAAATTTATTTTTTAAAATTGTTTTAAATTTCAAATAATAATTCTCACTTATATATCAAAATTTTTATATTAAAAAATTTTTGTCAATAAAAATAGGGATTTTCCAATGGTTTCGTTCGCTTACAAAGGAAGGGGGAGTAATAGGAAAAAACTCATCCCACTGAACGTTTGGGAAAGCATCTCGCTTTCGTTATTTAAAAAGATCAATAACCCCAGATTTTACAACACTCCCCTCTACCCTAGGAAAGCGTACTACAACCTTCGGATACGGCAAAAGATGAATTCCTCAGAACTCTAAAGGAAGAGACTCCCCGTCTCCTACAACTTATCATCCTCCTTCCTGTTTTGATCTGGAGAAAAAAGCCCCTAGTTTCGGTTTAAGGTGTCATACAGATCGTACAGTTGAAACAAAAAAAGCAATCCCAGGTCCTGGATCTTACAACCCTTATAGCCCTATGGGCCACCGAGGACCTAAGTTTACATTTAGTCCAAGAATAGAGCACCGAATGAAAGCATGTACCCCACCGCCTGATAATTATTGCCCAAATTTTAATCTTGTAGAAAAAGCAAACTATTCAGCAATTGGCTTTGGGATTGGTGATCGAAGCAAATCTCCTTTAAGTAGAAGAGAATCAAGTCCTGGGCCTGGAACTTATGAAATCCCGAGTGGATTTCGATCTAACAATTCACGTCCAGGAAGCCCTGGAAGATCGGTGACCCCGCTGCTATCAAGAAGGCATTCTACTAAAGCTAAATATTAAAAAATGTTATTAATACACATTAGAGTCCAAAGCAGATGTATTAAGTGACCGGTTAGAGTTCCTAGAAGTGCCGTCAGTGTTTAATGCAGATGCGTTAAGAGATGCGGTTCCTCGGCGCGAGGAGGAGTTGAACCCGATGTTAAAGCTGAACGAGCTGTTTGGGAACGGTTTTATGTCTTTTTTCATTGAAAATGAGTCACGGCTGCTATCAGATCTTCTTGACACATCTGTATTCGCTCTTATAAAATCTCTTGGTACTTTTCCGTTAAATTTGCTTAATAGCTGGTCTCTATCTTTGCTAACTTTTTCATATTCTCTATTCAGATTTTTTATTTCATTGTCTCTAAGCTTTATAAAATTTTGCATTCCAGCGATTTCGTCTTTTACTTCTTCCAGCTCAGTCCTCAAATTGGCTTGCGCAATTTTGTATTTGACTATTTGGTTTTCTAAGTCTATTCTATTTCCTTTGGATTTTCTAGTGATTTTTTTTATTTTTTTTTTTAAATGATAATTTAGGGGTGTCTCCCTGTACTTTTTCATCCTCCAATTTCTGGTACTGGTCAGATTCCTTGATTTTTACGATTTCATCAGATTTTAATTTGAGTGCTTCATCTCTTTCATTGACGGATATATCAATTTGCTGGCTTAGCTGAGAGATTTCTTTTTGAAGCTTCTTTACATTGCTGTTGAAGAGCTTTTCTTGATTGTTGTATGAAAATAATTGAGAATGGATTCGCATGAATTTGTCTTGGAGAAGATCGCTAAATAAAGAATACTTGTCAGTTGGCTTGTATAGATTATCTGAGGATGAAGAAGAGTCTTGCTCTAAAAAATATTCATAAGCTGCTTCTTGGAGAAACTCCTCGAAACTTGAGTCAGACATTTGATAAAAAAATAAGTATTTGAAAATTGTAAATATGACTGATATTATTGTAACTTTAAAAACAGAAAATTAAAATTGTTTTCGAAAGAATGGATTTCTAAATCAAGATGTAAAGTGCGTAAAGATGATTTTAAAAAAAATCCTATAAGCAGATGCAATAGCTACCAAAATTTTATAAGAAATATAGAGATTTCTTCATATTTAATTTAATGAAACGTGAACAATAAAGTTAATTAAATCCAAGCCCAGGAGACTTGCTTTTATCATAGTTTAAAAAATGTATTATGCAGACAAAAAAAGATTTATCTTCAAAATAAATAAAAAGAGTCTTTCTTAAAACGGCTATCTATTAAAATAAAGATTTTTTTATTGATTATGATTACTATTTTATATTGCTACTTAAAATCTATAATTAAAATATGGCTCGATACTGCTTGGCCTCTCGGCCAAGCAGTATCGAGCCATATTTTAATTATATCCGGCAAGGTTTTGCTAGCGAAGAAATGGACAGCTATGCTAGATAACTAGCCCTAGTCTATTTTCCGAGTTAGATTTTACCTCAAGGGAAGGGAGACTTGGAGTTGGAAAGGGGAAGCCCAGCAAAGCCCCTTTTTTAGGCCATTTGGGCAGCTCTTTAGCGAGAAACCAGGAGTTTCACCCTGGGCTACAAGTTTTACCCTTTTGCCGAAAGTCGGCCAGAAATTCCATTTTTTGAAATTTCTGTGCAGGCAACCTTTCGTTGGCGTACGGCATGAACCCAAACTTTCCGACTACGGGGTGTATGTGCAGGCCCATATCCGTAGGAGCGAAACTTTTGAAGGCCGTGAGACGATTGATGGCGAGCAGGCGAGTGGAGCATTATGGAAGGGAATAAGGGCTTTCGGGCCCCGACAGGGAGCTTTTCGATAATCTTAATTAACATTAACATTAACATTTATATTGCTACTTAAAATCTAAATAGTTTATTAGATCCATTTATAAGTTTAATGAAATCTTTAGATTATTCATTAATGCTGATTTTTTCTTGAAAACAGATTCCGATGCGTTCATAATCAAAATACTATAAAAATGGGCTGCACCGATAGCCGATCTGGCTTAAGTAAAGAAGAAAGAGCGATCGTTGACATGGAAGAGCTGCTTCACTACTACCAGAACAACTGCAAAGCTATTGATTTCTATATCCGCAAGTACTCATACGCAGGGGAGATTAATCCAGAACAGTGGCGAGATGTTGTAAATCATCTCAACCTCAAAGTAGAAAATACTGCTCAAAACCCAAAAGTCGTCGATTTTTACTCTTCATTTAAAGGAAACGAAGGCAGGCTGCCTCAAAAGCCAATGCTGATACTTGGAATTATGCTAGGATCTGGAGCTTCTAAGGATAAAGCCAGACTTTTATTTGAAACTCAGGATGTCAGAAACTCTAAAAGTCTTTTAAAAACTGATATTCATGAGCTCGTTGACCAAATGGTAGACATTGCAGTCAATAGGCTACCTAATCTAATAGTTACTAACCCTCAAATAAGTGAAGAAGATATCAGAAACTACGTTACTCAGCTGCACCAGTACATTGACAAAGCCAAAGCTTTAATATCAAAAAAATTCATCGGTGAAGAAACAAAGGCTGAAGAATCTACAGTTACATTGGCGGCTTTTGAAAAAAACTTTATTGATGAGTCCAACGCAACACTTTTAACTCCTTATGGGTTGAGAATGTTTATTTGGAGACTTAAGCCACTTGAAATTAAGTCTAAAAAAACGAAGGAAGAAACAAAACGTGAAGCAGCCACTAAAACTGGGGAACATAAAGAGAAAAAAGATAAAAGCTCGTCATCTTCGTCTTCATCTTCAAGCAGTAGTTCTTCGGATGAAGAAAAGCATAAGAAAAAAGTAGAAAAGGCTGAACCAAAAGCTGAGGCTGCACCAACAGTTGAAGTTGCACCAAAAGTCGAAGAAAAACCAGCAGAAGCCCCAATAATTGAGAGCGTAGCAGCTTAATTTAGTAGTTTATAACTAATATGGCTGGAGAAAGAGAATATGATTATATGTTTAAAGTAATCATCATAGGAGAAAGTGGAACTGGAAAATCCTGCTTACTTCATTATTTAATTGAAAACCGATTCAAAAAAAACACTAATCATACAATTGGAGTTGAGTTTGGCTGTAAAAGATTGAATATTGGTGGTAAACAGATAAAGCTGCAAGTATGAGATACGGCAGGCCAAGAAAGGTTCAGAAGTGTCACGAAAAGCTATTATAGAGGTGCTGCTGCAGCGCTCGTTGTTTATGATATTACTAATGCAGAGAGTTTTCAGAAGATCCATTCTTGAATTAATGATGTTCGAGCATTAGCAAAGCCAAATATTTCAATTATGGTTGTAGGAAATAAATCTGACTTAAAAAGCTCAAGAGCTGTGAATTTTGTAGAGGCTTCATGCTTCTGTCAGGAGCTAGAAGTCCTGCTAATTGAAGCGAGTGCAGCTACGGGTGAAAATGTGGAAGAAGCATTTAATAAACTTGCAAGCTCTGTATTAACTAAACTTGATGGTAAGCAGCTTGAGCATACACAAGGAATTCAGCCTGGTCCTGGAAGATTATCAACTATTCATGATAGATCTTGCAGCTGCTAATCTTAAATTTGGATTATCAAAAAAGATTTTGATATTTTCAAGATTGAAGACATATATAAAACACTAATTAATTGGCCATAAATTCCTGCAAATAATAAGATCTGTAGTTTTTTTTATAAAATAATTTAATGATCTCGAATAATTCCATTTCAAATAATGTCTTTTGATGCAACTTTCCTTTTAAATTTTCATTACAATTCTTTGAATTTTCTATGCGCATCTTTAAAGATTAATTTTTAGCTTAACAAATCTAAAAAATTAAAAAAAATTATAATTATCTGTTATTTTTTAGTTATACATTGTATTAAAGCAGCAACTAGCAGTCTCTCAAAAAACGCATAAGTTTTTTATCACACATATGCTTATATCTGTTTTTCAATATAAATGGTGGATTTCCGCAAAGTTATTGGAATTATCCTAGTTGTCAATGTAGCACTTCTTTTATTTTTCCACAGTTCTGGCACTGGATCTCCTATATCTTACCAACAAAATCTTGCTCCTTTATTTGAAGACAAAAAACCATGGCCAGTTTATCTATCACCTCAATGGGATGAGTACATTTCTAGCTTAAATCTTACAGGAACCTTCCAAAACATAATAAAAGACTCAACCTACTGCGACAAAGTCAAGGAATTCCAAGAAAAATATCCAATTCCCCTTGGTCCTGATAAAATGCCATCAAAAGAGAATCGAGTTGTTTATGCTGACTACACAAAAACAATGTTTGTCCACAAAGTCGTCCAGGAGAAATCAAGGACTGTTTTGACAAACCATTACTCAGGAATGAAAGACACCCCTGATAAAGAATACTTGAGGCCTGACATCACAATGTTTTATCATCTCACAAGTGGATATCACAGGAACTTCAAAATTGGCAGCCAATTTTTATGCCCTGGCCAGCTTTATAACCACATACCTGGGAATGCTTATTTAAATTTCAAAGATTTAACTGCTTTAGCATTCAGAGAGTATGGGAAATATTATGAAGGAAGAGAAGAATGCTTTAATCCTTGGGCCGTGACGCCTCACACATTGGTATTAAATGACAAAGAACAATGCGAAGAATTCGTTGAAACATTGAAAAACG
Source organism: Blepharisma stoltei (assembly GCA_914767885.1). NCBI lineage: Eukaryota > Ciliophora > Heterotrichea > Heterotrichida > Blepharismidae > Blepharisma > Blepharisma stoltei. Next base: position 314,862 of record CAJZBQ010000051.1, read on the forward strand.
ACGCTAACCCAGACAAAATCAAATGGATTTATAAGAAAGCTAGATACAGTCATAATGGCAGTGGGCTACAAGTAGTCGACTCACAAATTGCAAAAGAACTTTTAGAACTCTACAGCAAGCCTCAAGGCTGTGACAACAAAGACGACAAATACCTTGCTCAAAAATACATCCCAAACCCTTTCCTTATAAATGGTAAAAAGTTTGATTTCAGGGCTTATATGTTTATTGCCAGCACAGACCCTCTTATGATTCTATACCACGATGGATTTCTCAGAGTCTCGATGGCAGACTATGACGAAGACTCCACAAACCCAGCTGCTTACCTTACGAACACCCACGTCACAGAAGACTATTTGAAATCCCAAAACATGACCCAAGAAGACTACAACCGGTTCATGGAAGACCAAGGCTGGGACTTTGACCACTTCGAAAGATACATGGTAAACAACGGTTTTGTTGACAAAAACTGGATGAATAACTACGTGAGGAGACACATCAAATGGGCAATGCTGCATATAGTCAGGATGAATTTAGACCATTTATTAATCCACCCTGGTGTCTTTGAGATATATGGCTTAGATTTCTTATTAGACGAAAATTTCAAACTGTGGTTCATTGAGCTGAACTTGACACCTTCAATACAAGGGACTTCTAAAGAAAAAGAAAAAGTCAATAAGAAGTTTGTAAGCGACCAAATCGACTTAGAGTACGCCAGAATGTATGGGGCTGATTTCGATGGGATTTTAAAGACCACAAATTTCCATTGGATTTTTGACGGCAGAAAAATTGGGATGGAGAGGTACCATGGACTGGTTACTCCAAACTGCGTTTAAGTAGCAGAATAAATTAATTTACTAATATTAGAGTTTAAGCAATTGAAGAGTTTTATTAAAAGCAATTCCTACCCAGTTCGGCTGGAGCGCTGACCAATTCAAGTTTACGATTTCTGCTTCTGAAACGTAAACCATCATTGGTTCCCTCACTTCTCCAAGATTCCTCTGTAGGTCCCAAATCAGAGCTTGCCGGTCATCTCCGGCTGTGCAGACATAGCAGCTTTGATTTGGAGACCAGGAAATGGTATTTACAAAATTCTGATGACTGTGTAGTTCTGCAATCGGCATGCCTGGCGACCTGATATCAATTATTGTTACGCTCAATGAATCCATCATGATCGTCGCAATAAAGTTCGGGTCCATTTTATTCCAAGCTAGCCTTAACAAAGGGTTGTATCCTTGGCTTTCAAACAAAATTGTACACTGTTCCAAGCTTCTTAAGTCAAACTTCCTGACTGAGCCATCAGCTCCTACACTGGCAAAAGTAAAAGGGTCATGGCCAAATGCAATATCATTCACTTCTTTTGTGTGGGTCAAGATCTGCTTCTTCATTGCCTGCTTTTCTAAGTCCCAGATAGTACAGGTAGAGTCAATGCTTGCGGTTCCTATCATGGAAAGGTCATGCTGATTTCAATCAAAACTTGTCAAAGGTCCACAATAATCACTATGCCGGTTATTTATGAGAGTTGATACCATTGTGGCTTGATTTTCTTCATATTTTCATAGGCGTAGATGATCACTAGAGGATGCCATTAGGTTAGGATGCTTGCCTTCTGTGTCAGGAACCCACATAATTTTGGTTGGAGAGTATGCATGCTGAATTGTCGTTTTCAAGTCAAATTTATTTTCTTCTGGATTCAATTGAACTATTTGTATTTCATTATTTGTGGGTTTCATAAAAAAATAATAATAAATTTATTATTTTTTTTAATTTTTAAAAAAAAATTTATTATTTGTATCTTCTATGAATGAGCCTAATCCAAGCAAAAAGGGGTATTGAGGATTACAACAGAAATTAAATGCATACACAAACCATGGTGCGACATACGAATAAACTTCACTTGAAGAATTTGTGTTATTTTCTGTATTGAGATCTCTGCTATCTCCTGAAGATCTTTGTGAGTTGTTTATCATAGATTATTATTATTCTGAGATATGAGTCTTAAATGATATTTATATGTCAGTAACTAAAATATAGATTACCTATTATTATGAAACTTTGATATTACCTCCTTCGTAACTAAATTTATTTAATAATCTAACTTGAAGAAAAAATGACTACGGCAGCATCCCCAGCGTGATCACTTACAGGCCGCCCACGCACAGAAAAATCAGCAGAAATCCCTGGACCTGGGACTTATGTTTCTTCAGCTGAGCTTAAAGAAAAAGCTCCAAGCTATAGCATAAGCAAGGCTGAAAGGATTTCATCAGGGAAAACTGCCACCATTGTTGGTCCTGGAGCTTATAATATTCCAAGCTCTCCTAAAGGACGAAAAGCTGTTTTTGGATCAGCTAGACGAATTACAGTTGAAATCACTAATAAAAATCCTGGGCCTGGCAACTATGAACAAAAATCGAAAATTCAAGAAGGCCCGCAATATTCAATATCAGGGAGAAAAGTTCAAGAAACAAAAGAAAGCCCTGGCCCAGGGAATTATGACGCTAAGGATACCGTGCTTGAAAAATCTCCTTCATATAAATTTGGAACAGATAAAAGAAATGTGGAATTTGATAAGAATAAGCCGAGCCCAGGGCCTGGAACATATGAGTTTAATCCAGAATTCACTAAAATGGGCTATAAATTTGGAAATGCCAACTCCTATTTAAATTGGGGCAAAGTATCGATAAAATTTCAATTTTTTGTACACTAAGCCCTAACGAACGAATTTATTTAGAGGTTGTGTAAGACCATTTATAGCGTAGCCAAAACCGCGAGTATCAATGATAATAAGTAGAATACTGTTTAAACTAATAAATAAATTTTAAAATTTAAAATAAAGCAAATATTTTATATCCTTCAAATGAAAACCCACCTTTTAAATTTCAAGAGGTTGCTTTGTTCCAATTTAAAGAGGGAGTAAAAGAGTTGTTCTTAGCAGAGAAAATGTTCCAGGTCCTGGGGCATATGAATTGCCATCAGATAGAGATAGAAGGGCGTATTCGTTGACAAGCAGGTCAGAAGCTAAGCCAAAAAATAACTCACCTGGGCCTGGAGCGTATGAAAGTGTATCAGGATTTGAAAAAAGATGCTATACAGTTAGTAGAGCAAAGAGATTTATGTCAATGACTCAAACAGAGCTTCCTGGTCCAGGGGCTTATGATGCTTTTCTTTATAAAACATATCAATATACGCCAGGTACAAGAACAGGAAATCGTCCATCTATTCATCCTATAATAGATACTCCTGCCCCGTGGGCATATAATGCGAATAAACAGGAATCTGGACCAGCTTTTAGTATTAAACCTCCTCTTTTTAAGCAAATAAAATGTTTTTTATATAACTATTCATAATAAGCAATAATTATTTAATACTAATTTAATTTATTTTAAACAGCTTCATTTTTAAATTTCGAAGTAAATTAACTCTTTTGCTTGTATGGAACATTTTTTGCTCGCTCAGAGAGGGTAAGCAAAAATATAAGATAAAATCAGAAGCGTACCCAGGACCTGGAGCTTATGAAGCGAAAAATAGTCATAAGTCACAGAACCCTATAATTGGGACCACCCAAAGATTTATGCTGAGTGATGAAGAAAAATTAAGGAGAAGCTTGCCAGGTCCAGGAATTTATAATCCAGCTACTAGATCAGCGGAGTCGCCAAGATGGGGTTTTGGAAGTTCTAAACGAAGCACTAGGAAAGAAAGCAATCTTCCAGGGCCTGGGCATTATGATTTTAAAAGCTTTATAGATGAAGGTCCTTTAGGAGCGCTGAATAGAACCCAATAATTTTAACTCTGATAAAATGCTATTAGTATTGCCTTTGTCCTTTAGATTTATCATACCAAATCCTGATTTCAAATAAAATATTAGACTTACGATTTCTGTGCCAAAAGCTAAAAAAAGACTACCATAATTTGGTCTGCATTGAAATGCTTAAAATACCCATGATATTTATACCAGTAGTCCTTAATTTTTAATTAAAAATCGATTTTTACTTGGATTTTTTCTAATTTTTCTGCTGTTTTGAATAATTATTACCTATTGAAATGCATTCCATAGACAAAATTGATGAGCGACTTTTCCTAGGGAATGAAGCAGTTGCAAACAGCCTTGAAATTCTCACAGAGCATGGAATAACACATATTCTCATTGCAGCAAAAGAACTTCAGCCCCACTTTGAAGGCTCATTTGTATACAAAAAAATTGATATCTATGATCAGTCAAATGCTGATATACGGAAGTATTTTGGAGAATGCAACCAATTCATTGATGAAGCGATTTCTAATAATGGTAAAGTTTTAGTTCACTGCTATCAAGGTATTTTATAATAATAAAAGGGGAATTATACGATGGAAGCTTTGGCCATTAGATTTTTGAAGATTTAGGAGTTTGCTGCTTGTAGCTCCTAGGAGGGAGACTATTAGGTGGAACACACGAAAGAGTCAAGTACAGAGCGAGACAGCACGCCCCGTGAGGCTTGGCAGTGCACGAGAGGCCTAGTTGTTAGAGCTTCATGACATCTGATAGTTGGTGAAAAAAAATGGCTTGCAATATCACCAAGCTCTGATTAAAGGGCGGTTGAATTATATCATACCTAAGAATCCAAAACACTAATTAATACATAAGTTATCAAGGCATTTCAAGAAGTTGCACTATAGTAGCTGCTTATTTGATTTATAAGAAAGGCTACAGTTGTATGTATACGCTGGACCTTATTAAGAAAAAGCATCATCAGTGCTGCCCAAATGATGGATTTATAAAACAGCTAGATGAGTACTCGCAAAATCTTAAACACATAAACCCAGGACTTGAAGAAATAAAATTTTCAAAGTGCCACTGCGTTGTATTTTAGACAGAAAAGAATATCTAATTATCAATCATGTAAGCAAGTTCATAATATATATGCTGCCCTATATTAAATACTGGAAAACCTACTATGCTATGGCTCCCATTAATAAATAAAAACTTGCTTAGATCCTAAATATGCAACTGCAATTATCTTAATAAATGAATATCTCCTGTCTACTTTCTTCAGTGAATGTAATGTCTTTAAATGATCGCAAAAGATGTATATATCAATATGATCTAAATGGCCAAATATGATGAAATTGCTGTCTCCAAATAATAATGAATTCAAATAATAATTAAAATCAATTAGTTTAATAACTTAGAGAGCTACTAGAATAACAATCAATAAAGCAATCAAAATGACTATGCAGCAAAACATGAACCCATCAGCTGATTTTATGATCAATTCTTTCATTCTAGCAGTAGAGTTGTTAATTTTCAATTGGTTGTGGTCGACGTTTTTGTCCACATCATCAAGCAGCTGTGCGTGGACGTCAAGCTCGTCTCCGATATTTTTTGCAGCCACCACAAGATTTTCGCTGGTACCCACAATTGCATCTTCTAGAGCACTTTGGTTTTTGATCATTTGTGACTGGGCTGATCTCAAGTCCTTGTTGCTGAGGTTTCTTGTGTCCGTAGTTTCCGAGCTGCCATCTCGTTTAAAATTTACGCCAACTCCTGCCTGGACTATTTTTGTGCCTTGCCTGGTTTTTTCGTCAATTTTGGCGAGCTCTCTTTCAAGTTCAGCGACTTGGGCTTTTCTTTTATCGATATCTGCGTTATTTAGCTTGTAACGGGAGGGTTCTGCTTTGTAAGCTTCAATCATGCGAATCAGGCCATCTATATCGACAGCGAGCTCCTGTAGGCCACCTCGTAGTTTTGCATCTAGCCTAGAAGTGACTTCTCCATTTAGAAGCTTGCGGTCTCTTTCTGCAAGGTCTATATTCAGCTGATTCTTTACACGAGTTGCTTTATCGAGGTCCTTTAAGAAATCATCCATTTATTCTCCCTATTACAATTTGATCAAAGCTTAAAGTCTTTATGCTACACATACATTTGAATTAATTTAAATTGATATTTGATATATTAGGATAATATTTTTAAAAGCGATTATTTAAAGGGTATTTGCATAGCTTTGCTAACACGATTTTGTAAGGAAAAAGAAGGAAATTGGAAAAGGTGTAATTGCAAAAGCTCAAGGTGATTTTAAGACTGAGAAAAGCCTTTTGAGGGCTCAAGTTTTGAGAAATCAGATTTCGATATATATCTCTGGTGATTAATTAAAAAAATTATTTCAAGAAATTGACTTGAAGAAATTTCCACATGCTGAAAATTATAATATATGCTTAAGTATTTTTCAATGAAAATAAGACAAATAATTATCATTTGAGGAATTTTGTCGCTTAATCCAAATAAAAATTAAATAGGAAATAATGGCGAATAATATTAATTGTCCCTTTATCAATAAATAAATGAATAAATATCATTAAGTCAGGGAAGTCGAATTAATAGCAAAAATATAAATGAATAAATATCATTAGCCAGGGAAGCCGCATTAATGGCAAAAATATTGTAAAGCGATAATGCTTTATTCAAATTATTGATAATTGAAATAAAAATATTAACAGTTGATATCTCTAAATAATTCTAATAAAATTATGAAAAATCGATCATAGTGTTATCTAAGTATTAAAATTGTCGAAAAAATGGTAAGATTTTGATTAGCAATTTTAATAAAATTCTCCACCTTTTAGAAGCATTAAATATGAAATTCTTCTCATTTTTCTTATTTTATGCAGCAGCTCAAGCAGCCTCATAGAATGCCAGAATGAATGGGAAATAGCTTTTAATAACCATAAAACTGATTCTTTATCAAAAAACTCAAAAAATGATAGCTTTTTCTGGTTTTGATATAGACAGCTTTGGAAATTATGGTGAATAAATATTCACGCCTGATCTTCAATATACAATAATTAGGCTTACTGAGACTCCAACAAAGCCCATTACCTTATGCAGCCCAAAGATCTGCGAAATTGAAGGCTATTATGGGATTTTGCAAAGTAACTCCGCAGTATCTGAGTACAAGATAAGCGAAGTTATTCATTCTCAAACTAGCAAATTCCACTTGCTAGCCCCAGATGTATGAATTTCAGAAGAATTTAATGATATAAGTATAAAAATTGTCGAAAAAATGTTAAGATTTTGATTAACAATGTTAATAAAATTCTCCATCTTTTAGAAGTAATAAATATGAAGCTTTACTCATTATTCTTATTTTATGTCGCAGCTCAAGCAGCCCTCATAGAATGCCAAAATGAATGGGAAATAGCTTTCAATAACCCTAAGAATGATTCTATATCAAAATACTCAAAAATGATAGCTTTTTCTGGTTTTGATATAGACAGCTTTGGAAATTATGGCGAATGCATATCCACGCCTGATCTTCAATATACAATAATTAGGCTTACTGAGACTCCAACAAAGCTCATTACCTTATGCAGCCCTAAGATCTGCGAAATTGAAGACTACTATACAATTTTGCAAAGTAACTCCACAGTATCTCAGTACAAAATAAGCGAAGTTATTCATTCTCAAAAGAACAAATTTCACTTGTTAGCCCCACTTGTATGAATTTCAAGAGAATTTAATGGTATTTACTCTGATATTCCTACAATTCTCATGATTATTTTCATAACTTCAATCATAGCCATAACTTTATATGCTTCTGTAAAAGACCATCAGTTAACTAATAAAGAAAAACCATCAGCTTTTCTGAAATATTTATTGTGTTTTTCTCTCCTTCGCAATTTAAAAATGCTTCTTAGAAGCAGAAGTAGAGATAAGTTGGGAAAAAAGGATCCTTTAGAGCTGCTTAATGGCTTGAGAGTATTAGCCAATGCATGGATTATCTTATATCATACCATACGCTATATGTGGGTAGGCGGCGTTATTTCAAATACCAAACAATTTGCAGGGAATGTCAGCCCCAAAACTATGATTGTTGTTGATGCACTGTTCGCTGTTGATATTTTCTTTTGGATTTCAGGCTTTTTATGCGCCTTTTTACTGCTTAGCGAACTTCACAAGACCAACAAATTGGACTGAAAAATGGTTTATGTCCATCGAGTCTTAAGATATCTCCCTTTAAACATTTTTATGATTTGGTTTATAATGTCACTTTGGAAGTACATGGGAGAAGGCCCCCTTTGGAGTCTTGGGGAATATACATTTGAAGGGTGCAAGGAAGTCTGGTGGTCCCATATTCTTTTTATCAGTAACTTTTATCCAAATGGATGGGGAAATTACTGTTCAGGTCCTTCTTGGTCAATTACTGTGGATATGCAATTCTTTATAGTGACTATCCCTATGATATATATTTATACAAAAAATAGAAAAATTGGATGGCTTTGCTTGATTTCCTATGTCCTGGTATCGGTTATAAGCTCAGGATACATAACTTATGCATTAGATATGAACGCAGTCAATGCAGCGCATGGGAACCATGATAAATGGTCCTATTATTATTACAACAAGCCATATTGCAGAATTGCGCCATATGCTATTGGCACTTTGACTGCTTTTATTGTTTTTTCTTATAGAAAGAATAGAGAAAACGGGACTTATTATGATAGATTCTCAGTTTCTATAGCAAAAGCAATAAATAATAATTTGTGTCGGTATACTCTTGCAACAGTTGGGATTTTGTTAAATGCTTTAGTGCTAATGGGTCTCTACGATACCTATAGATTTCCTGGAGAAAACAATGAATATCCATATTGGAGCAAGTGGCAAAATATTGCGTATGTAGCACTAGCTAAACCTTTATTTGGATTTGCGCTTAGCTGCATTTTTCTGCCTGCCTTTTTAGGATACTTTAGATTTTTAACGAAATTTCTTTCCCTAGATTTTTGGGCACCATTAGAGAGGTTGACATTCTCTGTCTATATGGTTCATTATTTAATTATGTTTTATTACTACAGACAGCAGACTGAAGCATATTTTATTAGCGATAAAACAATAAATGCAAACTTTTTGAGTTTTATGATGATTTCTTATATAGTTGCTGTGCCTCTTGCAACTTTGATTGAAATGCCTTTTAATTCATTGGAAAAGACATATTTCTCGAAAGAACCAGCCCAAGCTTTAAATAATAAAAAAACTGAATAATTTCATTTTATAAGTCTAATTAAAATTCTATTGAAAATTATGAATGAGAGCTAATAATTATTAGGAATGATCCCAACTCAAGCATGTGTATTCAAGGAGGCAGCGATAATTAATAATCTTCTAGCCAAATACAAATAATAATAAAATTCTTGAGTTTAAGTTTTGTTAGTGAATGAAAAAATGTTTATAGGCTAAATTTAATATTTATAATTATACCTTTATTTTAATTTTTTATTTTATTACAAAATGGTAACGGCTGTTGAGTAGGCAATTTAAATGGATTTGGAAATCTATTCTTTATATGAATTTCAGCTTTTTTGCGATTCCAAATCTCTGAATCCTTAAATTTTTGTATAATAAAGGAATTAAATATTGGCATCCTTCATGTGTTTAATTGGCAAATTCAATAATGCCCATTATTTTAAAATATTTAATTTTTCTATACATAAAGGTAAATTAAATTTATGCATTTAACATTATATTTTCCAATACAAAGTTTAATTACCAATTTTATCTTATAAATCTTAAATAGCTATCCTATTTTTATATTATTAAACATAATGTCGCACGATTACGATAAATGGTGGGAAGAAGAGGTCAATGAACGGTATGCAGTCTTCAGAAAATATTTGCTAGGAACATTTTGATTAATAGGCATTTTCTGGGTAACTTTTGTGATTCTGAGCCCAGAAAATTTTAGAATTTTCTGAGACATGATACCTCATGTTTTGGTCAATTGAGGAATGGTATGACTTTCAAGAATAATTGGTCGTAAAGGAACTTACTCCCCCTTGTGAGCAAACAAAAATGTTTTTAATATAAAAAAAAATTGATATGTAGATGTTAATAATTATAATGAAATCTCTAGCTAATTCTGTTTAATTTTAAATAGCTTGCATTTTAAAACATAAATTTCTCAAATTAAATTAATTTTTTGCTTCTCAATTTCTGTTATTCGATTTTTTTTAAATTTAAAAAAAAAAATTATATAAAATTTATATACAAAATTTTTAAAAAAAATTAACCCCCCTCTCAATAAATATTTTTGTCCGCTCACTGAGGGCGGGAGTTATGAAAAATCTGCTTATACAGTTTTTCACACAGAGTACTCGTGTGTGATTCTTTGGTATCTATCGCTAACCCAATTAAAGAATTATTTAGTCTTATGTGAGATTCTGTCAAGTATTTATATCAATGCATTCGAGCTTGCATTTATCCAAAGAGCATGGCTTAGAAACTTAATTATAGCGAAACATATGGTTATGTGGCATTACATCAAATACTTGACAGGGGAATTAATGTTAGATGCTGATATTACACCTCATACTATAGCAGCAATCTGTTTCCTGCTCTATAACTTTATTTCTTATTATCAGATATCAATATCATATGAGAGGTATCTGAACCGAGTACAGAAGAATTCTGCAGAGAGCCATTTAGAAGTAATAATAAGCGCTTTTCCTGATGGAATTTTAATCCTATCAGACACTTTTACAGTAGAATATGTGAACTCTAATTTGACTTCATTATTGAACTGTTCCTCTGAAGAAATTAAAGATACACTTGCAAATATAAAATATTGCGAAGGCAAAAAATATTCCAATATATCAGAGTCAAGCAATTTATTCAAGGACATAGAAATAATGCTGAAGCAAGATTTAAGAGAGCCAATAATGCTTGGCGTCTCATTATGTAATGGTAACAATATTGAGTGGAAAGGATGAAAAATAAGGTGAGGAGAGAAAAATGCTCTTTCCTTAACTGCAAGAAATATGAACCATATAATACAGCTTGAACAGTCCATTTCTGATAGCAAGCTCAAAACTGTTTTACTAAGATCAGTTTCTCATGAATTGAGAACACCTTTGAATGTTATTTCATTTATTGCTGAAGAGCTCTCTGAGAATCTTTACTCTTATCCGATAGAGATGTCTAAAGAAAAATTAAGAATGATATCAATTTCGACTAAACTTTTATTGACTCTTGTAAATGATTTACTGGATTATTCAAGAATGCTAGCAGGGGTTTTTTCAGTACATAAGTCAAGATTCTTATTGCAAGATTTGATTAAGAATGCTATGGATTTAATTAGCATTCAGGCTAACAGAAAAAATTTGTTTTTATCATTCCAGATTGATCCATTGCTGCCAAAGTATATATACTCAGATCCCTTCAGATTAAGCCAAGTCCTATTGAATTTCCTATCTAACGCTCTAAAATTTACTTTAAAAGGCTCAATTCAAGTAGTCTGTGTGTCAACCATCACAAATAAGTTAAAAGTCATTATAAAAGATACAGGCCTAGGTATTGCTAGTACAAAGCTCAGTACTTTATTTGAAGAATTCAATACTGTTTCAACCCCAAATCTTAATCCTCAAGGCTGTGGACTTGGCCTACATATTTCTAAAATGATTTTAAAAGAGCTTGGAAATGATATAATTTCAGTAGAATCCAAAATTAATGTTGGCTCAACCTTTTCTTTTACTATTGACATTGCAGAAAATACTGAAAACTCTTGATCTGATTCTTCTAATCCCATTATGAATATTTCTGAAGACTTTGAAAACTTAGGGAAAATTTTTTCAAATTATGATGTGAAAAAAGATTCCTCCCGACAAGTGCTTATAGTAGATGACAATGATTTTAACAGAATTGTGCTGGCAACTGTTTTAAGCAAAAATGGGATCACTTTTACAGAGGCTTGCACAGGAAGAGAAGCAATAGGCTTTATTGCTGCTCAAGATGCCAAAGGGACTCCATATAGTCTTGTTATTATGGATGGGGACATGCCTGAAATGACTGGCTGAGAAGCAACTCAGACAATTGTAAAAATGAAAAGTGATGGGAAACTTTCACATGTTCCAGTGGTTATTGGCTATACTGCGTACAGCGCAGAAGAGGACCTAAAGAAGTGTATAGATAGTGGGATGGTGGAGTGTTTGACAAAGCCATGTGATCCAGAGCTTTTATTATCAACGATTAATAAATATATTAGTTAATTTTGTATAAATCTTGCTAATTATTAGATTTATTATTTTATTGATGATTCAAAAATAGAATCTAAATAATTAATTATAAGCCGCATAAAAGGATTTTTGATAAAATATTGCATATGTTTAACCTCAATGTGTGCTTTCTTGAACTACTTTCAATATGCTAAAATATTTATAGTTAGCAGTATTGCTAAAGATAAATATTAAAAACAAATTTTAGCAAAAAAATATCAATCATTAATGGGCAACTACTTTATTTTAATTTGTATTTTATAAATTATAATTTCTCTAACTCCCCCCCCCCCTCCGTGAGCGAACAAAAAAATTTTGTTCGCTCACGGAGGGGGGTTAATTTTTTTTTTTAAAAAAAATTTATATATAAATTTTATAAAAAATATTTTTTTCGAAATTTAAAAAAAATCCTAATTTGCAAAAATTGGGAAGCAAATATTAATTTAATTTGCAAAATTTATGTTTTAAAACGCAATTTGTTTAAAATTAAACAGAATTAGCTCTAGATTTCATTATACTAATTATCACTTATATATCAAAATTTTTTTTCCATTAAAATTTTTTCTATTAAAAAAATTTTTGTTCACTCACGGAGGGTGGGTTTTTGGTCAAAAAAATGGCGATTTTTCTAATGGTTTTGTTCGCTCACGGAGGGGGGGGGGGGGGAGTAAGCTTATTACAATTAATGCTAATTAAATTTAATCAAATCTGAATTTTTTCTTATATTAAATCAAACCAATTAAAATTCATCTGTGGGGCTCATTGCTTCACAAAACGATCCATTTCTAGGCAGCCTTATTCTTCTGGCTAGCAAAGCTTCCCAATCTAATTTTCTAAAGAATGGGTGCCTTTTAATTTGTGAAATTTGGGGTCTCTTAGCTGGATCCCTGTTCATTACTTGAGTTATCAGGTCTCTGGCAGTTGAACTCACATGGGGCGGAAATGATAATCTCGCTTGCTTTATACTTTGAAACAGCACATCAATATCTTGAGAATAATAAGGCGGAGCTCCTGTTAAGAGCTCATACAATAATGGCCCAATTCCATAAATATCTGACGCTTTACTCGCTCCTTTTTTAGCTACAATTTCGGGTGGCAAATATGCAGGAGATCCTGCCATTGTCATTGCAGGGTTGTCTTTGCTTACATTTTCTTTTGCAAGTCCAAAATCTGCAAGCTTTGCATGCCCAGAACTGTCAATCAGCACATTGGCAGGCTTAAGGTCTCTATATATAATTTCAAGCGAATGCAAATATTCTAAAGCTAGAATGACCTCAGCTAAATAAAACTTGGCAATGTTTTCTTCAATTATTTTATTTGATTCTAGCAATCCTAATAAATCTCCATTAGGACAGTATTCTAGTATCAGGTATAAATATTGAGTCGTCTGAAAAGCATAATATAAAGTGACTATAAACGGGTGCTTTAATTGCTTCATAATTCTGCACTCACTGATGGCATATTTTAGTTGCTTTTGTCTTTGAAGGTTAGCTTTGCTTAAAGATTTCATCGCATATTCTTGCTGGTCCCCATTTCTCTTTTGGACTTTATAAACAGTGCCGAAAGACCCACTTCCTATTTGGTCAAGAATCGTAAAGCTATTGAAGTTTATTACTTCATCATTTACTAGGACAGAAGGATTTTCGCTACTTACCGTTTCATCTTCAGCAACTTCTGAAGCAATGCTTTCAGTGTTTTTCTTAAGCACTGAATCTTTAGATCGATGAACCAAACAATAGCTTACTCCTTGCTTAATCCTATTCACCCATTCTTTAGTCAAATCTTGATGCTTTGTATAGTATTTATAAGAGTTTCTTGCGGTCTCAATACTGAAAAAGAACTGCGTTTTGCTTCCTCCAATTACTCTGACGTCCTGAACGTCTGAAAGATTAATAATACACTCTGGCTCGACTTTATCTAAAAAGTCTTCTTTATTAGTGTACCTATCCAATGCGCCTTTGTCAAGATCCATATAAAGAAAAACAGGCCTGTCATGAATAAATAGTGACCCAGTCATCCAAATTTCTCCACAAAATGGAGGCGGCGTTTCAGACTCCTGCTGATATTTTCTTAATTGACACTCACCCAGATATACTGGGAGAAGCGTCAAAATTTCATGATCTTTTGCTAATTCAATAGGGGTTTTGCCTCTTGGGTCTTCAAGAGACATGCAAGCGTTGGCTTCTAATAAAGTCTTTGCAATATCAGCATGTCCTCTTTCACAAGCCAGATGTAGACCTGTTCCTCTAAATTTCGTCATTTTATCTAACTGTAAATTGGGGTGTTCCATTAATGCTTCTACACAATCAGCATGTCCTTGAAAGCAGCAGAGCTGAAGAGGAGTCCATTCGTCTATTGTTACCTTATTAGAGTTCACTCTTCTGCCTACTAAATATGAAATAATTGCACTGTGGCCATAACTGCAAGCATAATGAATCGGTGCTCATAGACATGGCTGTGCTTGGTTGAGCAAATCTTCATCATCGGGAGATTCAGACTCATATACCTCGACTGTTCTCATTAGATCTGCAAGATTTCCAGCCTTGCATGCATCAATGGCTTTTTCTAAAGGGCCATATTCTCTTGTAATTGGGAGATAGTTTTCAAAGCCTAAACTTTCCATATATGTAGATCCGCGGTTTAACTTGCGTTTGGTAGGCGATGGGCAACTGAATTCAAGCTGCTTTACTTCTATTTTAGAGTTTGGCTCAAGGTGATAGAAACTAATTGGCCAGTTATCGCTCATTAATATTTTTACTCCACAGATTTCTGTGATTAAATTGATTTTTACTTGTACAGGACCTATCAAGCTTATAATGGTTTTTTTTAGTTGTGAAATTTCTTGGTGAGGATCTACATCTATAACGAATTGGTTTCTTTTTGAATGTTTACTTGAATATTTCACCAATATTTTCATTTTGATAAAGGAACGTCATATTGAAATGCAAAATTAATTGTAATTTTTTAAAAGCTTAGCAGATTAAACTTAATTCGCATTATGCATTATGAATAAAATTTTAATTTTCATGTAGAAGATTTTATTATATTAATCTTAATAGGCTAATAATAATATTGATTAAATGGAATCCCCGAGGAAAATCAATTTGACGTAAAAAAAAACTGGCTATAATCATCACAAATTAAACTAAATTTTTCATTTTTGCAAGCATAATAGCCTTGCTAAATAATCATTATATTAAAATATATTGCTTTTCCACAAATACTTATTGCTTTATTAATGCCTTATAAAGTTTTTTTATATTGATACATTTCTTACCATAGCTACTTAAATTATGCATTTATAAATGGGAGAGAGTTCTTATAACCTCTGGTGGGAAGAAGAAGTCAACCAGAAATTCCCAATCTTCAAAAAATATTTGGAATCTGCCAGACGAGTTTATGCGATTTTTTGAATCACATACCTTATAATATCTCCTGAAAATTTATCTCTATTTATCAAAACTTTGCCTTACACAATAACTCACTATACAATTTCTTTTACTGTTAGCCTTCTAGAACATAAAAGCCCAGCCAAAAAATTTTGGTTCCCGGTGCTTTATGTTGAATATTGCCAAATCGCCTTATGGGTTTATTCTTTAAGTTTTTGCTCAAGCCATCCTATATTATTCGAAATGCTTGGAAGCTTGCTAATGGGATACTTTGAACTTCCATTCATAAAAAGTAAGCTGCTTACGAATTTAATATTGATCAAGCATGTAATATTATGGCACTATTACAAGTATTTTTCTGGAAATTATAACGATAGCGAATGTATGATTGGTCATGCTGTAGGATTTTTGCATATCCTTGCATATAATTATATTTTACACCAAACTGCCCAGGCAGCCCATGAGAAATACCTTTACAGGAAAGGAAAAGAAAAAGCTGAAAATCAGCTAGAAGTGATTATTAGCGCCTTTCCTGATGGATTTTTTGTTATTTCAGAAGACAATACTATTGAGTATGCAAATATAAAAATGCTTAATTTATTAGCATGCAGTCAACACGAACTACCGCAGATTCTCTCTTCAATTATTTTTTGTCCAGGTAAAAAGTACAGTAATCTTTCACAAAATGAATCTTTAGCTCATCACATGCATGCAATGTTTGATTTGGAATTCAACTTCGAAATAATGCTTGGAATATCGATATCCAGCAATATTAATCTTGAATGAAAAGGGTCCAAAATTTTGTGGGAAAGCAAGCCAGCTCTATTAATAACTGCAAGAAATGCAAATAGCATTATACAGCTTGAAAGGACCATTGCTGAAGATAAATTTAAAACTGTACTTTTAAGGACTGTTTCTCATGAACTTCGAACGCCGTTGAATGCAATTTCATTATTAACAGAAGAGCTAATCCAAGAGCCAAGTACTTCTGAAATTTGTAGAGATAAGTTGAGCATGATTTCTGTGTCTACAAGGCTGCTTTTAACCCTAGTCAGTGATTTACTTGATTTTTCAAGAATGCTGGCAGGAGTATTTTCAGTCCAAAAATCTTGGTTTTCTTTGCAAGAGGTAGTCAAAGGAGCGTGCGACCTTATACATATCCAAGCTAAAAAGAAAAACATTGCTTTAGTCATGAGGGTTGATCCTTCTCTCCCAAGAATCGTGTATTCTGATCCTCTCAGGCTTAGTCAAGTGTTATTGAATTTATTAAGCAATGCGCTTAAATTTACAATGAGCGGCTTTATTGAAATTATTTGTTTGCTTGACAGAAAAAACTATTTGAAAATAATAGTCCAAGATTCAGGGATTGGAATCGATAAAGCAAGCATTGTCCATCTATTTGATGAGTTTTATACTTCGTCTTTACAAGCAATCAACCCTCAAGGATGTGGCCTAGGGCTGCCAATTTCTAATAAAATAGTAAAAGAGCTGGGCAATAGTCACATAGAAGTGGAATCTGCTAACTCCCCATCCTCCATGAGCGAATAAAGTTCTTAAAATCTCTATTTTTTAGGTAAACCAACCCTCTGTAAGAAACAAAAAGTTTATTAATATAAAAATTTTAGGAAAAAATAATATTTTAATATATAAGTGATAATTAATATAAATGAAATGTCTAGTTAATCCTGCTAAATTTTAAACACTTGTATTTCAAAACATAAATTTTAAAACTAAATTAAAGTTATTTCGAATTGGGATTACTCTAAATTATATATATAATTTTTTTAAAAAAACAAAAAATCAATTTTTTTCGCACATGGCGGGGAGTAAAGGAAAAGGGTCAGCTTTTTCTTTTAGCGTCTCGATTTTTGAAGAAAATCAAAGCTTAGATGCTCATCTTTCTGATACAGAAAATAATACTTGTGAAGAAATTAATTTTCTACAGTTAAATACTTCGACAACTAATATTTCGAACCCTCAAGTCCTTATTGTAGATGATAATGATATGAATCGGGCTATTGTGTCATCGCTACTGAGCCATAATAAAATAAATATATTAGAGGCGTGCACTGGAAAGCAAGCAATTAATATGATAATTCAGCAAGATCGTAGCAAAAATCCTTTTAAGGTAATCATTATGGATGGAGAAATGCCCGAGCTAGATGGATGGGAAACGACTAAAATTATAGTTGATTTAAAAAGAACTGGCGAAATTAAATCCATGCCAAATATCATAGGATATACGGCATATAGTTCTGACGAAGATATAAAACAGTGCATTCAATGTGGCATGAAAGAATGCCTAACAAAGCCATGCACCTCTGAAGCCTTGATATCAACCATTCTTAAATATTTGTAAGTAATGCTATTTTAACATTAAACTTTTTACGGCTCAACTCTTTGACAAGAACTAAGGGATTTGCATAAAATAAGAATTTATTTAAAGAACGAGGAGCTTTTTTTTAATACAATAGGGATTTTAGAAGTTTTTTGTTGTTGTCTTCAACTTTAATAGAACAGATAACTCTAAAAGATTATTATATCTCGCTATTTATTTGGAATTACTCAAAAAATGTTCATATTTTTTCTATAATTTTAATTCTTATTTTAATGAGAAAATTGATTCTTTAATTTTAGTGATATGAGTTTCTTATTTATATATTAGTAAAATACGAAGGCTTATAGCTCAGAGCTGCATGAATATTCGGCTATTTTGTTGCGATTTGTGCCATATAATTATATATAAGTTATAGGTATCAAAATACTTATATGAGTACACTTTATACTGCTTTTTCTAAAGCATAATAAACGTTGTTTTTAGAAAAAGAATTTAATATTTATTTCAATGGCATCAGTGAGTATCTTATTTGCTGGCATGAGGGACCACATTGTATTGGGAGAACAGTTCATTCTATTTTCTTACTGAGAGCAGGAGTTTTCTTTTTAATGAAATCCCAACTTTGCTTTTATCTGAAAACTCGAGTTTTGTTCTTTTTTCTAACAAAAGAATGATTTCTCTTTTTGCTGAATAATTGGGTCTATCTTTATTATGAGTAAACAAAATTTTGTACTGCTTGATTTGACTGTAAATTTATATATAAAACGAAGATTTAATTGCAAGCTTATTCTTTTCTTAATGATAAAGCTGATTCTTTATCTTGATGAGTAAATAAATTCTTATTTTATTCAAATCCATAAGTTCTTATCATTAATAGGAGCCTTTTTTACTTTTTTACTTTTTCAATTTTATAATTTATATTAAAGCTATAAAAGCATGCCAATTATATTAGAAAGCAGTTACATTTTAAAAACCTCTTATACCCATAATTTTTTATATATTAATTTACATCTTTCAATTCATGAGAATCTCCTGAAAGATCCAGCCTATGCGCTTTTTTACTATGAAGCATCTCTGACTCATTATGCCTCATAAAGTTGAAACGCTCATCATTTTCTTCAGTTATATGTGACGGCCTCATATTATCTTCTTGTCTCGCATTATTATTATCTTTTGCCTCTGCAAGCTGTGAAAAGTCAATCATTTTCAGCGCTGTCAGCTGTGCTTTTTGCTGATTTTTCAAAAAAATGATGACTCTCAGAAACTGTAAAATGGTTCTCAAAATCATCGCGATTTCCCCACCAATCCCGCCGATGTCTTCATCAATGTCTGAATCCCACAAGCCAGCTCCAATCGCAATTATGCATAGAATAACAATAATCAAATCAAAAATATTTGAAAAAGACTTTCAATACGCATGACAGTTTTGAATATACATACGAACGAAAACTTCGAAGACTACGAGCACTGTAACTAAGCCTTCAAGCAGCCAAAACCACATATTGTCTGGAAATCGGCATTTTGAAAGTAAAGTTCAAACGATGCCGATTCCACAGAGAATGATAACAATTATGTATCCGATTCTGGTGTATTTTGAAAAGTAAGCTCTGTTCATACACAGCTTACAGTGGTTTTGGCTGGTTTTTAAGAGTTGGTTTGTAGACAAGACGTCACTGGGACTATAGAGACCTAGATCTTTTCCATTGTTCATTTTATAAGTGGAAACTCAACTGAGTCACTATATCCCACCAAAATGACAGCCGAAAGCCTTAGAAATAGCTAAGCTCTGCGCATTTGCCCATGAGAAGCCTGTGGCTTAGGCTTAGCCACACAATATAGAAATTATAAATTAAAGAATCAGACTACGAACATTCATCAGTGTGCAGATGACCGTCGTGATAGTTTCATCAGAAATAAATATAAAAATCAGTTTAACTATGACTCTTGAGTACTTCCATAGAGAAAACCTCTCAAGGCTCAGAAAATTCATCATGGAAATTTTTATTATGGTAATTATTTATCCATTTTACCCCTAACGTAATTTAATTTAAATTAATTTATGAGTTATTCAACCAAGCGAAGGGCTCAACGATCTACTATTGGCTTGCCTATAAACGACTTTTTAGAAAGTCTGGACACAAAATACGGCTCAGAAATGACGCTTGACGACGTTTTTGATGATTCCAGAGATTTCAGAGACCAATACCAAATGGGTTTTACGAAAAATTCAACCCCTATTAAAGAGCCTACCCCAGCAAAAATGTATAAAGAAAACTTATATGACACGTTAGGACTGACTCCATCTTGCACAGCCAAAGACCTGAAGGCTGCTTATAGAAACTTGATTATGAGGATGCATCCAGATAAAGGAGGAGATGGTGGTGTGTTTAATAAAATTCAGCTTGCTTATAAAGTATTGTCAGATGAAGAGTCAAGAATGCTTTATGATGAGTTTGGCGAGAGCGCGATTGATATTATACAATCATTTAGCCAAAGGCTGTATTAATTTATTTAAAAATAATATTTAATTACACATCTATCCAGCGGGCTCTTTTGCCATCTTTCCACTCGCCTTTTCGTCTTGCTCCATCTGGGGTCATTAGCCATCCTTCACCATGCTGTTTTCCGTTCTTTCAATACCCTTCGTATTTTCTTCCGTCAACCCACAAATAGACCCCATATCCATGTTTTTTATCATTTTGGTACTCGCCTTCATATTTTCTTCCATCTTTCCATGCATAAAACCCTCGTCCATGCATAGTCCCATTTAGTCAGTCACCTTCATACTGTCTGCCGTCATACCAAGTGTATGTCCCTTTGCCATTGATTTTATTATCGATCCATTGTCCAGTATACTTAGACCCTTCTTTCCAAATATAAGTCCCAAAGCCATGCTTTTTGCCTGCTTTATAGTATCCTTCATATTTGCTTCCGTCAACCCAAGATTCCTTTCCAAAGCCATCTTGGATATCATCTTTTCATTCTCCTTCATACATTGCTCCATTTGCTTGCTTATAAGTTCCTTTTCCATTTGCTTTGTCATCTTTTCATTCTCCGTCATATATGTCTCCATCTACATGCCAAAATTTGCCTTTCCCATGGGCTTTGTTGTCTTTTCATTGGCCTTCATATCTTGCTCCATCAGGCCAAGTCTGTATGCCGTAGCCGTCTCTAAAGCCTCCTTTCCATTGGCCGACATAGACAGCTCCGCTTTTAAATCTGTAAGGAGGTCTGTCTTCTCGTTCAGGAATTCCAGACTGTTTCCCTAAAATGGTTTCTCTTGATTCTTCAGCAGTAAAGTACTTGCCGTTCATTCTTTGTTTTTTGCGAAGGTGTGAGACTAATTTTCGGTCTTGGTGTCCTCGCCACATGGCTTGGATTTTTATGATCCTTGGGGTGTACTTTTTAAGTTTTTGCAGCAAATCATGTGGAATTTCTGATTTAGCTTTGCTTTTACTTCTGGCTGTTGCAGTGGTTTGGTTTTCTAATATTTCAAGCTCAGTTTTTAGCTCATTTTCTCTGTTTGCACATGAGCAACTAGAACAATTAACTCCCATTTACTAAATATAGCGGGTGGTTTTAAGAAATGGAATTCAAATGCTATTGAAAAAATCTTTTATTTTTAAGATTGAAAACTATATGTAGCAAATATTGAGTTTGCTTTTGAGTTTTTTTTATTCAATTTTAAGATAATTAAAGGGAAACAATAGATTAAAAATTGAATAATAGCATTTTATTCTTATATTAATGTGCTAAAACTCAAAATAAATGGAAATAATTTAAATAAGATGCTTAGATTTGTGAATATATAAATAGCTTGTGCTGAGCCTGTTTTTTTGGATATAGAAAAGCATTCAAGACTTGTTAACTCGAAAACATAAACATTATAAAGAATAGACCTATTGCAACAGCATCAGGTAACAAAATCGTGGTCAAGATACAAAAAAGCATAAATAATAAATCATTTTTTGTTTAAACTCTTTGAAAAACTTTAATGTCAATATAAAGTTAAAGTCTTATCGCATAAAATATTGAATAAAAATGCTTGGTGAATATAATTTGTATTTTGGGGAATAGCAAATTATAGGCTTCAATTCAAATATTAGGAAAATTCTGGAAATTATATAATAGCTCAATGCTTACTAGTAAAATTATTCTTGTAAAAAAGATTTAACATAGAGCTGTATTTGTATAGAGTGAATGATTACTAACCCGCTCCATGAGTAAGCCAAACCATTAAAAAAATCCCATTTTTTTTGGAAAAAGCAACCCTCTACGATTAAAGAAAAAATTGTGTAATATAAAAAATGTGTTTATAAAATTGCTTGATAAATAAAAAATGTGTTTATAAAATTACTTGATATATAATGAGATTTATTATAATAAAATCTCTATCTAATTCAATTCGTTTTTAAATATTTTGCATTTTAAAACACAAGTTTCCTAAATTAAATTAATTTTGCATTTCAATTTTAACAATAATTTTATTTTAACTTCGAAAAGATCATTTTAATATAAAGCATCAACATGAAATTTTAAAACAATTAACTCTCCTTTTCGTGAGCGAGTAAAATTTTCTTACTTATTTATTAGAGTAGCCTATTCATATCATCTAATATTCTTTGTTTGAACGATAACAATTTAAGACTGCTTTTGATTAGCCTTGCGATATTGAATGGTTTACATTCTTCAAAGATAAGCATTTGCAAGGTTAAGAAAATCAGAAAATAAATTAATCAATAATATAATACAGCCTTTTGTATGTTTTAAATTATTTTATAATTATAATAATGCTTAGTTTTTAGTTCTTACTCCCCCCCCCATCCTTGATCGAACGACTCGTCATCGTTCGATCAAGGATGGGGGTTTTAAAAAAAAAATTTTTTGGGTAAAAAAATTTATATATATATATAAAATAAAAAAAGTATGTTTTTTTTTTATACTTTTAATTAAGAGGGTTAAGAGTATTTAATAATTATTTTTACAGCAAAAAATTGAATTAATTTCATAAAATACCAATTTTAATATTTTTGATTTTTTGGTTACCCCTTTAAAACTTTATAAATTTTGATTTGTTCTTTATTGAATTTTTGATTTTTTTTTTTAAAATTTTAAAAAATCTCTATTTTATTTAGATTATTGAGTTTTTTTAAGCCTAGGTTGATGACTAAATCACTTCGAATGGTTGATTTCGTAGCTTTCTGTCGTCTCAAAGCCTCTGAAAACAATTTCATTAGGCACATTTCCCAAGCTTTTGATAACTATTATATTTTTATATATATAAAAATTTGCATGATATAAAATCGTTCGATCAAGGATGGGGGCTAATTTTCCCAATTTTTAGGAATTTTTACAGTCAATCGTTCAATCAAGGATGGGGGGGGAGTTAGTTAAGATTATTGATAAGCCCCTGCAGGAATGCTTCAGCCACTACTCGCCTTAATATCGCCCCACTGCTTGCTTACCAGTTAGAGCATGGTCTTTTACTGTGCTGCTCTCACGGACGACGAGTGCTTGCACTTGTACCTAGAGTAGAAGACTAGGCCGCTACACCGCACATTAAATGAAGTGTAGCTTCCAGAAAATTCAAATAATTGAAATTTCTGGTCAACAATCGCCAAGACATTAAATCAAAGCCAAAGACGCAACTCTTGATATCGCGCTAGGAAGAATTCCCGATTTACTAGAAGGCACCTAACTGGTCTTGCTGGGACTCCCTTTTCCAACTTTGGCCTTCTCCTCCTATGGGTAAAACCTTGGCCAAGATGTGAACTACGGACAGCCTAATCCGATATTGCATTCCACCAAGCCAAATAAAATCCTTCGAATACACCGTCCCGAACGCCATCCTCACTTCCACAAGGTTCCCTGCTTGCGCCGACTATAATATCTTTACTACAAAAATTAATTTTTCACTTTATTTTTTTTTAAACACTATATATTTTTTATTATTTAGCATAGTCTAATTATATATCTAGATAGAAAAAAGATTCGAACTGTGCACTTTTCCGGTAAAGTCTGGAAATAATCTGACAGGAGTTTTAGTTGTTGGACTGTGAGCAATTGTAATGCCTAAGATTCCCAGTTTGTTTTAACACATGCACTATCTTTGATTTTCCATGTAAATCATTTGACTTTAGCGAATTTCAAAAAAATGGTTACTATATATCAATACAAAATTCGAAATGTGCACTTTTCCGGTGAGGTGTGGAAATAATCTGATAGGAATTGAGTTGTTGGATATTGATTACTTGTAATGCTTTGCCACCCAGCTTATTTTTACATATGCACCATTATTCGATTTCACAATGGCATAGATTGCCTAAGACATTTTTACTTATAAATATATTATTATGAGTTTATAGAATTATTATTTTGCACAAAATGGCATTCGCACCAAAGTTGAAGTAATAATCCAAGGAACTTTGAAGCTTTGAACAGTTGTGGATGAGCATGAAGAGCATCTGGCGGCGCTAGAGTATCCTGAAGAATAACTGAAGGAAGAAGAAGGCACAGAATGAATTCTGAGAAGTAAACACAAAATTATATATGACACATTGGAGGAGCAAGCAGGTGGTGAATTGGATTTTGACTGCCACTTTAGTTTTACAAATTTGGACCAATGCTATTTTGCCACGAAATTCTCACTTTTAAGTTAAGGTAAGAAATAAGCTGTTTTAATTGTAAAATATACTTTGGCTTTATTTTGCCAAGCTTCATGCTAATTATCACCAATATTTTTATAATTAATTAAAATAAATTAAATAAACTCGATTAAGCTAATTTAAAATAAATGAGATTTTATTTTAGCCTGGATTATTCTCAAAATAAGGGGTCTGGTCTAGATATGAAGTCCATTATAACGGCTATTTCTTCGATGATGACGATTTATAAAATTTCATGAGCCATATATAATTATAATGATGCCTAAAGAGCTTCTAGAGGAATGGTGAGATGAGGAAATAAGTCAAAAATTTTCTATTTTACACTTTTTCGTTCGCAGAAATATAGCTATCTGCATGCTTATAATTCCAATTTTTGCTATATATGACCTAAATAGTTTGAGTCTCTGGCTTCAAATATTGATAGTCATGCTTTTTCAAGCAATATCTTGCATTTTAGCAGACTATATCAACACAAATGACACAAGTAAAAAAGCTTTATTCGCAGTATTTTACTCTGAGTTCTGCTGCTTTGGACTATTTTATCTTTCATATAACCAGATGAGAGCCCATGCAGCCCTTTTTGAAATGTTTTGTGCAATTCTTATGATGTCCTTTGAAATTCCTTTAATCCGATGCAGCTGAATAAAATATATAGTAGCAATCAAGCACGTGTTTATATGGCATTATATTGGCTATTTTAGAGATAGTATTGCTTATGATGGGAATATGATTCCTCTTTTTTTTGCTGTGATTTGTGTTTTTATGTACAATTACATGACAAATATGAGGTCAAAAAGTTCTATTGAAAGGTTTCTAAATAGAAAAGGAAAATCAAAAGCGAAGATGAGACTTAGTGTTATTGTTAATGCTTTTCCAGATGGGATCTTTATCATTTCTGATAATCTTGAAATTATGTATACAAATGACAATTTATTGAAACTACTTGATTGTGAGTCAGAAGAGTTTAGGCTTAGGATTATTAAATGTTAAGATCTCCTTACTTAGCTCTATGCCCATGGAAAGCCTTCGAATAATCATATTTAGCTGCGGGGTTTGTCAGCATTATTAATATATTGCTCAGCTCTATGATGGCTGCTGCTTCCAGTTAGAGATAAATTCTCTAGCTAGCATTGATACCAACTATACCCTCTTGGATGTACTTGTGGGAGTGCCTTTTGACACTTAATCTTCATTACCGGATGATAGAGGCAATTCCCAACCATAAAAGGTACAATAATAATGGTAGATCATGTTTTTGGCTTGGCTTTAGGCCCAGTCAAGGATTCCAAGCTCTAAGCATGTCCGGGAGAGAATTGATTGGTGATGTTGCCATTTTACTTGTGTGATGAGAAGAGTTAATTAGAATTATTTCTGAAATCACTTATTGTGATGGCAAAAAATATTCGACTTTATCAAACTCAAATTTATTGATCGAAGATTTACAAGCGATCTTCAGGCAAAACGATAGAAATGAATTTATGCTTGGCATTTCTTATTTTAAAGGCAACAATATTGAGTGAAAAGGACTAAAAATAATATGAGAAAACAAACAGGCATTAGCAATTATTGTAAGAGATGCAAATCATATAATTCAACTGGAGAGATCTATTTCTGATAGCAAGGTTAAAACGGTTATATTGAGATCAGTTTCTCATGAATTGAGAACTCCAATTAACGCCATTTCATTTCTTGTTGAGGATCTTCTGGAAAAGCAAAATGATAATATAAAGGAGGACTGAAAAGAAAAATTGAAAATTATTTCTATCTCTACAAAATTGCTGCTTACACTGGTTAATGATTTGCTTGATTATAGCAGGATGCTTTCTGGTGCGTTTTCAATTAGAAAATGTGAATGCGATTTAAGGAATATAATAGAAAATGCTTGAGAACTTATCAAATTGCAAGCACTGAAAAAAAATATTGATTTGATACTAAGAATTGATCCTACTCTTCCTGTTTATATATACAGTGATCCGTTGAGATTAAGCCAAGTTCTATTAAATCTTCTTACTCCCAGCGATAGATGACAAACAAAATACTCATGAATTTTTATAAATTAAAAATTATAAAATGCTTTTAAATGAACTAGGGCCTAAATAAAATATTGGACATAATCGTTTATTTCTTTCTAAATCTTTAAAATTATTCTAATTTATTAAAAATCATTAAGTTATTTCTTAATTGAGGAGGCGATATTAGTAATGCACTTAAATTCACATTGTGCGGATCAATAGAAGTTATATGTATCTCTACAATGTCAAACCAATTAAAAATTACAGTTAGAGACACTGGCATCGGAATCGACGAAAACCAAAAAAATAAATTATTCCAAGAATTCTGCTCAGAAGTCCTGCCTATTTTAAATCCCAACGGATGCGGCTTAGGCTTGCACATATCAAATAAAATCGTAAAAGAGCTTGGAGGAAATATTATCGAAGTCGAATCCAAAATTGGTCATGGATCTGCTTTTTCTTTCAATATAAACATGTTTCACAACAGCTTGCCTTATGAAATAGCATCAAATGACTACGATGATCTCTTAATGAGTGAAATGCCTAACCTTGAAATAGCGCTTACTCCCCCCCTCCGTGAGTGAACAAAAAAATTTTGTTAATTTTTTTTTTTAAAAAAATTTATATATAAATTATAAAAATAATTTTTTTTCGAAATTTAAAAAAAATCCTAATTCGCAAAAATTGGAAAGCAAATATTAATTTAATTTATAAAATTTATGTTTTAAAAAGCAACTTGTTTTAAAATTAAACAGAATTAGCTCTAGATTTCATTATAATAATTATCACTTATATATCCATAAAAAAATTTTTCTATTAAAAAAAATTTTTGTTCACTCTCTCGGAGGGTGGGTTTTTGGGCAAAAAAAAGCGATTTTTCTAATGGTTTTGTTTCACTCACGGAGGGGGGGAGTTAGTAAGTGTTTAATTATCAACAAAATTAATCTGCCTCAAATCCTGATCGCTGACGACAATGACTTCAATCGACTCATTCTCATATCATTATTATTGAAAAACGGAATCCCTGCGCTAGAAGCTTGCACAGGTAAACAAGCTGTTGACATAATTTTAAAACATAACGTAAAAGAGCATACCTCAATAAAAGTAATTATTATGGACGTAGAAATGCCACAGATGAATGGCTGGGTAGCTGCTCAAAAAATCCATGACATGCATTCTAAAGAAGAAATCAGATTTCTTCCAAATATAATTGGATATACTGCATATAATACAGATGAAGATATTTCTAATTGTTATAAAAGTGGCATGAAAGAATGCTTGATTAAGCCTTGCAGTTCAGAAAAAATAATTTCGACAATTTTGAAATACTCTTAAATTATGGTACTTTTAATAGCTTTGTAAAAAACTGTATATTATGCCTTATTGCAGCAACAAACTTACAATGCCAGCACATTTCTCTGAGCTGAGCATGAACGAGCTGCATTTAATATAATTTCTTTGTATTCAGAAGGAAGTTTCCATTGCTGTAGAGTTTCATTTGTATGTGCGATGATAAAACTATTTGTGGTATCTTCTTCGACTTTGGTTAATCTTGAAAGAGGAATTCTGCTTTCTAGTATGGATTTAGGTCCGAGAGTGTATATAGCTGCGTCTGTAAGAAGAAAGAAACAGCTTGATTTCTGGAAAAAGCCTGGATCTTTTGCTGTTGGCTCGAATATCAAAATTTGTTCACCTATATCCCCATTTTTCACAATCGCTTCTATAATTTTAGGGTTTTTTTCAAAGTTTTTTAGTGTAAAAAGCTCCTCATCTTTTCCCTTTTTCAGTAACTTCAGAGTTTTTTTTCATTCACCAATAATATTTCACGGTAAATATTCATTTTTCATCTCTAAAGCAAGCTGTTGGATCCCTTTAAGCAGATCTCCCATTCTTTCGCATTTTAAACATAAATAGCTTTTATCTTGTATTTTTCTCAAAAATTTAATGATGAGAACCTCTTTGCTTTTTGTCAGATGAAACGATTTTAAAATTTCAATAGGAATCCTCTGAATAAGTTTCAGATGGTTCTTGAGATCTAAGACATACACAGCACAGGTGGTAAACATCAATAGCCTCTCGAATTCATCTTTATGAGTAACCTCAATAATATGCAAAAACCCATCAAGCTCTTCAGCTCTTTCCCCGTTGCACATAGGTTTGCAACTATCTAGGATATCAGCTACTGCTGATTTCTGGTCACGGTTAAGATCAGCTACTGAGTCAAACTCGTATTCTAAGCATTCCTCAAAATTTTCTGGTGATTTTGATTCAACGCTTTTTGGCTCATAATCTGTGGTTTTCGCTTCAGATTTTTCTTCATGTTTTGGCCAGTTTAAAGGGCCTACATATCGGTCCCAAAATGATTTTGGTTCATCATGTGAGATATCTATTTTCTTCTCGTCTTTATTGATCTCATAAGATGACCCATGCGAGTCTTTAGAGTGAGTTCTTCCACTGCAACAGACGTTTCCCATTAAAATTAATTTAAATTCCTAAATTGTCTATCTAAAGAATTGGCGAGTTGGGCTTGAAATTGTGCACTCATCACATCGTTTTGCCCTGCCTGGAATTAGAGGACCTCGGGGTGTATATTTTTTGCCGCATTGAATGCATGGAACCATGTCACTGTATCCTGCAAAGCCGAGATTCCAAGGCATTGGATCTATCCAGAGTGTATGAAGGGTGATGTATTGGCTTGAAACTGCGCTTTTAAATTCTTCAAAAGACATTTTCCCATCTTTATCTCTATCAAATATATCAAAAATTCCTCGAACTTGACTAGCAATTTCATCATCTGTAAGAGCCAGACTTTTTGAGGCACTTGCTGATTTAAGTAAATTAAAAAGTTCATCTCTTTCAATAGCACTGTTACCATTTAAATCATGAGCTCTAAATGCAAACCAAAGCCTTTGCTCAATTGTTCCATTTCTAAGCACATTTAGTCCTATTATGAAATTTTTATAGTCTACGTATCCAGTCCTTTCCAAGTCTAGCGCATTGAAAATTTCTGCTGTGATCCCAATAGCCCTAGGGAATATTTTTCTTATTATTTCTGAAAAGTCCTGAAAAGTAACTTTGCATTCCTGTCCTCCTTTTTTTATTGAATAATTGAAAAACTCATTGTAAATAGATTCGAGGTCTTGAATTGAAATATTGAATTTATTTTGAAGATCTCTAATGACAGCTTCTTTTCCATACTGCACAGAAGTGCGATCTAGCTGTGAGATCCAATCGTATCTTCCAGGACATAAATAGAAACTTACTGGTTATCCCTGAAAAATTGGGGAGTTGATAGTTGTAGCCTGAAACAATTAGCTTGATTTCTGCATAAGGTAAGATAAGAGGAGATGGTATTGGCTTTTGTAGAGACTGTAAAGACTTAAGATATTCTTCAAAGCTTTGCTGGACTGATAAGAAAACTGCGTGTTGGAGGACTTCTTGGTTGTTGATAGTAATTTTGTCACCTCTTGAGTCAATAAATTCAAGGTTTTTGTCAAATCCATAAGCATTGCTGATCTAAATATAATTTACCATGCGTTTTAGTGTGAAGTAGTTTAGGTCATCTTTTTTGAGATTCTGCAGAAGACGGTTATCACCGTTAGGATATCCGTCAGCTTCCATACATTTTATGTGCTAAATAAGCTATACATAGGTTTGAACACAATTCAATATAGTTTCTGCAGTTATTTGGTTTTGAACAAGAAGAAAATAGTTGGCTTGGTGAAGATGAGTTTTAAAGAACGTTAGCACATTGGTCAAATAGTCAACTATAAGTCTGCTGCGGTCATCTCTGTATGCTTGATATATCTTGATGAACTTTTCGAGAAGTCCAGATAAGCTTGCTTCAAGCTAATTTGAAATTACATTCACTTCTCCATGATTTACTTGATATAGGTCGTGGCTTCCTTTTTTTACTTCTTCAATCAAGATTTTCACAACCTCAAAAAGCTTTGTCGCTTCATCCTGTGTAAAATATTGAGCAAAAATGTTCGACATGTTTAGATCACCTGTCGGCCAGCCCAAAATCAAAAATTTTTCAAGGACTTGGACACAGTCATGGAGGAACGCAAAGTTGTAGGTGACACAATTGACTCCATATATATTATAGATAATTGGAGAAATCTCTCTAAAGCACATAAGATGCTGAAATATTGTGCGGATAACTCCTGTCCGAGCCATATCTCTAATTATTGGTTACTCTACTGCCATTCTTGAGTTTGATTCTATCATCATCTTAATGATCCTCACAGCTTCCCATCTGACTTCAGGGTCTGACGCTATTAAATACTGGAGATGTGAGCTGAGTCTTGAAAGATTGACGATTTCCCATGTATAGCCTTTTTGTATCAGATATCTCATCACATTACAAGTATCAAGCTTTACCAACGAATCTCCAGAATTAAATAATAAGTCACTTAGTCTCGCAAATAGACCAGCTTCAGCTAACAATTGGCACTGTCCTGCATTAACCCATATAATGTTTCTAATTGTTTGCAAAGCTGCTCTTTTTACACTTATTTTTGGATTCGATAACAAAGCAACTAATCGGTCTAAAAATCTTCTATTAAATTCATCAATAGCAAGAAACGGCAAAACAAATGAGAGTGCAATTAAGCTGTTCGTCAAAAGATTTTCTTCTTCTTGGACTTGGAAAAGCTGTACAATAACATCTGCAATTTCTACAAGCTCCTGTTGACGGAATGAAGGCTTTGCATATTCTCGAGGCATGGTAGCGCCACATAGGATGGAAAGAACCCAAGCAGCCCTTACAATTGTGGTCAAGTCAACTGTGAACATTGAAGTCCCTCTCATTAGGATTCTTAATATCAAAGGCAAAGCTCCTAACGACAAAATATAATCTCTTATATCGAAATCATGCCTAGACATAAAGCCAATTGCTAAAAGAGCTTGGTCTCTTACCTCTATGCACTCACTCTCACATAATTCAAGGATTTTAGGAACACTTCCAGTCTGCATTATAAGCTTCTTTGTAAATTTTTGGCATGGATGCAGATAAAATGCTTCAGGGAGTTCTGGGATTCTTGGACCTGGGGCAAAAAAGGTAATAATTTTTAAGGCTTCCCATTGGATATTTTTGGAGGTATCAAAATTCAAGCATTGTAAGCATCTTATTATCACATTGTGGTTTATAAGCTGCTCAAATAGCTTCAAAAGATATGGGCTGATTTTCATCCTATCATTTGGGGTTTGGTAAACTGCGAGAACTCCAAGCATATCTCTGATGTTCTGCAGCCCAGAAAGAATAATATCTACATCTGTATGAAAGATCTGCTCAACCAGCTTCAAGAATTGCATGTCATCTATTAATTTCTGAGAAACCTCGTTATAATAAGTCTGCTTTTCAATTTCTGTGAAAACTTGCCCTTCTCCTAAATAATCCCACGTTTCAGTGCGATTTTCCAAACTATCAGTAGGCAATAAATTAAACTCAAAGGTTTTATGATTTAGTGAGAATAACTGAGCCATTGCTTTGTGAAGAGCTTCTCTTTCAGAAATGGTATTTGGGAGATCGGTTCTCAGCTTTGATCTGACAGCTCCATGCTCGTGCAGCCACTTGCAAACGTATTCTAAAAAGTCATCCCAAGTGACCTGGCCGTCACGGTTTGAATCGAGCTGAGTATGTAAAAAATAGGCTTCTTCAGCTGTGATGTTTATATCATGGGTAAGGGCTGTAGCTATTTGTCTTATTTTGTCCATAGTTAGGAAGCCTGAGCCATCAGTGTCAACCATTACGAAAACTCGATGAATTTCTTCAATCTCTTCTTGAGATAAAAGACCTTGATGCAATATTGATTGCTCGACCATTTTATTTTAGTCATTTCGTTAATGATCTCGTTTGTATAAACTCCACAGTGATTAATTCTTACAAATTTTTATCATTTCATGACATTAGTTTTGAACTGTTTTTGATAATATTAATTTCTCCTTAATTTCATGTGAAAATATTTCAAGGCGCATGCTAAATCTTTTTAGTCAGTAAATAGTGGATTTATTATCAAAATTGTTTTTCTAATTATTTTGAAGATGCTTTTTAAGAAAAAATTAAGTCAAAATTTTCTATTTTTTAAAAAAATAGCAAAAACATCTTACAATTAATTTAAATTTCCTTTAATTTTATCTTTAATTACTTACTATTTTCAGCTCTAGAACTCTCTCAATTTTCATAGTCATTTAAAATAACTCTCTATTCGGCGACACTTCATCTGCAAATACTCCTTTAGCAAGCTGCAGCTGCAATGCATAATTCTTAATCTTCTCCTGTCTCAGCTGCTCTCTCAGCTCTTCACACGCTTTTTCCTTTTCAGCAGCTAATTTCAATTTTTTATGCAGCTTGAGCACAGTCTTTTTCAATGTGGCTGCATCTCGCTTTTGGCTTTCAAACTGGCTTTCAAGCTGATTGTGTTCTTGCCTCAGCGCGGATAGATACATATTTGAAGTGTGTTCAGTGTGGCGCTTTAAATACATGAACGCTGTTTGAATTGCTGCGTTCTCAGATCCACTCTGGATTAGATCGTTAATTAGACCTGCAGAATGGGTAGAAGTAGCTTGCTCAATTGATTTTTCTAACTCGAGCTTCTGAATGAAGGAAATGCTGGCTTCAAAACAGTTTGAAGTCTGGTCTAAAACATAGGAAAGGTCCTCTCTTCTTCTATTGGGGAAAAGATTGTGAAGACGGGTGAGGTTTTCGCTCTTGGAGGGAGTGACGAGCTCTACTACTTGTGGAATTTGACCATTTGTAGACCTGCAAATTCGTTTAGCGGAGAGGTCTTCAGCGTCTTGTTCGATTCTCAGTCTTTTTCCGATTTCAATAGCCATATTATAAACTTTTGAATAGGAATTAATTATATGATGCTAGGCTAGTTAAACAGCCTGACGCTGCCGAATGAGCCTTATGACTAACTTTTTCCTGTGCTTCCATAATTTCTCTTTTTTCCCCTTAATTTTCGTCGATTCCTTTCGCCTCAGTCTTCAATTCCATTAGCTTTGCTAAGGTATTTAAATAAAAATCACTATTTAAATAAATTGATAATTTATTAAATCCAAACTTTTATCAAAATTAATCATAAATTAATTTTTTATTTAAGATAAAAACATCTATTGGGTTACTCTCATGGCTTTATATCCATATATCTATATTAAATTTATTAGTTAAACCTATTGCATACATTAACCAGGAATAGCTATCTTATAACTGGTGATTGCAATATGAAATAATGAAAATTTGTTGTATATATTAATTTATTTAAATTCAATCAAGAAATTATTAAACCCAATTTTTAAGCTATTTTTTTAGCTTTATTTAGCCGTCTATGAGGTTCTGATCTTTCTTTCCTTTATAAGTCTATACTTCTTCGCGAGTCTCTCAAGTTGGCCAGATTTTTTGATGTAATCATAGAATTCAGGTTCAGAATCAGGGTCATACAATAAATTCTTAATGACAGCTCGACGTCTTAGATGCAACTCCATGAATGTCTCTCCAACATAAAGAACGTGATCAACCCCTCTTCTATAGCCACGATATACGGAAAGGGAGAATGGGATCAATCCAACAAAAATTCTTGCTCCAATAGGATATCCACGCCATGCTGGCAAAAGTGCAAATAAAGAGCCCCATGCAGCTCCAGCAACAAGTCCAAGTTTCATCTCGTCGTCTCTGACAATGAAAGATTTTTTGAGTTTGTCATCTACAACTGGATCACCTGACAAGAAGAAATATGAGAAAGCTTCAAGCATTTTGGTTTGCTTCCAATTAGAAATAAATTTCCCAATAATTGGGAGGTCATTTCCCTCCCTAAGTTCTGTGGTTTCCAGAATATTACCATACTTTTCCACTAAAGGTTCTCTTTCTTGCCGTAGCTTCTCTAGCTGCTTTGGTGTAAATTGATTGACTGCCATTTATTAGCACCATAATCAATAATTTTAGAATGAACGAATCTATTTAAAGAAGAATCATAGCATCCGCTATAAATTATTGCTAGATTTAAATTGTTATGAAATTTAAAAATCATTTTAATCTCTAAATTTTAATTATTAAAATCTTCATCTATTGATAATCAAATCTTCATTTTGGTTTAGCAGCCGCTTTCTCTGTACGCCTATTTCTTTTAAACCCTCCTGCAAGCCTCTCTAATTTCCTGCTGCCCATCTGGCATTTATTCAGTCTCCTATATTAAATTAATATCAATTTTCTTTCATCTGTCTTCTGAAATAGGACAAAAAGCATGATTAAGAGGAATGCATTAAGTTACATCAGAAAAAATCTTCCTTTTTATTATTCTAACATTGACTTCCTATCAATAGGACACCTTGCATTTTGCTTAAGCCAAATATCGATGCACGCTTTATGATAAACGTGGCCGCACGTCAGTGTTCTCACCATTTCTTCTCTCTTGATGTCAATCATACAAATGGGGCAAGTTATACGGCTTTTCCTCAACAATAAATAAGTAGGACTGCTGTCTTCAATCTCATATTCAAATTCTCTTGCTCTGTGCTGGGTAAATGAATTAATCCGATGTGTTGAAATCCCACTTGGCCACTTCTCATTACGTTCAAAATCTTCATGGAATCGCAGGTACATTTTTACTTTGCTTTCGTAGGTCTCGTTCTGGTCAGGGATATATCGTTGGGGACAACTCAATTGAAATTCATTTTGATTGTTGGCTCGGCTCAGAATAGCATTCAAAATATTTGGCTGACTCATAATATTCACCCAAAAAATTATAAAATTAATAAAAAATGAGATTTTATGATAGCAATATTAGCCCCTGATAGTAGTTGAAAGAAGCGCAGAAAACTGAAATGCTAACTCCCCGCCCACTGTGAACAAACAAAACAATTTTATTCGCTCACGGAGGGTGTTAGAAAAATTATATATAAATTTATAATAAATTATTTTTTCAAAATTCTAAAAATCCGTATTCGAAATAATTGTAAAACAAATGTTAGTTTAATTTGTGAAATTTTTGTTTTAAAATGCACACTATTTAAAATTAAACAGAATTAGTTTAGAAATTTCGTTATATTATATATAATCCCTTGGCTAAATTTCTTATTACCGTTATACGTGCCATTTTCATATGAAATTTCAATTATGAATTTGCCGCACTGAAATGTGCGTTTTGAAACTTATATTTGATTTCCACATACCAAATTCAAAATGGCATGCATATGAATGATGAGAAATAAATGCAACGAACTATATCACTTATATATCGATTAAAATATTTTATATTAAAAAAATTTTTTGCTCTGGATTTTACCCAAAAAATAGGGATTTTCTGATGCATTTGCTCACTTAAGGAGGGGTAAGTAGATCTAGCTAATTTTGATTGCTATTACGGTTTTATGAAATCTATTATTAATATTTAGCTTATTATCATATAAAAAAGCAAGTAGCAGCTGCAATATTCTTAAATACTTTACTGTCAAATTTAATTACTAATTATAAGCCAATTGTATTTCTATATTTATATGCATCTCGATTTAAAGCACTTATTCCTCGATTCTATGAAGAGCTTATATCTTAGCATTGCTGCGTTTAATTTTCTATTAAGGACTTTATCTAAATCTATACTCTAAAGTTAAATTATAGTTTAGGAGATGGGCTTCTAAGCGCTCTTCTTAAGTTTTCTTCGATAGCAGTAATGAAATCTTGTGTGTTAAGCCAATGCTCTCTTCTCATGTTGCTGCCATGAATGCACAAAGCCAGATCCTTCGTCATCTTTCCGCCCTCAACTGTCTGTATCACTACTCTCTCAAGCATGTCACAGAAATGCTTCAATTGCAAATTATTATCAAGCTGCGCCCTATATGCCAAGCCTCTAGTCCAAGCAAAAATACTAGCAATTGGGTTTGTCGAGGTTTCTCTTCCTTTTTGATGTTCTCTATAATGTCTCGTTATAGTTCCATGTGCTGCCTCAGATTCCAAAGCCCCTGTAGGTGACGTCAAAACACTTGTCATTAATCCAAGCGAACCATACCCTTGCGCTACAATGTCGCTTTGAACATCTCCATCATAATTCTTGCAAGCCCACAAAAAGCCTCCAGAGCTTTTAATAGTTTGTGCAACCATATCGTCAATAAGTCTATGCTCATATATCAGTCCTGCAGAGTCAAATCTTGCCTTGTATTCTTGCAGATAAATTCTTTCAAAGATGTCTTTAAATCTGCCATCATATTTCTTAAGAATTGTATTTTTGCTGCTGAAATAAAGCGGATATTTCCTTTCAAGGGCGTAATCAAAGCAAGCTCTGGCAAATTCTTGTATTGACTCGTCTGTGTTGTACATTCCCATTACAATACCAGGAGACTTAAAATCGAAAATTTCATGGGTTTGAGCAGGGCCATTTTTAGGGGTGACTACAAGTTGGACCTTGGCAGGGCTTGCAATTACAAGATCAGTCGCTCTGTATTGGTCAGCATGTGCATGCCTGCCAATTACAATGGGTTTTGTCCAGCCTGGGACCAATCTCGGGATGTTTTTCATGATGATTGGCTCTCTGAAGACTGTGCCTCTAAGTTCATTTCTGATGGTGCCATTTGGGGACTTCCACATCTTTTTCAGCTTGAACTCTTCAACTCTTTGTTCGTCAGGGGTTATCGTTGCACATTTGATTCCGACTTTGCATTGAAGTATTGCCCTTGCAGATTCTAATGTCACATTATCATCTGTCGCGTCTCTGTTTTCCATACCTAAGTCAAAATATAAAATTGGTAGGTCAACGAAAGGAAGAATAAGTTTTTCTTTGATCAGATGCCAGATGATTCGTGCCATTTCATCTCCATCGAGCTCAGCAACAGGATTCCTGACTTGAATTTTCTGGACCTCCATTTTATCAACAAGGATCAGGAATATTTTTTTAGGAATTAGAAAGGATTTAGCTTGCTGCAACAATAGAAAGCTGAAAAATGCTTTTAATTGGAAAAAATTAGTTGGCAAATTATAATTTGAGCAAATAGTCAAGCCTTTTAGCATTTTTATAAATAATAATTAAGGTTAGCTTGATTAATTTAATAAAAGTCGAGATTTAGAGGTATAGGGTTAATTAAATATTTAAAACATCAGCAGATTTAACCGAATAAATCAAAGCCAAAATCATCAACTTCCTCCTGTGCTGGATTTTCAATTCTTACTTCTTCCAACCTATTTTCCTCTTCATTAGCATCTTCTTCGTTAGCATCAAATAAGTTTGCGAAAAATACTTCTTCATGAGCTTCCTCATTTTCAGCAAGAATTTCATCCCCTTCTTCAGCAAACATATTTGGAACATAGAACACCTCAGGATTGTGATTATGTACATGGTTAACTCTAGGTCGAGGTCTGTTAACTCTTTGAGGTGCAGCTTGTGGAGCTTGCTGTGGAACTTGCTGTGGAACTTGCTGCGGAACTTGAGCTGGCTCTGGCTGAACAAGATCTTCTCCTTCTTCTTTGAACCAGTCTGGATTAAAAGGCTCAATATCTACGTCGCCTTCTACACCTGGTCTTTTAATTAAATGCTTATGTCTTGCATCATTATAATGTGGCCAGTGGTTGTAAGGAACATAAGGGTCAGGAATACCCTGAAGAGTATTGCAAGTATTTCCAAAAGGACCCTCAGTCTTATAGTGATTCCAGTGCAAATCTTCGCATAAAATCTTACCACACTGATAACAAAACGGAAATTGGCCTTGGCACATTGGAGATTCGCATGGAATAAAGTTGCAGCCATCAATTCTCTCAACAGGGACACCACAGCATGGGCACTGTTTCCATTCCATGCTGCCAAGCACATCTTGAAGCTCATTATCTTTTTCATGGTTTTCACATTCGACGCCAGGATGAACATCACCTTTGCATTTTAAGCAAAAAACTCTCTTGCAAGCATTACAAGCCCCATTAGGCACATTTTCAATAATGTGTGCAAAACCTACGCAGTCTGGCTTAACACACCAAACAGCCAAATTCTGGCTGACAAGGTCAAGACCGATTTTTCTTTGCTTAAATTTGTTGTATCGTGCAATTTCTTCTTCTGCTAATAGTGACAAGACAAAATCTTCTTTTAAATCGATATTGCAGTCTGGGCATTTATTTTCCAAAACGGATGAATTTAGGTTATTTGTGATGATTGCAATGACACAAGCTTTGCAAAACTTGTGGGTGCATTCTAGTGTAAGTGGGTCTTGTTCTTCACAGTAGCAGACTCTGCATAGGTTTTCTATTGGGACGACTGGAACTGGAATTGGCTCTTGATGAGCCTTGACTTCAGTGAGGATTTCAGAAATCTCGGCCAAAAGCTTTGGAAGTTCTGCACTGAAACCTTTCTGTAACATTGGAAGCTGAAACTCAGCTTCGTTGAAATCTGAAAATTGTTCATAAACAAGATCGATTTTTGGTATGTAATTGCTATGCACTAACATATTTCTGATACCATATTGACTACTATTAATTTTTTAAAACTGAACAGCCAATAAGATTTAAGATAGGAGACAAATTCTGATGAAGAAAATGGCAGCTTGGGACCCTATGATTTCTGAATTTTTTTACGCGCTAAAACTGTTTCATTTCTAATAAAATTTTTCGAATATTATTATATTTTGCATTTGTTTTAGTATAGTCTATCACTTTTGTACATTATAAATATTTAGAAATCTTATATGATTAAATTTATGGTTTTTTGTTGGATAATTTAAAATATAGTTAAAGCTTATCAAATAAGATAGAAATAATTTGTAGTTTTAATAATCTTATACAGAATGTTTCATATAGATTAAAAAGAAAGCTATCAAGGATATTATTGATTATCTATATAACTTCTAACTCCCCCCCCTCCGTGAGTGAACAAAAAATTTTTGTTCACTCACGGAGGGGGTTAATTTTTTTATTTTAAAAAAATTTATATATAAATTTTCTAAAAATTTTTTTTTTCGAAATTTAAAAAAATCCTAATTCGCAAAAATTGGAAAGCAAATATTAATTTAATTTATAGAATTTATGTTTTAAAAAGCAATTCGTTCAAAATTAAATAGAATTAGCTCTAGATTTCATCATCCTAATTATCATTTATATATCACAATTTTTTTCCATAAAAAATTTGTTCTATTAAAAAAATTTTTGTTCACTCACGGAGGGTGGGTTTTTGGGCAAAAAATAGGGATTTTTCTAATGGTTTTGTTCACTCACGGAGGGGGGAGTAAAAGATAAAAGAAAATTTAATAATAAATGTGCAAAGCATTGAGTTTTAAATTTTGAAGTGATATTATAATTTCTGGTTCTAAATCTTCTAAAATTTACCCTATTATAAAATTAAACTTCATCATAATTATTTTAATTTAAGTCTTATTTCATTAATTATCGATATATCGATTAGCAAGACAAATAATATATATAGCCCAGGAGCGATTTTTGATCGCCCTGGGCTATGATAAAGCTCAGAAACTCCCCGAGTTGGTTTTTTTTTCAACTCAAGTTGACAAACCAACTCGGGGATTTGGCAAATACCTTTTATGAGAGGCCCTTTGTCAGCACCCCGAGCTGGTTTGTCAACTTGAGTTGAAAAACCAATTCGGGAGTTCCTGAGCCTTATCATAGTCCAGGGCGATCAAAAATCGCTCCTGGGCTATATCTGAGCTCAATATTATCAATCTTTTCTAGATTTTGCCGATTTAAAAGTTTTAAAATTTTATAATAAAGACATCAATATAATATTTATTCAATATTTCTACTTTTCCTCGATGCTGCACTTTGCGTTCGTTTCCCTTTAAGTCCTCTTCCAAGTTTTTCCGTTCTAATTAATTGTTCTCTTTTAGCTTTATCTTTGTCTCCCAGCTTATCCTCAATCTCTTCATCAATTCCTTCATCTGAGAGCTCCTCTTCTTCACGGGTTTGCATCTTAACCCTACAATTATTAGTATTCCCTCTTTCTAAAAATCCTTTTGAACTGCTGAGCTCAGGAATTGAATAAATCGCTTGCAAAACTGACACATTTCTTTGCGCGGTATCAGTGAGTTTCGAAATCAGGCTACCTTCCTTTTCAAAGAGCCTGAAAACATCAGAAGTCTTCACCTGTCCATAAATTCTTTTATACATTAAAACGATGGCGAACCAACCTCTTAAAACATATAGATGGCATTATCGTTGGGAGAATCGGAAGCTTGTAAGAGGTAAGATGATTCTCGGGAATGTGCCTATAAGTTTTTTATGGAATCAAGGAGTGAAGTGTCAGATTAAACCAGTTTTTAACCGATTGGAGATAAAGCTAAAGCGGACCCAGCAGTGCTGATACCAGCGTTGCTTCCTGGGCTTTGAGTCTTCAGGTGGCCAGAAAATTTGATTTGTAAATTTTCTGGAAGCTAACCCCTTTTTGACTCTCGGGCAGAGAATTAAGCCCTCATCGTGAGAAACAAAAAAGTAGAAAGTGGTTTCCAGGCTGGCAAGCAAACAGTAGAGTAATAATGAACGAAAGTAGTGGCTCTTAGGCCTGCAGGGATCTCTCTATTACTAATTAACTAACCCATAAATAGTTATCATCTTCTGCTTGATCTGCACCAGAGCTTCTATCAAATTATCATCGGTAACAGGTATATTAGCTTGCCCTTCTATTTTTACTCCTTCTACTAGGTCAAAAATATGTTCAACACCTGCTTTAACATTGGTTAGAATGCTCATTAGCCTTTGAAACTTGGCTTTATTTTTATCATATTTCCCTGATGCTTTATTTACATCTTCTTCAAGATCATCAAAATGTTTTCTGCTTTCAGTTTCACTGACAGCTGAATACTTTAAAGAGTCAACAAGCTTTTTAAGCTCTTGTTTTTGCTTGCTTAAATGTTCCAGTTTCTTCTGGTGCTCACTTCTTAAGCTTTCAAGGTTCGCTGCAGTGTCTTCTTGGGTCATGAATTTTTGGATGACTTCGTTCACGTCAGTGACTCCAGTTGATTCTTTTATCCTTCTAAAAGCATCTTCATAGTCTTTAATTTTTTGCTTTTCTTCACGAGCTTGCTGATGGTGAAATGCCTCGTTGGCGATTCCTGCTGAAAGCCTACTCATGAACCCTTTAGATTCCTGCTCATCTTTTCCAGCTTTCTTGCGCTCTGCGATTTCTAGCTTTTGCGTCATTTCAATTCTTTGAGTGACTTCGTCTTTTTTTTCTTCAACGTTTTTTTCTCTTGTCATTCTTTCAACAGTTATTTGGGCTTCAAATCTGCAAAGCTCAGCTTCTGAAGTTTCTTTGGCGTGGTCTGCATCATGGCTTAGCAGTAAAAGCTCTTCAAAATCGTGCTCTTTTCCTTTTAGTGATCTTTCAATAGCTGCCAGCTGATTGTCATAAGCAACTCTTTCTTCTTTTAGTTGTTTAACGATTTGCTCATAGGTTTTTCTGATACTTTGGGCTTCATTGTATTTTATCATTGCTTTGTCTAAGCGGTTTTCTAAAATTCTGATTTGCCTCATTTGAGGGGCATCTTCATTTAGCATATTTCCTTTTTGGTCAGAGTTCATTTCTTTAAGCTTATCTTGTAGGATTTTAAGTTGGCTTTCTTTATCAGTTCCAAATCCTTTAAGCTGATCAAGCCTTCGTCGCATTTTTATGCCTTCAACAGTTTCATCTGACTGAAGTAAAGTTCCAGCAGATGTGGGCTGCTTTGCTGAAGCTTTAAGCTGAGCACGGAGTTCTTTATGCTCTTTTTGAAGCTGAATGATAGTTTCTTCATTTTGTTTTCGAGTCAAATTGAGATTTTCTATTGCTTTTTTGCGCTCGGCTTCCAAGTAACTTAGTCCGTTCCCATCAAAGAATTTGACAAATTTTCATTTTTGGATAAATTGATCCTCTTTTAATTAAAACTTTTCTAATTTTTTATATGCAAAATAATTATTTTTATGTAAATAGCTTTGCTCTAATTTGACTATAAATTACTCTATGTTTAATATAAGGAAATAGAAAAAAAGTTAGCAATTGAAATTGATAAAATTTATATAAATATTTTACTTACTACTCCCCCCCCCCCCTCC
The DNA here is from genome assembly GCA_914767885.1 of Blepharisma stoltei. Lineage (NCBI taxonomy): Eukaryota > Ciliophora > Heterotrichea > Heterotrichida > Blepharismidae > Blepharisma > Blepharisma stoltei. Next base: position 357,287 of record CAJZBQ010000051.1, read on the forward strand.
GTGAGCGAACAAAACCATTAGAAAAATCGCCCATTTTTTGACCAAAAACCCACCCTCCGTGAGTGAACAAAATTTTTTTTAATAGAAAAAATTTTAATGGAAAAAATTTTGATATATAAGTGATAATTAGTATAATGAAATCTAGAGCTAATTCTGTTTAATTTTAAACAAATTGCGTTTTTAAAACATAAATTTTGCAAATTAAATTAATATTTGCTTCCCAATTTTTGCAAATTAGGATTTTTTTAAATTTCGAAAAAAATATTTTTTATAAAAATTTATATATAAATTTTTTTGTTCGCTCACGGAGGGGGGGGGGGAGTTAAAATATTTTGTTTTGCTAAAGAAAAAGATTTTTGTTCGAATTAAATGAAAATTTAAAAATTAAATTAAATTGTTAAATTAGCCATAAGCGGGAAACCCACTAGCCTTTGCACCATCTCAGCTCCAGAAATAACAGCTCTATAGACTTCTAAGCTCACATGAGGAAAAGGAAGGACACTATTTTAGATTTCCGACCTGAACCACCTTTCCAAGGGATCAGCTTCCTTGGGCAGAGCCACCATCTGTAGAGTGCCCCTATTGCCCCAACAGAGAAGGCTATGTGGTAGGCAAAGGCTATGTGGTAGGCAAAAGGCTATGTGGTAGGCAAAGCCTATCAAGCCCATCTGGCAGGGGACAGGAAAATCTCCCTGTAGAAAAAAAAACACTCTGTTTCTGCAGGCTTCACTTTGAGATGGCCTACTTCCCCCACGAAGAGCATCTTTCTCCACCTATCGCGCCGGTCTACCGCTCTATCAGGAGGTGTCGCCTCTGAGTCTTATTTCTGCCAATGCCATTATTTATTTCTTAAATTTAATGAGGGGGTTACTCTTTTTTGCAATTCTTCGAGCTCATCTTCTGGAGCTCCTGATTTTTCGTTTCTTGAAGGGGATCGATCCATTAAAGTATTTATATTAGAGTTTCATAAAGTTTAAATTCTTTTATTAACTAAATACTCTTAATATTTAATAAAATGCTATTAAATTACTAATAAGCATTGATAAATCATATTAATGCCTTATTTAAACTCTATTTTCAAGCCCTTCCACATTTGTCGATGTTATAAGAATAGAAGCATCTTCAATATCATTAGGTTCTATATAAAAATTACTATCAAAAATCATGCAAAAGGCTTCAAAATTGATTGGTTCATTTTCGCTTAGCCCGAGGTCACAAAACATATTTTTGATATCTTTATCAGTAAGCTTCCACCCAGCCCTACTCATGGCTACTTTCAGCTTTTCTTTTGTAATCGCTCCTTCATCATGAATATCAAAACTTTTAAACGCTAGTCACAAAGCATCCTTATTTTGAAGGAGTTTTTTGTCCATCGTCGCAGCAAGGAAATCCGAGTAATTTAGCATCCCTGCTTCAGTCTGATCCAACCCCTTAATCAGATCTACATAAAGTTTACCCTCAACGTCCTCATCACTCAAATTAATCCCAACTTTTTTCAACCCTGCTTGCAAATCATTAGCTGTAATACGTCCTGTGTGCTGTGTGTCAAGCTCTCTAAAAATCTCATTCAATTCTTCAATTTCATTGATTTTTAAATAACGAATACAGACATGCATTGTTTCTCGTATCAGCTGGTTTGCTTTGTTCCTTTGCCTTAAGCGCTGCATCACCTTTCGATGTATTTTTTGAGTTGTATGGCTAGTCCTCAGTTCAAATCACGAATGGTTAAGGGCTTCTTTTGAAGTGATTCTCAGTCTTGTCCTTGGCTCCAGCAGCCTTTTCAAAAGATCTTTGGCTTCACTTGAAAGCGTATCCCAATCTTCTCCTTCATGAGGGTACTTACAGCTTGCAATTTTTTTATAAATAGACGCATCTGAGTTTCCTTCAAAAGGAGCTCTTCCTAACAGCAGCATATACATGATAACCCCAATGCTCCATTCGTCGCACTCAGCTCCGTACTTATCATTCAAAACTTCAGGTGCCACATAGTAGGTACTCCCAACAATAGTGTTCTGCCCAGCTTTATCACTCTCTAGCTTTTTGGCAAGGCCAAAGTCTATAATCTTGATTTCAGCGTCTTCACTTTTGGAGCTCAGCATGATATTTTCAGGCTTCAAATCTCTATGAATTATATTAAGACTATGCAGATGGCTAATTGCGCTCATTATGCAATAAATAATTTTCGCTGCATCTGCTTCTTTATACCTATGCCTCTTCATCAGCTGCTCAAACAGCTCTCCTCCTGCACAATGCTCCATAACCATATAGATATACTTGTCATCTTCATAGACTTCGTATAATTTTACTATATTTGGGTGGTTAACTGTCATTAGTAAAGAAAGCTCTCTCTGCAAAAGATGATTTTGGTGGAAAATCGTGCGCTTTTCAATGCACTTTATAGCATACTCTTGCGAATCTTTAGTGTCTTTTCTTACAGCTCTGTTAACGGACCCAAAATGCCCTGTACCTAGTATTCTAATTTCCCATGGATGGCGCTATTTTGACCTTGATTTTCCCACTGGAAAAATTTTTTGGTTTGACCAACCATATGGTACTTGTCGAACCAAAAAATTTCCCAGTGGGAAAATCAAGGCCAAAACAGCGCCATCCACGGAAATTGCAATAACTCTTGAATGTCATAGAATTTATGAATGTCTAAAATTAGGGTTACTCTCGTTAATTATTTTGATGCCAGCTTCTTCGCCAACTGTTTTCTTGCTAGGCAAGGTCTTTCTGATTGGTTTCTTTTTTTTATCTTCTGAAATGCAGCATCCCATTTTAGTATAAAGCTAGTTATTCTAATAAATTACTCAGGCACGAAATTAGGGTTTTTCTTTAAAATGATGAAGTTTTCTAACACCTCTGCATAAGGGATGTACTCTTCGGTGGCTAGTTCTGCACGCTCACCATATGCAAGGAGGACAGGAGTTGTGTGTGTCTGGAAACCTGTAATTGTGCGGGGGTTTCCGGCCTGTCCTACAGTATCAACAGCTTGGCCGACTCGAACTTGGACTGAAAGAGGCTGGAGGTTTTCATCAAGGGTTACCAGCATTCTTGGGTAAATTGCGCAGGCTAAGTAAAAGAGAAGATATTGCCCATGACCCTGGATTAGCTGATCTGTGTTTAACATTGTGTGGAGGACTGTCAAAATTCCTCCTAACGCAACTGGAGATAATAAATATCTTTCAGAATGATAAGGATCGAGCGTCATAAGTCCTTTCCCCATATGTAAAAGCCCTTGAGCAATTCTAACCATGAAAAGCTGGTTATCTTCATTAGCATAAAACCCTGCAAGCTGTCTCAAAGTTCCTGCAAGTCTTGAATTATTTGTCCCAGCCCCGACCATTCCAATTGCAAATATTGCAGCTTGAGCCACTTGGGAGTCTACGTCGTGTGAAAGTTTTACAAGAAGATCAATAACGTTGACCTTAGGGTTGCTAATGCACAATAGAGCAATAGCCAAAGGAGTGGCACGTCTGATATTTAAATCCCCATATTGTAGCAAGTGGTCAAATGACCGGAGAGCCATTTCTATACCTACATTTTCTCCCATTGCTATAAGGGAAAACCCAAGGACAGCTACCATTTGATGCATCCATTCTTTTTCATCTAGATGTTCGGCACAAACTTGCAGCATTTCTTGGACCTTAAGGACGTTTCCTGAGCCAGCATAGGCACAGCTTTCAGCAGTCAATAGTGCGTATTTTTTCATAGGAGCAGGAACGAATTCTTCTATGATTGATAAAGTTGTTTGAATCCTATCTTGCTGTCCTAAGAACACTAATCCTATACCTAAAGCAAAGAAGCGGGCGTAAGGACTTGACAGCTCAGTTTCACTTCTTTCCATAAGGGTTTGCAAAATGACTTGGGCGACGTCATCGTTGCAAGTCCCAGCAAATACTAGGCCAAGACCTAAAGCTGCAAGAGCTGAGGACTCTAAAGACACCGAAGTATCAATTACAAGTGGGCTTAGCACTTCTAACACATCTTCTCTTCCTGATCCAGCATATGCCATTGACAGCCCAGCTATAATTCCTACTCTAAGCTTATCGTTTGCAGCATCTAAGCCTTCAGTCAGCAAAGCAAATGCTGGGTCGCATTCATTTTTGATCCCTGCATTTACCATGCCAAAAGCCATGAGCGCTCCAGACCTAATAAAATCATCTCTTGAGTACTGATACTTATCAATTCTGGTCATTCCTTCATCCACATTCCACAATAAAATAAGTCCTAAAGACGCAGCTGCAGTCATGAGACCCCATTCTTTGTGTCTAAAAACCCATTTTTTTTCTTCGTTAAAAACAAGGGCATCATTACAATACCCAGCATTGACAAAGGCATTCACAATTGTCGATGCCAAATTCTGTTTGTGGGAGTCAAGCTGGCCTCCTTGAGCTCCTCTTCCTCTTTCTTCTAACTTCCCCTCTGCTATCAAATAAAAGTTTTTGTTCGCTCATTAAAGAAGATTAATTGTTTTTTATTGGTATATAGATTTTATAATAAAATTTTGTTTTTGAAATTTAAAATACCCCAAATTTGCAAAAATTGGAAAGTAAAATTAATTTTATTTTGTAAAATATTTTTAAAATGCAAGCTGTTCAAAATTTAACAGAATTAGAGATTTCATTATACTATTTATCACTTAATCAAATATTTTGTCATTACAACTTTTTAATTCACTTCAATGGTTTTTTTTGCTCGCTCACGAAGGGAAGGGAGCAAGTGGGATTTATAAATATCTTCAGGGATTTTAGGCTCTAGGACTTCAAGATCAGTGGCTAACTTAATAAACGCTTCATTCATAAACTCATTTGAAATAATTTTTGTTAAATCGTCGTCTTCTATCTGATAGTTCACCCTTTGTCTGGCCAGCTGATAACACATTTGTTTCTTTGCAATGGGATCTGTGCAAGACTCCATTGCTTCATTTATTACTTCTGGTCTGTTTATTTTCAAAGCAATTCTTAATGCTTCAGGGAATTTCCCAGCTTTTATATAGCACTTAAAGCAGACGTAAAGGGTTTTGTACATTTCATCAGGATCAGCTGCATAGAGAGCCATACCTTGGTTGTACTGACAAATTCGCTTATAGTTGTCTATTTCTATATATTCTGGTAGCTTTTCAAGGCAGTCAACTTCAGATAAAAGGTCAATTGCTTCAAACTCAGAACTATGCTTTACTAAGAACGGGACAATGATATCGACGATCCTTAATAAATCTGCTCTGTCCTTTTCTTGGCTCATTCTTGATAAATATTCATCTCTGATCTCCCCACACAAATTCCTGACATATTCTTGACCCCATTTAGTGGCGGCATCTTGATTGCCCTGAAGAAGGAATTGGAGACTTTCTTTTTCATCTGGGGCACTCATAGTGACTGCAAGAATGGAAAGGAAGTTGGCAAGGTCTTTTTTGAAAGGAGAATTGGATAAGCTGGAATAGAAAGTTTTTATAGAAGAATAATGCGGTTTCAGGAATTTCAAAGGCTTTGGAATTGATGTCATAGAAGTTGTTGCGCTCTGGACTTCTGTTTCGAGAGCTTTTAGTGAAGATTCTGCTGATGAAAGGTCCTGGAGTTTTTGAACAAGCAAATCAAGCTTGTCTTTTAGTGCTTGGTCCTCTTCTGAGAGATCAGAAGTGATTTTATCTTTTGAGTCAGCCATTTTTATAAGAAAGTTTATGTGAAAGTTTAGATGAAAATTTTGGACTGATTTCGATAAAATTAGGAAAATAATTTGGTTTTATGTGGTTAGAATAAGTAAATAGCTACTAATCAAAGATTAATGATTATTAAAAAGATAAATAAATCAATGAAAACTTGTGTCTGAAAATCTTATAAAAGCAGCTGAAGAAATGCATGCTAAGTTTATGGATCAGAACTAAATTCCTCAATAATCAGATCAGGTCTGTGGGGTTCATCATAAAACATTTCCAGCATTTTAATTATTATAGCCATTTTATCAAATATCTATCATACAAATTTTTATCAAGATAACTTAAAAGTTCTCTTTTTATTAGCATGTTTAATAATTATAGTTTTGGCTAGGTTTTTTTTTATTGAGCAAGAATCTGTTAAGATTATATTATTAATAGAATTTCATCTTTTAGATCATTTAATAAAAAATAAAAGTTATTTGCAGGCGAACAAAATATTCCTCTCTATAATTTGCTAGTTAAGACAAATACCTTGATAATAAAAAGGCGGGAAATTACTTATTTTCATACAGAATAATTACTGGAATTTTGCTTTTTCATTATTTATTAATATGAAGAAAAATCTAACACTATCGCCGCCCAAGAAAATGATTCAAATATTGCAAAGGCACACTCCTGAGCCAGCAATATTAAAGGAAGATGGAGAAATCGAGCATATTAAGCAGCTGGATACCAGAAGATATTCAAATCGATTAATGTAAAAGTTATTAATAGACGTTATCGATCGAAAAAGCAAGAAAATCTAGTAAGGCAAAAACGCTTGAAAGCTGAAAAGACGAATTTTTTGAATGTTCCACCTCTTAAAAAGCTGCAAGATTCAGAGGCCAACACAAATGCTGTATTTTTAGAAAACGATTATTCATATAATAATTCATTGGACGATTCTTTTACTTATATTCCAAGAACAAATATAATTAAGGCTATTAAAGATAGAGAAAAAGAATATGAAGCAGAAATAATCCAATTCCTTGGAAAATTAAAAGAACCTCCAAAATTACTTGATATCTCAAGAACCCGAACAGAAGCATCACCGTCAATGATGTTAAAAAAAGAAATCGCACCAAAGATCAAAACGAGTAAAACCCCATCGCCAATATCAAAAATTGTCACAACTTCTCCATCGCCACCACCTATAGAAAAACTCAAGCCTAAAAAGCAGCCTTATAAGAAAAAGAGATCTAAATCTTCAATGGACTTCAGAAACAAAAACAAAAGCAAGCATTCTTGAGCAGAAGATCTGGTAAAAATTGACAAAGAAGAGCTAAAATTAAAGAGAACTATAAAGCAGCTCAATAATAAATGCAAAATGATAATAGAAAAGACAAAACACCACACCCCTCCGCCACTTTCTAGTACAATTATTGATAAAAAGCAGGATTTACTTGACAAATCTATTTTAAATATTAGTCGAACTATCAGAAATCTTTCAAATAAATGCAAACTTAAATTCGATAAGCTCTCTCACATCATAAAGAGCCCAAAGCACAACATCGTTCGGCTTCGAAAATAATTAGCTAATTAAATAACGCTAACTTTACATTATTCTCTGCTGCTGTCACTCTTACTCATTTCAATTTCTATTGAATTTGGGCTCAAATGTTTAGCCTGCTCAGAACTGAGAAGTGCTCTTAGATTGAATCTGCTTTTTTTATTCCTTCAAAACATACATTTTTTTGACCCTTTATTTCCTCTAATTCTTTCTTTTGTTGTTTCTCCTGTCAAGCACAAGGAAAAATGAAAAATGCATAAAATGCCAATTAATATTGTCAGTATAGACAACGCCAAACTTAAAATTACAGTAATTATAAGAACGACTTCTGTTTGGTTTATAACTATATAGAATTTTACTTGTGTCGTCGTAGTCGCCTGGCTTATAAAAGAGAAAAGCCAAGAACCCTGAAATATCAATGAGCCCCAGCATCATTAAGTGAGTTACAAAAACAAAAAAATAAAAATAGTTTCTAGCACCTATACAATTGTTCAGATAGGGACAATGGTGATCAAACAGTTCTACACAGTTATTGCACTTCGTACAGTGATGAGATCTAGGGGGTCTATAAATTTCGCATGTTTGGCAGAATTTATACAAAGGCCCATCTTCGGTAAAAATCACATCTGCTGTAAATTCCTTTGGAACTCCTCCAAGAGCCTCGAAAACATTTCGCCGTGGGATTATGCCTGGCTCTGTAAATACTGTGAGGAAATAAAAGCATATGCAGGCAACATATGTGTAGCCTGAAAGAATTGGTATTACAATGCTAACATTTTCTCAGAGATAATTTGCGATTAATAGAAAAAAACCTGATGGGATTACAATCAGGACAGCTATTGTGCAGTAAAAGTGGAGATTATCACAGTGAGGTCCGAGCATAAATTTTCCCTTACTCCCCCCCCCCCCTCCGTGAGCGAACAAAAAAATTTTGTTCACTCACGGAGGGGGGTTAATTTTTTTTTTTAAAAACAATTTATATATAAATTTTATAAAAAATATTTTTTTCGAAATTTAAAAAAAATCCTAATTTGCAAAAATTGGGAAGCAAATACTAATTTAATTTGCAAAATTTATGTTTTAAAACGCAATTTGTTTAAAATTAAACAGAATTAGCTCTAGATTTCATTATACTAATTATCACTTATATAGCAAAATTTTTTTCTATTAAAATTTTTTCTATTAAAAATATTTTTGTTCACTCACGGAGGGTGGGTTTTTGGTCAAAAAATGGCGATTTTTCTAATGGTTTTGTTCGCTCACGGAGGGGGGGGGGAGTTAAAGAGAAATCGATTGTTTCCAGGCCAAAGTTCTCATAAATACTTATTGAACAATTCTGGAGGAAGTGATGGAAAGTCAAATGTTTTATTTGTATTTGGCTCTCTTTGTTCAAGATTATCATCCTTGCTTATGCTCATATGATTATATTGTAATTTAATATAAAAATTATTTACTCCTTTCCAAGCAAGAAGAGGGTAGGTTAATTTTATTTTTAAAAATTTTATATATAATTTTTTTCAAAAAATCCAATTGGATATTATATGAATTTAATTTACAAGATTTATGCAACTATTTGGCATTTAATAAAATTAGCTACATATATTTCATTATAAGAATTTTATAATAATTTTTTTTTTTCTCACTCAAAGAAGATCAGGTTTTGGTAAAAATTAAAGAACTCTTAATGATTTGCCCACTCACGGAGAGGTGAAGAGCTAGCAACTTATATGGCATTTATTAAGTACAAAAAATCCATAGAAATTGGGCAACATATGCTTTTTAATTAAATTAATTCATTTATAATTGATAAAAAAACCTAAATGATATTAGCGATTTTGGGCTGATTCAAAAATAAGCAAAGAAGCTTTAAGTTTAACTTTATAAATAAAATCTATTCTGGAGAAATTGGCAATTTATTAATGTTTATTCTCTAATGGAATATTTTTGCGATTAATAAAAAATGAAGATAAAGTAAAGCTAATATAATCATCCATATTTAGAACTGATGAAAATAGCCCATAAGAGAACTAACTCACTTAATGAAACTACATTTTCTATTATACAGCCAATAAAAAAGCAAGATATATCAATTTTGACCCAAAATGAAATACTCACACAGCATAAAAACGGAAAAATTGTAAAAAATGGTACAAAAATCCCAAAAATGCAAAAACATCCTTTTTTGCAAAAACTTGTGCAAAAAATTAACTGTAATTTTGCAAAATTTTTATGGGTTTTTTGCAAAAAAGCATTTGTCTTTGCATTTTTGCAAGTTCTTCGCATAAAAACCAATCTCCAAGAAATTCTTCCAAAAGTTCTCTTCCTTTTCTTCATAATATCCCAAGAGAAAAAGAAGAAATGCGAAACAGAGAAAAATCAATCAGAAAGCATATTTTAAAAGAAATGAGCAAGCTGCAAACAATTGACAAAGAAACTATTTCAAGTCGTTTTATGCATATTTCCAGTAATTCAATGACAAATATTACTCTTCCTCGAGTAAATTCCATAATTTCACCAATTAAATGTCTAGGCCTAGAAAAGCCTTTTGAATCGATTGCTACAGAAAAAAAAAATCGAAAGTTTAAACTTTCATTAAGTCCTAAAAAAGCAATAAATTCAATTAAAAGGTTTGAAATAAAGCCGATTTCCCTTTTAAATAAACTTGATAAAACGATTGAGGATTTTAGTTATAAATCAAGTAATATCAATACGGAGCTGAATCTAATTGACAAAATTGGGAAAAGATTGTCTCTTCCTGATTTAGATGAAGTAGATAAATATGAAGTCCCGATTAAATACTTAAAAGATATTGAAAAAACTATGAAAGGTGATTTTCTGCAACTGATTTTTGAAGAAAAAGATGCGAGCTATTCAGCAAAGATGGCGAAAAAGAAAAATATTTGAAGACAGGACATAAAGCTGCTCAAAAAAGATACAGACGCAGTTTTGAACTCAGTAATGAATAGAAATTAATAAACTCGCAATTTTATTATTTTTTATTTTCAGTAAGGAATATTTCAAATATTTTTATTAACCAAGTGATTTAATAAAGAACTAAGAATTTATTAAAAGATTAGAGCTTTCGGTTAAATATCTATGCAATTGCAATATAACAGATCAGCTTTATTCATTTCATTCACATATCAAGTATAGTGATTTAAGAGCAGACATATTGCGCTGGATTTAATTTGACTAAATAAATCTCTAACCTTAACTATTAAATTAATAACAATTTTCTGCAACAAATATTTTATTATTAAAAATTATATTTTACTAGTAACTATGATATTTTTATCTTACTCCCCCCCCATCCTTGATCGAACGATTGACTGTAAAAATTCCTAAAAATTGGGAAAATTAACCCCCATCCTTGATCGAACGATTTTCATATCATGCAAATTTTTATATATATAAAAATATATTAGTTATCAAAAGCTTGGGGAAATGTGCCTAATGAAGTTGTTTTCAGAGGCTTTGAGACGACAGAAAGCTACGAAATCAACCATTCGAAGTGATTTAATCATCAACCTAGCTTAAAAACTCAATAATCTAATAAAATAGAGATTCTTTAAAATTTTTAAAAAAAAATCAAAAATTCAAAGAAAAGAACAAATCAAAATTTATAAAGTTTAAAGGGTAACAAAAAGTCAAAATATTAAAATTGGTATTCTTATGAAATTAATTCAATTTTTTGCTGTAAAAATAATTATTAAATACTCTTTAACCCTCTTAATTAAAAGTATAAAAAAAAAAAAACATATTTTTTTTATTTTATATATATATATAAATTTTTTTACCCAAAAAATTGTTTTTTAAACCCCCATTCTTGATCGAACGATGGCGAGTCGTTCGATCAAGGATGGGGGGGGAGTCAACATAATTTTGAGTAAGCCAATGAAAAATGCCTTAATCCATTAATTATTGATATTATGAAACATTTTCAATATATTCCGATAGCATAAATCAATCAATTTGAATTTTTTTTAAATAATAAATATGCGAAGAGTCTATTCCCCTTCTCCTCGAGAACGACTGCAATCAGGCAATACAGAAGCATCTGAGCTTCAAAAAGAAAATGGTACAAAGCTGTCTTTGGACCAGTTTCAAATACTTCGAACAATAGGAACAGGATCGTACGCAAGAGTTCGGCTTGGCCTCCACTTGAGTACAAATGAACTGGTCGTTATCAAAATGATAAAAAAATCTTTTGCAGCCACAGAAAAACATTTAAGACACGTTAAGAACGAAAGGCAAATTCTCCAGCAGTTGAGATGCCCATTTGTAGTAAAGCTATTAGGAACTTTTCAAGATGCAACTTATTTATATATGGTTCTTGAATTTGTCCAAGGAGGAGAGCTCTACAGAGCCCTTAAGCTTGAGCGCTTTTTTACAGTTGATAAAACAAGGTTTTTCGCAGCTGAAATCACATCAACTTTCTCTCATTTGCATACAAGGTCAATTATTTATAGAGATTTGAAACCAGAAAACATTCTTTTCACAGCAGAAGGGCATATTAAATTAGTGGATTTTGGCTTCGCAAAGCATTTGAAGGATGGAGAATTTGCATATACAATGTGTGGAACTCCTGACTATTTAGCACCTGAAATGATTAGACAGACAGGCCACGAATTTTCTTTGGACTGGTGGACTTTGGGGATTCTTATATTTGAGCTGCAGACTGGTAAAACTCCTTTTTACCATGACAATCCATATGCTATGTACGATAAAATTTTGCAAGAAAATGTTCAGTTCGCTGAAGACTTCGATGGGGAATCAAAAGATTTGATTGAAAAACTTTTAATAAAAGATTATAGAGAAAGGATCAAATTGAATGATATTAAAAGGCATGGATTTTTCAAAAATATTAATTGGCGACATGTAGAAAAACTTACTCTACCCCCAGTTTATATTCCTTGTATCACTTCGAAAATCGATTCATCAAATTTTGGTAGATATGAAGAAGAAAAACAAAATGAGCTTTTGGTGCCAGAAGATGTGCCTGATCTATTTCCTGAGTTTTAAGGCAGCAGTAAGTCCCTTTTTTGACAAAATTATAATAAGCTTACTTATGAATTTTCACAGCAGTTAAAATTTTTATTAATAATTTCTTTTAATCTTAGCTTAATTACTATTAAAAATTGAAATATTTTAGTAAAAATAATGTCAAGGGAAAATACTGCAGAACGATGCGTGTTTGGTATTCCTCTATATAGTTGGAAACATTCCTTATGATGCCAAAGAAGAAGATTTGAAAACATTTTTTGAAAGAATTGGCCCAGTACTTAGCTTTCGGCTGATCAGAGATCGAGAATCAAATAAGCCTAGGGGATATGGATTTTGTGAATTTAAAGAAAAAGAATATGCTCGATCCGCAATCAGAAACATGAATCAAATTGAGTTTTCTGGGAGATCTCTAAGGGTGGATTATTCTGAAAAGCACAGAAATGCCCTCTCCTTACCTGAAGGTCCTAAAATGCAAAACTCTTTGCAAGATTTATTTTCAAGACTAACATCTCAAGAGTCTCTATATCTCTTTTCACTATTACAGCAATATGCTTATCACGATGAAGAAGAATTATACACGATACTCAAATCTAGACCCTACTTGCTTTTTGCTTTATTAAAGCTCATGTATAGAATGAATAGTGATTATTCATCATACATAATTAAAATATGGCGTCTTCGTCTAGGCATGGCCTCCCGGCCATGCAGCCTCGACTCATATTTTAATTATATCCGGCAAGGTTTTACCATTTCAGAGATGGACAGCAATGCTAGGTAAGCAATTCTGGTAGCTTTCAGAGCCTAGCCCTAGTCTATTCTCAGGGGTGGATTTTTCCTCGTGGGGAAGGAAGGTGCAGGGTTGGAAAGGGGAAGCCCAGCAAAGTCCTCTGGACCATTCGGGCAACTCCCTAGCGTGAAACTGGGCGTTACGTCCCAGGCTTTGCATTTTTCCTTTTTGCCGATAGCCGACCAGAAAAATCCATTTTTTGGGTTTTTCGGAAAAGCAACCCATGTACAAGCAAGTAGCTCATCCATGAGCCGTCGAAGACGTGGACATTTGCCCTAGAAGCACCTTGGCGATCGAAGCGAGTTTGTCTCCAGCAGGCTGGTGGGCCCGATGCGACGAAAGGCGAGTGATAAACCTGGAGTTGTAACCCCGTAGTGGACGTTAAGCGATATAAATTCTATAAGATAAGATTATTCATCATACAGATCTCACTCTCAAGAAGGATTGCTTCCGTTACCAATTGACGATATGATGATTTACCCATACTTCCAAAATAGACCATTCTAATATAATATAAAGCAATTGACCTATAAACCACTATTTTTTAATTTATTTTGCCGTTTATAATTTTCTTATAGCTAAATTTCTACTTTCTGTTATTATGCCAACTACCAGAATTTTATTATTGACGGACAGAATGAATGGTAACTTAATTTATAATTCGTCCCCTGAATAATCGTCAGGGATCTCCGAAATCTCGATTTTCTTGTCAAATAGACCGGCAAATATTTCTTTTTTCAGCATTAATCTTCTTTGTGCTCTATACTTCTCGTCTATTTCAAAAGGGACATTTGGCAAGCAATAAGATTTTTTAGAGCAAAAATCGGGTTGAATTATTTTTGAATCCTTCGTAATAACGTTAATTGATTGGTTAGTGTCGTAATTTCTCTGTGCAAATTCTAAATTATTTTTTCTTTTGTCAACGTCACGTGAATTATTTCCACAAGTTGTTTTCTTTGCAATTTTTGGTTTTGACATAAAAAAACACCTACTCTTCTTTTCTGTGATAGCTTTTTGTGGCTTTTCGATAAGAAGCTGCTTATTAGCTCCTGATGAATTCCCCATTACTTGATTTATATTTTCCATCTTTTGAAAGAAAAATGAACATGAATTATTATCAGTAAAATAAGTGATTAATAACAAATGATAATCTTATTCATTTTTTTCTTCTATAGTGACCCAAGCATCCTCGCCTTCTTGAATTTCGAATTTCGGCAATTCTATTTTTATCCAATCTCCGTCCTCTTCAAAAGTAGCTGAATCTGCAATATATTGGTCTTCATCAAATTCCTGCTGAAAAACTGCTCCTGGCTGAGTTTTATGAACGAGGACCTCATTTAAATGTTCACTAAGCTCTATTTGAGCCTTTTCTTTATCACTGACAGTTTGAGCTATGAAACAGTTTGCAATCAGATTTTTGCTTTCTTCGTTTCTTTGCATTAGATCTCCAAGCATCACTTCAAAATGGTTTTTAAGTTCATTGATATGGTACATGATTTGAGCTGACGTCAATCTATGGCTGATTCTATTTCCAATTCTTGTCACCATCCATGCAGACAGCATCCAGCTCAGCTGCGTTCCTAAAAGGGCTAAAATAGGCCAAGGAAAGCAGCCACTAAAATAAGCGTAAATAATTCCAGATAAAATTTGTCCTTTTGAATTTACCAGGTTTGCTGAAATAATCCCAGTAATTGAATGCTTAACTGAATTTGAAATTCGTCCAGCTCCATAGCTCAGAACTTTTAAAAAAAAGCGATAAACTTTATCACTGAAAGGCTCATGCTTTTTCCCCCACTCAGCTTGAAGCTCCGAATAAATGTTCTGCAGGCCTTCTGGGATTTGATATAAATTGTAGAGCTTGGCTCTTTCTATAATATCAACTGCAAGCTCGACTTCTGTGCTCCACCGAGCTAAGACGGCAGCTAGTTCTGATATATCAGTTTTATACTCTGCTGATTTTATGGCTTCTTCTTCTAAGTCAATGTCTAAATTGCTTCTGATATAGTCCAAATAATACCTTTCAGTAACTTTTTTCAAAAATTGAGGCATCATTTCTGAGTCTACAACTTGAACAAATGTCAAAGGATCAATTGAGTTGCTTTTCCAAAGGGATTCCCTCCACTTGGTATATGAGGAGCCTATCAGAGGTGGCTTGGCTCTATCAAAATTTGCTTCTCTAATTTCTCGTTCTAAATGTGCAGATAATTCTTCCATTTTATAAATTGGCTAAATTTATTTTTGCTTATTATTAACTTAGATGTTAATGTGTTATGCCTTCTTCAGCAGTATTTTTTAGACTGCTACTTATTCTTTTAATTCCCAATAGTGGCATCAGCAGCCTTCTTGTCCCAAGCATTCCAGAAGACCGACAAAAAGGGACAGAAAGCCTTCACTGGTAGCACTTGACCTCGCCCAAGCGTATGCTCCATCTAGGGGTCACCTCCTCTGATGTGTCAGGCAGTAAAATCCGCATGCCTCCTATCTCCCTTAGGCCACCAAATTCCTTTGTGCGATAATTTCGCATTGGTATTGTGGATGAAGGTCCACGTGGAAAACTGAACTCTATAAAAATAAATATAGAGGTTTCCTCTATATAGCGCTAAAAGCGCAGACATTTTCCCAGGAGCTTTCCAAGTTCGTCGGACCAAATCGCTTTTTTGGTCCGACCAAGGCATTGATTTGGTGCAACCTACCGATAAATTCCGATCAGAATTTATCGGCCTTACAGCGCCAAACATAGGAAACTTCTATATCTCAGAGGAGGGTTTTTGGAGACAACCTTCTGTGCCTAGCCAATTTATTATTATGTCTAATTTAATTCAGAACTTTGTTAGGGCAACAATAATAATATTCAAAATATAAATTATTTATACTTGACTTTGCTATATAGTCCAAACAAATCAATTTAAGCACATAAATTTGGCTTGCTTTATCAATTAAATATAGATATTAAATAATGAAAAATATCATAGCCCAGGATAGTTTTTTCAAGTATTGTGTCTAAAAACTCCAGTGTTGGATAAGAGTACCATCGAACTGGCGTCCTCATTCCCGTGAACCAGCCTACATGCCCACCACTTCTTGTTAAGGCTAAAATCAAATTCGGATTTGAATTGAACGAGCTAAAAGGAATGCACTCACTTGCCACTACAGGGTCATCTCGTGAGCTAAGCGCTAATACAGGAACAGTGATATTATGCAACACATTGTGGCAGCTAAATTCATCATAATACTCTTCTGGGTTCTGATACCCCAGAACCTTAACTGTAAAAGTTTTATCAAACTCAAAAGTCCTTGTAGCTTCCATTGTTGAGTTTATATCAATTCCTAACTTTTCCCAATGGTCATGGAAATTTGTATGGCTTCGAACTAGGTCAGTCAAACCTTTAGTCAGATAACGATCTGATATTGATGCAAGTGAATAGTTCGCTCTCAAATGCCTGCTGCAAGACACAACATCAAAAGGGGCTGATATTACTGAAATCCCTTTTAATAAGCACTCATTCCCTAGCTCACCAGCATACTTCAATATTAAATTTGCACCCATTGAAGTTCCTAATCCTACAAGATGTGCCTCAGGGTATCGAGAATGAATGGTGTTAACTGCAAAGTCTAAATCACTAGGAAGTCCCAAATGATTTGCCCTTGGAGTCTAAATAGAAGTTACTGTAAGAGGGGTTCCACTTATTCCTCTCCCATGGAAAACTGCAACTCGAAAGCCTTTAGATTGAGCTAAATGGACTAAATCTTGAATATAATAAGCTTCACTACCTCCAGTAAGCCCAGGCACAATAATCAAAACTTTGCTGTCAGGTTTCAAATTTTCTGAATGCACCCAATCAATGGAGATAGTGCCGCCGCATTCAAGTGTCAGTATTTCTCTGTCATAATTAGGCCCGCTTAGTACTTCTAGCTTTTCATTTAAAATTTTAGCTCCAATTCCATATATCGTTTGAAGTGAACCTGACGATAGTCAAGGTGTTGGATAAAATGCACCTTGTGAAAGGCTCGGCACTGATTGTATTAAATCTCGGTTTTCAGGAGTGTCTGCATGATGAATTGTGATTTTATTGTCATATAAAGGATATACCATATATGCTCCAGCTCCTGCAAATGCTACCCTTACTCCCTCCCATGATTGATCAAATGGCATAGTTTTAAATTTTTCATCCTGTATCAAACCTAATTCCCTGCCCTGCCTATGAATATTAAAGATTATATCGTAAATTGCTCTTGCAGAAATTATAATATGATTTCTAGCATATTTACTTATATATTCATAATCAATTTCTTGTGGTTGCGTATAAAATATTTTATTTGGAAAAAAATAATATCAAGTTAATAAAAATTTATATATAATTTTTTCAGGAGGTTTTTAATCCATCTTTGATCGAATTAGTGAGATTGGTTCGATCAATAATGGGAAGAATTAGCATTTTTTTAATTATATTTAGTAAAATAATTTAGTTAAAATACTGTGATTATCATAAGAATAAAGCTAAAAATTAAATATCATTTTTCAATTGATTTTCAGAAATATGATTTTATTAATATAATTCAATGCTGTTTTAGTGATTTTATACAATATTTGTTTTTCTAAAATATTCGATTGTAATAATATTTTGAATTAAAATTTAACTTATTGCATTTTTAAGGATCTTGAGCCAAAATAACTACTATTTTATAGCAAGGCACTATATATTTTAGAGCAAATTATC